>OX392525.1:848824-1448824 GCA_947623375.1 Apotomis capreana
CCTGTATATACCTACTATAAGTAGTGATGAACCGTGGATTCCCGGTAGGTACCAGTAAATTTCTGTTTCGGATGGTCAAACCACGCTAATTCTTCCAAGCAAATGAACTGTCAAACCATGAATCAGTTGGTATTGTTTGACAGCTCATTTGCTTGGAGGAGTTAACGTGGTCTGACTATATTACCAGCAACTTTACAAAACTCCCAGAAGGCAGTAAACATTATTTATTTATTTATCGTATGGCATTACAGAAACATACAAAAGGTAAACTACTTTCCGAGCTATAGCAGCGCGAGCGAAGCGTCTTCTTTTGTTTGCAGTTCGATGTTGTCCGGATGTTTGGATATAAGGATGATCGGCTTTTTTTGCCTACGAGTTTTTACTCGATTAAGTTAACGACATTTTTCAACATGGCGTGGCGGCGATATGGAGGTGTACAACTCACAGAGCCACTGACAGGCAGTCTTAGGTTACTGCTGCATCCAACTGGCCACTAATTGTTATGTCAAAACCCACAAAATACTAACACTAGCAGGCGAGGAGTCGGTCATTCAACGGGCGCACATTCGCAAACCTTTACGCACAGATTTGTAGTTTAGAAAACACTCTTTTCAGGCATATGCATATATATTTTTTAATTTACTCTATCAGGGATGTTTAACCCTTCACTACCAGTGCGTCGGACTTAACCTGCTAATGGGATTATCTCCGCGCCACAAGAGTGATAGAGCAAATGCATAATAAAACGTTGTATACACGAGTGTAAAGATGATTTCCTACTGGAGTCAAATTAATAAAATAAAAAAAAAATATCGGACAACCTTACACTAGTCGATCTAGTCTCAAATTAAGCTCAAGAAGGCTTGTGTTATGGGTACTAGACCACGATATACGTATTTATATAGATAAATATATACTTTAATACATAGAACAACCATGACCCAAGCACAAATATTCGAGTTTATCACACAAATATTTGCCCCGGCCGGGATTCGAACCCGGGACCGCCGGCTCAGTAGGCAGATGTCTACAAACCGAGCCAAACGCGTCGTCTTTTTTATATGAAAAATAACACTCTTTGGATATAATCACTTTATATGTATACTTAGATTAGAAACATTCGTCAAACAGTGCATCTCTTCGACTGGCCGCTGAGTGTCAAGGCCCACAAAACACTAAACACTAGCAGAGGAGCCGGTCCTTCAACGGCGCATGCGCGGACCTGTTCGGCGATCAGGTTTATGAACCGGCACGCACACGTGCAAAAATGGCCCGCGTGTTTGTGGACTTGTAACCCAAACTTTATATTTTTTTTGTCTAATAGCGGCCCACACGCCTCCCGAAGTTGACCGAAGTTTATTTATTTATTCATATCATAACACATCTATAACGAAAAAAACATATCTAGTTGGGCGAATATATACGTCAGTGTGGAGAGCCACTACGCTGCGGAAACCCATACTTTGGCCAAAATCGCGAGTAGCGTGGAGATAGGCTAGGATTTAAACAAAAAAAAGTCGGTCGGTTTCGCGCACCGAGGGTTCTGTACGAACTATGAAAGCATTGCATATTGCTCTAAGGAACTTAACTTTACCGGTGAAAAACTGTTTCGTACTTTAAATAAAGACTATATTTGTTATGATTTAATTACAGTTTTCCGATTTTTCCTTATACCTACTTGTAATACCTTGGCTGTATTTCAACTTTGTTCGGGTAAAATCGACGCGAGTTCAAGCGCACACACAAGCAATCGTGAGACTTTGCGGCACGAGCAATGGCATCACGTTTGAGATTGAGACAGTAAAAACAGCAAGATAAGTGAACGATCTAAGTATAGGCCGTAAACTAAAGTAACGGTGCCTAACCTAACTCAACCTTTGAACGTATTCAGCCAGAAAACAGCCATTTTAAAGCTCAAGGAAACTCACACAAACAATGAGAGCACGATACATATTACGGCACCATTGCCCACATATTTGGTATTACATTAAACATTAAACTCATACGCGGATATCGCCGTCATTACTGCCACGTTGATAACTAGTTCAAGGCTAATGACCTGACTGATTTAGGGGCACACGGTGAGATAGGTAATTACTGATCTGTATTATTTTATGTAATGTTTCTGCGCGGGCGCAAGTGTATGATACGTGAGAAACGTGGGGATTGAACTTGACATCTACGAGTGGTACCCAATTAACTACAACAATTGGGATATTGAACCATTGGTGCAAAGATCAAATTGATAATTTTTTTATATATGTGGGGATTCCACATTAAAACAAAATCGATGAAAAGATTATATGGAACAAATTTAGGTAAGTACACCATTTTTTGTTAAAATCATAAAGTATAGGTACGCCAATTTAAGATAATTTCAACCTTTTGTCATTTAGATCCGTTTCATTATTTATCCCCGTTGTAGGCGATTTGTGATAACATCACGATTGACTTATTGTACTGCAAAATTGCAAGGACACGTGAAAGTCAAAAAAAAAAAATATGAATAAATTTTCACAGGTGTCATATTGTCCCAATATAATTGTTTATTGCGATTTAAGAGCCCTATTCGCGGAAATGGTTTCAAAATTAACATAGGTCGTCCCCAGCACTAGTACTAGTATCAGAATATCCCAAAACTTTGACAACTTTGAATAGAGACGGTAGAAACTGTAGAGACGTATACTAGCAACAGCGAGCTTGCTCATTCTCATCGTTAAAAACTTGTAAACTCCCGTCAGTCTCAGACATATTAAACTAAACTTATGAAACGGGTTCTCTAAATCAAATACTGCACGACATGTCGGTTCGCGATTCATCATCAACAGCTCCGATCAGTCGCCGTAGCGGCCAATTGAACACACTCGTGTTTTCAACATAAACTATGTTAGTAAACCAGTTTCATAAGTATTTTTAAGTTTAACTTGCTCTCAATTTGTCCCCACATTCCATGAAGGTTTCTAAAGTATTTACCAAAACAAACCTTTTTTCATATTGTAGAAACAGCAGGAACTTATGCTTAGAAGCCTACTTGTAAACTAAGCCTGCAATTACAGGAAAATACCAACTTTCTCGCACAGCCGGGGCTAACGATCACCGCGAGATTGCGCGCGCGCATCTACTTATGCGCTGCGGGACTGTCCCGCAGAGGAATGTGCTCTTATCCTCAAGCGGCCACCTGGTCTGCAATGCGAGGCTAATCTGATACCCTCTGTCAACTAAGTTTTTCCCCAATTCCCTAGATTTTATAATTTAACTAGCGACCTGCCTCGGCTTCGCAATGCTGATAAATTATGCATGTATTATGGATATAAACCTTCCTCTTGAATCACTCTATCGATAAAAAAAACGCATCAACATCCGTTGCGTAGTCTTAAAGATCTAAGAATATATAGGGACAGACAGACAACAGGAAGCTACTATGTAGTGATACGTTCAGTCTCTTGAATCATCATCACAAACATTTCTCTGACATCGTACAGATAGTTTCGACTTCAATAATTTTTAGTCTGTCTAATAATGTTAATGAAATAATGAACTTTATTCTGCAAGTAGGCCGCAAGGTCACTTTGACATGTGTGCGTCTACCGGCATTTCACAAGAGGAGACCACTGTTGAAAAGAAACGCCGAAAAAAACTCGACCTGACTGTTAAACAAAACCTTTTGTTACTTTTCCCCTAAATATAATATGATATTAATAGCTAGGTATATTGTCTATTTTATCTATTAGAAAATAAGTAACATTAAATATAGAAAATATTGTTTATAATCAAGTAAACATATTTTTCTACACAAATTGTCGCAAAGTAAGCTTTTGTAGGCTTGTGTTTATGGATACTTACACAAGGGATACACTAGCTGTTGCCCGCGACTTCGTCTGTATTATTTTCAATCTGTGGCAGAGCCACAAATCACAGAGATCAGATAAAAATTAATATCACATTACATATGCTATTGCAGATATTACACAGCTGCAGTAGTTAGAGGTCTAAATAACACAATGTTTGGGCGATGATTGGGCGGAAAGTTTTGTTTGGAACTTTTAGCTGGGGATTTCCGGTAGACATAAACTTTTTTTTTTTTATCTATTAATTAAGGAGCTTTGATCATTTTTATGAACATGCCAGCTCCAGCAGGCCTAATACACAACATCATTTATCTAAAAGAAATAGATAAATAAAAACATAAACCGTTTAAACTTAAAAATAACATGTACACGAAAACAACTAAATTTGTATACACTATTTACATAAAAAAAAACTGTATACAAACTTAGACATAAACTTAATGGCGTTGTCCAAGGAAAATATATTATAGATTTGTATTTAATAAGTAAATAGTTTAGTACTACTGTTAAATAGATTAGATTAGATTATTTATATCACGATAAAAATTAGGTACATTACAAATTTATACGAATTAATATCATGATGTCAAAAATGAGGCAAAATTAATAATAAAGAGAAAATATTGTTTACAATGTCAAAATAAGTTTAAAATAAAAGGGGAAGTCAACAGGTAAATAAAATATAAATAGGTAAATAAATCTATCTTTCTTACCACCTTAAGAGATGAATTTTCAAAAACGCTGAAATGAATTTTATTTTTTATATAATACCTTTTACAAAGTTTCTAATGTACGATTCCCACTGACCGGGCGGAGTCGGCGCGCGCTGAAGCGCATCTAAATAGTTGCCAAATGAATGTAAAGCTTCTTTGCGACAGTCAGATTCCATATTCGAATGTTATTGGCGCCGCTGCCGGCCGATCGGGCGCTTGCGGACGCGGACGGACGTTCTCGGCTGTCGTCGCGCGTAAGCGGCTCCGTTCGGTCACCGCCGCGCGCCGTTGGCTACGTTCAGTTACCGCCGCGCGCCATCGGCTCCGTTCGGTCACCGCCGCGCGCCATCGGCTCCGTTCGGTTACCGCCGCACGCCATCGGCTCCGCTCGCTCGTCCGTCGCCCTAGAATTTGATCGCTGGACGGACGCAGTCGGCTGCCGCCGGGCGCTCCAGCGCCCGCTGGAACGTGGCGGCAGCCGAACCCGCCCGACCTGCACTGAACGCGGTCGGCCGCTGCCGGCTGTCAAAGCGCCCGTTGCGACGCGGCGGCATCCGACCCGGCCCGGCCCGGTCTATGTGAATTGTACATAACTCCTAGCTTAAAAAAAAGCTTGTACCCCATACAACCTTTCATCCCCTTTTTAACCCCTAAGGGGTTGAATTTTTCAAAATCGCTTCTAACCTAGTGTGCAAATTTCAATTCTCTAGCATTTGTAGTTTCGGCTCTGCGTTGATGAGTCAGTCAGTCAGTGAGGATACTCGCATTTATATAGAAGACGACGTTACACATGGGTGCGTCTCATTTCATAGAAAAACAATTAACATATTTTCATATGACCGAACATACGTTTGGTAGAATTTTCAGATTGTATAGCAACGTTTCATAGAATGTTTATTTCATATATCGTTATTTCGTAGAAGCACAATTGATAGAAAGTCATTTCTTATAACGATCATTTGATAGAATGCACGTTTAATATAATTCACTTTTCTTATAACAATAATTTCATAGAATGTACGTTTAATAGAATGTACTTATCATAGAATGTACTTTTCATAGAATGTACGTTTAATAGAATGTCTTTTTCGTATAATATACTTTCGGATTCATAAATTACAAAATTTGAACAAGCGAGCGAGCGAAGCGAGCGAGCAAAACCTTTCAGAGCAGATCCGACGTGGCCGGGTTAGGTTAGAAGGTCAGGCGGGAGCGAAGCGTAGCGAGCTCCCGCCTGGCCTTAGAGGTTATTTTTTTTTGCGCACCGAAAAAAGTTCTGCTTGTATTCATACTGTTTACATACAAGAACAATCCACCCAACCACTTCCAGGAAAGTATTAAGTTTGGAGCTAAGGCGGAGTACTGGCAAAAAAAAACAAGTAATTGAATTTTATACATTTTAATTCATAAGCGAGTAAATGATACAAAATAGTCATTCTCTCTTGACAAAAAATCTATTAAGTGTGTATTATGTTATTTGTTTATTCTATTAAATGTCTATTGTATGAAATGTTCATTATATTAAGTATGTATTATGTTATTTGTTTATTCTATTAAATGTTTATTCTATTAAATGTTCATTATATTAAGTGTTCATTATTTTTAGTGTTTATATACGAAACAAAAAATATATCAAGTGTTGTTATAAGAAATGAAAATATATGAACTGATCTTCTACGAAATGATAATTCTATCAATTGATCGATTCTATGTGTTGAAATTATATTATATGTTATTCGATGTGATGAACGTTATACCATTTGTTGTTCTATGAAATATTACACACCCGTTACACATACTTAAATACATAAAAAAAAATTGTTATATGACCCACGAACAAATAAATATTCGAGTTATTATTACACAAATATCTGCCCTTGCCGGGATTCGAACCCAAGACCGTACCCTCATAAGGCAGCCGCACTACCACTTCCAAATGTTTAAATTTGCTCCGTCGTCAAGTCGTTGTTATCCGATACTTTTGGAATCCAAGAATATCAGAAATTTACATATCGTTCGACAGTTTACGTCTTATTTATAATATAAACAAGTTATTACAATCTAACAGGAAAATTCGAAACGTTTACAAAGTTGGCGATTACGGCACTTCGGGAAATTATTAGCGATTATTTTCCTGTATTTTACGCAAAATTACCTATCATCGTTAATTATCGACATGGCAACGTGTCCCAAGCGCTGCCCTAGAAGATGCTGTCCGGAAGTGACGGACACGTAGCCTTATAAGTAGATGTCGGAATATTGAGAGCAGAGGCGGCCTTAGGGGGTGGCGAACGGGGCAATCGCCCGGGGCCTCGCTCTTGCAGGGGCCTCGCGCAACAACCCAAGACTCAAGCATATAAAAAAAAAATTAAAAAAAAGATTTGCTTAACTATATTTTTTTATTTAAAACTTGATTTTGATCCATAATAATTCATTAAGGTTATAATGGTAAATTAAAATAAAATTAGTTTATTACTGATTGATTAATTCAAAACATATTTGAAAAAATCATTACTTGAATATCGCGCCTCGAAATACTTGAAGATCGGTTTTTATCGTATAGCACTCGGGTCACCTCAGGAGTCGGGACATAATCTCTGCTCTTCCATTGCTCGGGGAATCCCCGTGTTTCATTTTGTTCGTCAACGCTTGTCTGCATATTTTGGTTTCATGTTTATTGTTTAATATAAAAAGATTAAAGGAAATTAGTGATAGTGAACTTTTGAAGCAATGCAGGGACTTGCAAATATCTATGACAGTAGGAGAATATGTGATATTGATGGAAATGAATTGTAGGAAGAACTGAATATGTTCATCCGTGTGTAACGACGACATTATCTCGGTGCTGAAATACATAATAGAAAAAAAAAACTCATTTAGTTTACCCCACTATCGAAATAGTCCTGAGAATTATTGCCACGACACCTGTTACAGTTTCAGTTGCATCTGCTGAAAGGAGTTTTTCGAGGCTTAAAATTATTAAAACATATTTGAGGAATTCGAGGACACAAAATCGGCTTTCAGCCCTTGTTATTCTTTCAATCGAAAATGAATTAGCTCATTCGTTAAATTATTGTGCTTAGTTAAAGATTTTACTCTTAGGAAAATCCGCAAACATCAATTTTAAAATTTATCATCTCTGTATTTGTTAATTTAGTAAATCTTTCAATGTAAAATATTTTAAAACTCATTTTTTTTCTATTTGTATAACTTTAGCATTTCTTCTCAAACATGACAAATACCTAAAACCTAACGACCAGACCAGGCCTACTAACGCATCTCATACTTTTCACGAAGGACAAGGGCCTCGCAAAGCCCTGCCGCCCAGAGCCTCGCAATGGGTAAGGCCGCCGCTGATTGAGAGTGATGGGTAGAGGTTTCCATATCGATTACCTAGTTTATCGATACTTGACCCCTATACTAGTGGTTGCTACATGTAAAAACAAAGTTATATAGTTTAGGTACTGTTATTTTACCTTCTACAATAGTATAGAATAGAATACTCTTTATTGCACACCTGAAGAAGAAAGAAATACAAATACAGAACACTTATCATTACAATAGAGGTAAATAATATACCTTCTTTGTACGTAGTTGTTATTTAGATTCAGTTCTTATTTCCTGTTTCTTTATTAATTTTAAATAAAGTGGGAGTAAACACATTTATGTTTAAAAAGGTTTCGGCATAAGTTATGGCATTTTGAATTTGTTGTTTACTAAATAAGACAAGTGTAAAGACACCTTTAGCGTAGGTATGTCTTGTAATAATGTTTATCTGTTATATCAATTGATAGTCATTAAAACTAAAGCCCAACGTATGCAGCGGATTTGGCCGACCATTCCGGGCTTAGATATTTACTGAACTTCCTGTCGACCGATCGACTTTTGTTACCTTCTTTTTGTGACTATTAAAAAATGAAACCCTTCGCTGGTCATGTGTTTCCTGGAGCTCCTTCTTACAACTTGGGACCCTTCAAACGAAGCGTGAAGCATCTCTCGGGCCAGCATGGTAGCGTCCACTGACAAGGCACCGTTGCTTTCTTGTCAGTTGACACTGCGACTTGGGCTCCCCTTTTTGTTTACCATCAGGCGAAGTGGAGCTACTATGTTGTGCCGTTATAAAAAAAAGCAAAAATATATTTTCCCAATTTTCCTGATTCCCAGGGAGTCAATAAAGCTAGTCCCCCGATTAGACGGGATGCATAAACGCATTTCCCCAACTTTAAATAAAAAGGGAGTCAATAAAGACGCGGGTTCGAATCCCGGACGAAACATTTTTTCTCACAATTACTTTACAAAAAAACCAGAATACATATTCACAATTTGAATAACACGCGTACCGACCAGGTCATTACTAAGCTGGCTAAACCAGTTCTAGTCCCCGACCACGCAGAATGCATACTTATTATTGTAGTAGTTTGGTGCAGTGTCGAGCGGCAATGCGCTTGCGGTCAAGCTGGTATCTTTACACGGTGCGACCACTCATTCATAATTGTTTAGAGTATTGACTCTAAACAATTATGAATGAGTGGTAATGAGTGGTAGCACATTGGTGCTAAATTTGACCTTACAGGCCGTGCGCTTGTATGACATCAATCAAATGAGTCAGAATGGGAGAGCCTAAAAGTACTCACAGTATTTTTAATTCAAAACTTTTATTATGTCTCTTTTCAACCGACTTCAAAACGGAGAGGTTTTTTTTAATGTTTGTTACCTCAGAAATAAAAGCATCCATCATAAACCCACTGATTTATTAATTAGGCAGTATTAGTTAGTATGTTGTAATTCCTTACATATTATTTTGAGGTATCTCGCGCGTATTTAAAAAGCTACTTCATACTTTCCGTTGATATTAGTGGAGGGTCACTTATATCAACTTAGGGCGGTTGTCACACTGCTCCGCACATCGGAGCGGCGACCAATGCTGCGGTTTTTAACTTTGTACCTACTGTAGAATCTTAATTTGTACACAAAAACTGACACCGCATCTCCGCTCAAACTAAAAATCCGCAGCACCGCTCGTCCGTCCGGATTCCGTCGCAGTGTGACAACCGCCTAAGCCATCATCAGCTGGGATGCCCTAGAAAAAGTATTTTTTTGACGGAATCAAAATCTTTCCATGATCGTGTCGTGATGTCGTCCCCGTGCGTTGCAGCGCGCTGCGCCGCGCACGTCTCCTTGAACTTGCAGCGGCGCGGGAGTGACTCACTCCGCGCATGCGCACTAGCGTCTGCCGTCTTAGTTAGGTACTTACCGTGCGCGAGAGTTACTGACAGGTTAATTAAAGAGTAAAATTAGAAAAGGCACAAAAAAGCGAGGTAGAGTAATACTCCTAAACTTAATCGAAATGCGACTTCATGTGTTAAACAAAATTTAATGTTGCTATTTATTTATTGAAACTTTATTGCACAAAAGAACTTAACGTACAAAAGGCGGACTTAATGCCATGGGGCATTCTCTACCAGTCAACCATAGGGCAAAGCAGAAAAATTGATATTGCTATGATTAATGACTATGAAATATGAATTAATTTAATATAGCTAACAAATATTTTGTTATACTTTATGGTATAACCTACTTAATGAAAATTCGGAACAATGATGCGCTCAGACAAATAATTAATCATGGATATTTTATATCCCGATATCCCACTACTGGGCAAAGGCCTCTCCCTTTGATTTCCATTGGCCCCTGTCTGACACTTCCTTTGACCAGTTGCTGATGTATATGTCATCCCGCCATCGCCGTCTGAGCCGGCCCCGTATAAAATAAAGCACAAATGTTTTCTAAAGCATAATAAATTATAAAATTTAGTAGTCTACAACAAGTATGCCAGAGATCTCATAAACACTGTACGTAACTAACTACACAACTGTGTATACATAACAAACACAAATATTTCCCAAAGTCAATCCGAACACCACATGTCCCTACTTGTATAAACGTCATTATAAATACGAAGGCGAAAGCCGATATTTGACGTCAGGTGAACTCATTACGGAATCTTATAAATAAAATTATACAAACTACTCCGCAGAAGCAGAACTGGCTTCAGAACGCTACGAGGAAAATCATTTCGGTGCCATCGTGATTTTGCGCTGCGCGAAACTAAACCGACTGCTTTTTACAAATCTTCGAACGTGGGCACAGAAAGATATATTTACTCGATTAGTTCCTTGCAAAATACAGCTTGTCTAGATTCTATTACCCGTCAATAGAGCTAAGATCAGACATTTTCAACAGACTTCAAAAAAAAACAGGTATCGATTGTATTTTTATGTTACCTCAGGACGGCGTCAATTATGTACCGTTTTGAAAAAATAGTACATTACTGCAGACGCCGCGAAAGAAGGGCTTGGTGAGAAAGTTTTCTCACCCGGCAAGCTCTACTTAGGTACATACTTGTATACACGGCAGACGGCGACAGAAAAATCAGCAGTTTAGCATGTTCATGACAGACGTCATGTTAAAAAAAATACTGCCTGGCCGGTTTTTAATATTGTATGAAATTCCTTAACAGTCCTCTGGAGTTGTTCCGCCCGAAACGTGATACTTCGTAGCCTGTTATAACGCACGTTATAACGACATTTCATTGTATGTTTGAAAAAAAAAACGAAAGTTGTTGGAGAGGAGGCATCTCCAGACAGTTCCCATAAAATGTTAGTTACTCTAGATCCATGAGGATGAGAAGACGAAGAAACTGCTCAAATATTATAGGCACATCTACTTCTAGTTCACTTTTTCTCAGAAATGGGGGATTTTCCCCTCGAAATAGGTTATTTTTGTAAAAAAGTGATTATTGCATGGACTAATCTTTCCGCAGTTTGACAATATATGCGCGTCCGAATGACGCGGACGCCCGCCCGACGCAACATAACAAAACCACCAAACCGAAGTTTATAGACAACAATAATTGTACAATGAGCTGCGGAATTGCATGGTCCATTTATGAATGAATTCATTCATAAATGGGCCATGCAATTCTGCAGCTCATAGTACAGTCGCCATCAGATATATCGCAGCGCATAAGGCGTTCATAAATATCGGAACACGACTCTTATTGACTGGGCGTTACAGTAGGTACATATGTTCATATATTTATGAACGCCTTACATGCTACGATATATCTGATGGCGACTGTACATCTATTACAAATAACATAGGTACAAAGGCGAACTTATCCCTATCCTTATAGGGATAAGTTCGCCTTTGTAGATCCCTTGATCTCTTGCAGTTAACCTTTGAGCAATTAAGTGAAAACGAGAAGAAGATAGACTAATTTACACCGTGTACAAAATGGTATTGAAAATAATAAAACTATAAGTACACTATTAATACAAATATAAGTAAATTATTAATAACAGCTCTTCGTTTCACTACAGATGCTGTAGAAACCCGTAGCCAAGACGATAAGACCAACTTTACTATACACCCATAGACCTTAAAACCCTGCACTAAGGTTTATATTAGTTTACAGGTGTACAGTTATCACTTTATCAGTGTCTTCGTTTGTACTATATTATCTGGATCAAACCCGGAGAGTTAGCAGCCCTACACGTATCTACCGCGCAGCCATCATTAACTCGTTAATCTCCTAATCGCTTTCAGTTTCCAAAGGAATGCCGCTGGTAAATAATTCATGGCAACCTTAGACGATTCAGTGAAGCTCATCGCATGCCGAGCCAGCCCTGAAGCAATGTCGCGGCGCGGCCTCACCGGCCAACCTAGTTAGGGACAATTATCGGAGACTAGTCCATCCCGCGACTCCGTGTGACACTACAAGAGACGGAGAAGGGGCTGCTTCTTCGCACCGTGTCAAACAACATTTGAGTGAGGGCGACGGCACGATACGAGGTTCGAATTCCGAACATCGGAGTACTAACCCTGAGTATGGGATCTGCAGATGCAAGCTAAGCATGGAAACTATGGATGTGAGCATCAGGCATTTGTAGGCGTTACGTTGTTAACACGCGTTTATTATAGAATGCCATCATAAAAGCCATAGAACCGTTCTTCAGATGACGCATCTTCCTCACAGCTATCTCACGCAGCGTATTTGACCCGCATCGTTACATCGCTAAGCTTTGGTGAAAACGGCCACATAACTTCGTAGCTAACTTTGGCCTAGCTCACGGCTTAGCTACTGCGCTCATCTGTAATAGATAAGCGGGCTCCGCGGCCTTGTTACCTAACACCAAGGCGTGGCGTGTCGTGACACGACTGTAACAGCAGTTTCCGCGGATCGCAATGATCCCAGAATCATTAAAACTGTAACGTGCGTGACAAAGAAGAGTATCGCGAGCAATAAATATCTGTAGTCTGAGACCTCTACCACGGCCAAGGCGTTGACAGTAGCCTAATTTATAATAATATTATTATTTTATTAATCATTCTCTCCGTCATTGTTGATTTCCGCATTATTGTCTTACTTCTTAGGAAGCGCGGAAGATACCCACCACGAGAAATTAAGAAGAAATTAAGTCTCTTTTAGTATCTTACCTGTATTCCATACTGTACCTATAGAACAATATACTAGCTACACTGAGCGGTGTTACTCGCTCATCCCACGGGACACTTTAATTATTCGGGATAAAAAGTAGCCTATGTGTTAATTCAGGGTGTTAGCTACGTTTATACAAAAATTTATCAAAATTAGTCAAGCAGTTTGAACGTCAAGAAGTAACAAACATACACATAAACACAATCATAAATTTTATAATTTGTGATGACTGATGAGAATTTTTAGAAATTCGTTTCCAAATGGGCTGAAAATGGACAATGGAAAAGTTGGAGCCTCGGAAGAAATTACGAGACAGATTTAGGAATAAGCAACATTAAAAGTAAATGGATATTATTGTTTTAGGAAATTAAATAACAATGGAACATTAAATTAAAATTAAGCCAAAAAAATAAAACTACAGAACTTAAATCTAAAATAAATTACAATAAAGCTAAAATAAGTAAGTAAATTGAATGCCAACAATGTAGCTCGTAACTTCAGGTATAATTTACAACCTTTACTATAAATTGCAACCATGAATCTACAGATCAGAGGTTGACCTGAAAGATTTAATTGCTAGGTATTTCTGGAAATTTGCTCATTAAAGTACTTGTAAATTGAGATCCGTTGTCTCATAATTGGGATAATCGTTGATAGGCAATCATGACGTAACGAAACATAATGTAGAAAGGCGTTATTGGCTCGCGACACAAACACAATTCAATTGCAAGTTTTCCTCCAATTTGGGTGTAAGGTTTTTGCAGATCCATGGGAAATAGTATTTCCAAAATAGTAATATCTATTTTAAATAGAAGACTTCCGTGAGTCTTAACCCTATTATATAATAAATATAATGTCGAATCGGTTCCTGATTCATCATCAGGAGAGCCGATCAAAAGCGGCGGCGGCGAACCAAGCACTAAATATATAAAAATATATCTATCTTTACACGTTGGTACTTAAGTAGTTGACGTATACCCCATATTTGCTATGCAAATCAAATCGTACAAGTTAAATAATTAAAAGAATGAACTTCGACCTGATTCCATTACTAAAAGTCACCTTAGAATTGAATTTTGGAGTTGAAAATGCAAGTTTAAAATATGAAGAATACTTAATGGAGAATGGATGAAAACAAAAAAGTCTTGAATTGTTGTGAACAGTTAAATTTAATAGGCTTAATAATTGCAATTTATATTATCTAGGAGCACTGCAGCAGCACCCTGCCAAGTCAAAAAAACCGGCCAAGTGCGAGTCGGACTCGCGCACCGAGGGTTCCGTACAAACACTTTCCATCCCTAAGTGTTTAAGTTAAGTTTGCACCTGGTATGTATAGCGCCCCATATAAATTAGGTGCAAAGTTAGGTATTTGGTATTAAAAAAAAAACTACCTACTAGATCTCGTTCAAAACAATTTTCGTTGGTAGTTTTTATAGTAATGTACATTATATGTTTTTTTTAGATTTTTCATTTTCTTATTTTAGAAGTTAGAGGGGGGGGACCAACTTTTTTCCACTTTGGAAGCGTCTGTCACGCAAACTATTCGGTTTAGAAAAAAAATGTTTTAGAAACCTCGATATCATTTTTGAAGACCTATCCATAGATACCCCACACGTATGTGTTTGATGAAAAAAAATTTTTTGAGTTTCAGTTCTAAGTATGGGGAGCCCCCAATATTTATTATTATTTTTTTATTTTTGAATCAAAATCTTAATGCGGTTTACAGAATACATCTACCTACCAAGTTTCAACAGTATAGCTCTTATAGTTTCGGAAAAAAAAGGCTGTGACATACGGACGGACAGACGGACAGACAGACAGACAGACAGACAGACATGACGAATCTATAAGGGTTCCGTTTTTTGCCATTTGGCTACGGAACCCTAAAAAGGAAAAAAGAAAGAAAAACATTAATTCGGGAACAAAACGTAATTACATAGGTAAATAGCGACAAACACTGACAAATTTAAACTATGAAAAACATTTTCATCTTTTTTATTTTTTTTAAGCTACGCTTCTCAGCTTTGAATGTATCAGTAAAAAAAAAAAAATCAGTAGTCAAAACACGTATCCTTTTATTACTTTTCTGCAATTTAAAATAGGTGTAATAAATAAATAAATAAATAAATAAATAAATATTAAGGGACAATCATACACAAATCGACCTAGTCCCAAACTAACCAAAGCTTGTACTATGGGTACTAGACGACGATATACATAATATATAAATACATATATAGATAACATCCATGACCCAAGAACAAATATTTGCACAAATATTTGCCCCGGCCGGGATTCGAACCCGGGACCGCCGACTCAGTAGGCAGGTGTCTACAAACCGAGCCAAACGCGTCGTCGTAATGTCCAAAAGTTACTGATAGTTTATTTGGTTCCGTGTGTTTAGTTGTTTCAATGATTCAAATTATTTTCACTACAGTCTAATACCGTATTGCTGCCACAAAAACTAGGGAAGTGAGTCTATTCCAAGAACTGCGTTCACTTTTTACTCTGTCATTAACGGTTTTTGTGTGATACTCGCATTTGTTAGTTCATATAATTAATTTACGTCCGAGGACGATGAAAGGATTTTCGGTCAAAGTATAGTCTAGGATTTTATGTAATAAATGCACTTTTATGAACTAGTTGTTAATTTTACTATTATTTTGCTCTTTTGGCGCTTGTTATAAAGCGTGAGCGTGACTGTATTTTATATATAACTATATTCTTGAACCTTTGACAAGGTACAACTATAAAAACTGATAAGTCCTTATGGTATTGCATTACTACTTTCTAAATACAATACTTGGTTCAATCGGATTTGTTTTTATTTACTTGACCTAGACGTAGACGGTATAATATCAGGAAAACTTGCGAAACATAACCATCATGCTCTACAATCATCATCATCATCATTAGCCTTTTACATCTATAACAGATGAGTTAAGCAGCGTCTAATAAACTGCGGCACTTTCGAAGATGGCTGGAAAGCCCGATACGAGAGCGACAGCCGCGGCCGCATAATTGACAAATAAATGTTGCGCCTATAATAGGTTCTTGCTAAAACAGAACACAACGTATCGCTATTTCATTATTTTCTTAAATCAGCTAATTGAATCCTAAAATTATTTCGAATGTCCAGATTTTCGGCTGTTCTCACCTAGAGGTCTCATTTCTCAACCGTTTCTTGTGAAACTTTGTGACAATGTTCGATAACTATATAGTTATTTTTATCGATCCAGTTTTTAGATCTAACCATCTTGAAACAAAGTCAAAGTCAAAGTCAAATAATTTATTTGTAAACATAGGTTTGTGGATGGAACACTGGGGAATCTCAATCAAACAAGTGTTACATATTCTCCCCAAACGTACGAAAGCTTGATTAAGTTTATTTTTCAATTTACGCATTTAAATGTTTTGTTTATCCAAGAAACAGCGCAAACAACAAGCAATCATGTTTGAAATTACATTTTGTCGTTACCCGTCATACCTGTTCAAATACACCGCATATCAATATTCCGCTGTCCGTCCGTCCGTCTGTGTGTTATACTTACGTGACCAACATACTCACAGCTTCCTCCTTCAATGTTCACCACAAAAACACGCACTAACCCGATGTCTCAGAGTTGAAAACTACAAACTCATCTACAAAAGATATCAATAAGATTATTGGCCGTAGGAATTCCCTTAAGAATATTAGTCATGTGCGGTTTTATGACGATTATATGTAAATGACCGCGTCGTAGTCAATAAACGACCACACACGCGTGTCGCGTAAACAGAGCAACTTACGACACAAAATATGTAAACTAGACAAAGTACATAATTATGTACTTTTCGCTATTTTTAATAACGCCTTCTTACAATCGCGCAACTAATTAAATTTAATTCAATTTTAATTCAATGTTTTATTCATAACAATAGTTACAAGTCAAATAATTGACATTTAACGGTATGTCCAGTTTATTATTATTACATTAAATATTTGTAAGTAAGTAAGTAAGTAAGTAAACACTTTATTGTACACAAAAACAGTTACAAAATACATCTATTACAAATAACATATAGGTACAAAGGCGAACTTATCCCTATAAGGGATCTCTTCCAGTTAACCTTTGAGCAATTGAGTGAGTACGAGAAGAAGATAGACAAACAAACACCGTGTACAAAAAGGTATTAAAAATAATAAGACTACTAATAATTACACATATAAACTATGAATACATACACATACACATACATACATACATACATACATATATATATATAATGTTAATGTTAGTGTTGTGTTAATGTATTTGTGTGATGAACTCGAATATTTGTGCTTGGGTCATGGATGTTATTTGTATTTACGTATGTATTTATCTATATAAGTATGTTTATCGTCGTCAAGTGTCCATAACACAAGCCTACTAGAGCTGACTGTGGGACTAGATTGATTTGTGTGAGGTTGTCCGATATTTTTTTTTTTATAATTATTATTATATATTATTCAGTATTTGAAATCATTACATCGATTTAATTATTTTTATTTAGAGATTCATCTACTGAGTATTAAATATTCTTTTAAATTACATATAAATATATTTTCTGTTATTCAAATTTGCTTACAGTTTTTTGATAACCGTTTAAATATTTTGGGACCTATGTACCATACACATTGTTCAGACTTTTTCAGTCTGTCTGTTTAGTTGTATAACATAGTACTACTACTAGGAACTACTAATAACATAGTAAATGTTATACTACTACTAGGTGCTACTAGTACTAGTATGACATTCTGTACTTACTTTTCGACAATTTTGAGCAAGGTACGATAGGTTATTAAAACTTTCGTGAGACATATTTAATTATTGTATTAAGCTCTTTTATTAAACTCACATGAAATTGTCAGGAACGGCCCGGCACGTTTCTAACAAAGTTGCCGCGCCGGTGTCCCTGACGAAGAGCTTACGAGTTCGAAACATGTCGGGCCGTACCTGATATTTTAACGTGAGTGTAAACCGCTTAATACAATAATCTGATAGTTTGATCCATGGATGCTTTGTACTCGATTACGGAGAAGCAAAAAGACGGTTATGACCGGTACGTAAGCGAAGTTGCGTTGCGTTCTAGTACTTTATCAAAATAAAAGCGTTAACTATTTAATAAATTCAGAAATATTGTACCACTTATGTAATTTTCCTTTCGTGCTAAATACACAAAAAGTAGTGCAGTTTTGGGACACCCCGCCGTGTGTCACCTTCTAAATAACTAAGAACATCTACATACAACACGTCAATGAATTCGCTGAAGTTACCTACTTACCGCGAATACGGTTACCTATACATATATGACGTCCGTACCGAGTCCATTCGTCTGTGGAGATCTAAGTCAATATTGATTAAATCATTTTAAGAATTATTTACAGTCTGTTATGCTAGTAGGTCAGTCATTTTTATTAATACAAAACGGCTAAATTTTAAGGTAAATGTCCCAATGTTCAACATAACTGATATTGTCCCAGAAAGTGTGCAATTTTGGCTTTATATATACTCGTACCTACATATTTAACAATAATAGCAATAGAAGTATTAGACCTATTGTAGAATTTATCACTAGGTACATACATTCGTTTTTTTTTTAAAGCTTTTATTTAACTTGCATTGTATGTATGTATGTATGTATCTAAGTATGTTTGTTCGGGTGAAATCTTGCAACTCAATTTTGAAGCAGATATCGTCAACCGATTGAGCTGAAATTTTGCATACTTACTTAACTTTGATGACAATACAATAATATGTTACCATGGGGCTGATCTGATGATGGAGCCGGAAGGTGGCCATAGGAACTCTATAATAGAAAAAGCAATCCTACCGAGCTTGGGCTCTTTAGAATCGTTTCAGTGAGCATTTTATGGATATCCAAAGAAAGGTACAGTCGGGTATAAAAGCTTGCCACTAAAATGTCATAGATCTTTAAAACTACGCAACGGCGTTTAATGCGGTTTTTTAATAGATAGAGTGATTCAAGAGGAAGGTTTATATATAAAAGTTTATATATAAAGGTTTATGTATAATACATGCATAATATAGTAGAGGAACACAGAGGTTTCTAATGTGATGTCGTAAATCAACGCATTTTTTGCGCTTACATTACACACGCTGGGTGAACCCTACGAGATAGATCAAAGTAATGTACCTACTACAGTATTGTACACCTTAAAAATGTCTACAAAAAAGTCCGCGATAGTATATGTCTATCTCTTGGGGATAACCTTTACATTTTACGAGTAATAATGGCTTATTTACGAAGCGATTTTAAGATTGTTGCGGCGGTACCGGCCGGGGGGGCGGCGCGTGCTTTTACATAGCATTGCACCCGTGCAAAGCCGGGGCGGGTCGCTGGTTGAGAATATAACGATAAACTGTAATAGACTATAAACAAAGCGTGATAAAAGCAGCCTTCACAGGCCCGCAGGTTGCGGACGGTATGATATTAAGCGATCATGTATATAGAATGAGTTTACAAAGTTTTAAATAAATCTAATTTTTCCTCAATTTTTGTAAGTAAAATGTAAACAAAGATTTGTTTTCGACTTTCGTCTGCAATGGAAAATGTTGGTGATGTCACCTTTGTTTACCAGTCGGGCATGTTATGGTCAGTTTTATTTATTTACTCTTAAATTGGGAGCTCCCTTACAATAAAATAATATCGCATTGGAATCGGGTACACGACATAGCCGCTTTTTAGGGCTGACAGTGTTTTCTTAACCTAAGTATACAGGGTGATTCAGGGGTCATGAGCAGGATTTAAAGGGGTGATGAGATGAGGTTAATTGCATTGAGCAATTTTCACTATGGGGCCAACCTCAAAATCGCAAAACAAAAGACAACCGTTCCATACCTACATTTCGGATGATTAGCGATCGATTAGCTAGCAATTAACTATTAAAAAAAAACACGATTTCGTGACTGATTCCATAGTGAAAGTTGCTCAGTGTGGGCCCCCGATGACCCCTAATAACACCTGCTCATGACTCCTGAATAACCCTGTATAACCCTGTACATTACTGCAGACGCCGGGAAAAAAGGGCTTGCCGGGTGGGTATAGACAGCTGACCATAGGGATGCCGGATAGTGATACGAAGCCGGCAAGCCCTTTTCACGGCTAAGGCATGTAGGTTTAGTGCTTTTCTCAAACAAAATGCAATGAAATAACAAAATACACCGCTCAAAAAAGATATAATTCAGCTGTTTAGCCTGTTTATGAACACAGAATTCATATTAAAAAAAAATACTTCCCGGCCTAGGCCTACAATTTTGTTTAAAATTCCTTTACAGTTCTCTCGAGTTGTTCCGCCCGAAACGTGATACTTCGAAGCCTGTCATAACGCACGTTATGACGACATTTCATTGTATATTTGAGAAAAATATATTTATTTACTAGCTTTTGCCCGCAACTACGTACGCGTGGAACTTGATAAAAGGGATTATTAAAAGCTCCTAAGCAAATGTAAGAGCAATTGTGCTTTTGGTCTAATAATTACATTTCCTACAGGGTCACCGCACCCCAACAGAAATGTTCACTCAATTTTCAATCTTTTTAGGTATAATTCCCAGGATGAAAACTATCTTATGTACTTCCTCGGATCTTAAACTATCTCTATGCCAAATTTCATCAGAATCGATTCCGTGGTTTAAGCGTGAAGAGGTAACAGACAGACACACTTTCGCATTTATAATATTAAGTATGGATTCCACTCAATTGCTTCGAATTTTGAGTTGGACTCTATTTATATAATAAAATAAGAGCGGTAACAGGTAGCCGTAGTTACCAAAAGCAATCTAGTGGTTGTTAAGTTAGCTGTCCCCAGCAGCACTTAAGATGAAATAATGAGCAAGCAAGTATTAAAATAAGTAAGAAGTCATAACTTGGTTAAGCGTGTGAAACATTTTTTATTTTCGTGCGGAAACAGCTGTCTCTAAAGTTTGTTTACAATAACAAACACAATAACGTGGACACAGGAAGTCTCATCTCTGCTTATTAATGTGAACTCAAATAGTACTTAATTATATTTTTTCCCCGTTTTTGACTCACTGAATGTTAATGGCGTTACAATAACGTCCTCTATAAAAGCTCAAGTATAGGTAAAATACTTTAGTGAAGAACCGAGCGAGCGAAGCGTCTCCGTTTCAGCTTGGCCAAAAATTCTTTCGCATGTCCGGATGTTTGGATGTACGGCCGCTCTCCTGCTGTTCTCGCCTAAAGGTCGCATTTCTCAACGGATTCTCATGAAATTTTGTGAACAGATTTGCTAAGTATTTAGCTTTTTGTTATTTAAGTTATCGACATTTTTCAAAATGGCGGAGTTATTTAGAAAAGCGGGTAGGTATAGGTAGGTATAGGTGTTATGTACCTATAAACTAACATTTAAATACGTGACGTGCACCCATTCGTGCTGCCAAATCATAGAATGATTTACCTCTACTGCTTACGTGCACCTTACGTCGGTGAGGGCTTCGCTCGGCCCAGTTTTTATTGGTTATGTTTCCGCCATAATTCATTAGTGACGTCACAACTTAGGGGGCTTTACGCTGTTTGCTAAGCTACTGTATTAATATTGATAGAAATGTGGTAATTTTTACATGTGCTCTATTCGGCTTTGGCGCTAAATTAGACGGAGCTTTGCGGTATCTAAATTAGACGGAGCTTTGCGGTATCTAAATCAGACGGAGCTTTGCGGTATCTAAATTAGACGGAGCTTTGCGGTATCTAAATTAGACGGAGCTTTGCGGTATCTAAATTAGACGGAGCTTGGCGGTATCTAAATTAGCAATACTTCGGCTTTATCAGGCATTACATTGGAAAAAAAGCTGATTGATTGATTTGATGAGATTCATACAGGTAACAGGAATCGGGGAGTATTATGATATACCACTGGCAACACAGAAACGAATTATAATTATAATTAATTAATTTGAGTAATTCAATTGCGTATATTTATTAATATTATTTCATAAATTATAATTTCTTTCCATTAGTATTGTATTATTAATGCCTGCTAATTATTATTAATATTATTTCATAAATTATCATTTCTTTCCATTAGTATTGTATTATTAATGCCTGCTTGTTTGATATTAGTAGATAAATTAAAATATTATATAGTTATGTCTAGTGCAGTGCCCTTACAGGGTTTGTGTTGGAACATCTTAGATATTTAAGACCTTTTTGTACACACAAATGCATCGAATAAATGAATATGAATATGAATTGACAGAACCAACCAACTAATGTGATGACGCCAAAAGTTCACCTGTCATTGCGGAGTGTCATGCCTAATTTTCTTATGCCATGACCGTAAGTATTTTAAGCAAATGTTTCATAGTGACGCGACAGTTCAGTATCGCGACCAGCCTTGCCAATGTTGACCGGCGGGGTCAAGGGCACTGGACAGGAGTTCTTTAGACGCGCCGCTCATTTTGATCAATGATCGAATGAACATTCTAACATGACCCCATGCTTTTGAGTAACTGTTCGAAACATACAGATCAATCATATGTAAACATCAGAACATTTTCTAGCGCTAATCGGATTAAGCTACAGTTTGAGCCATCTTAGGAGGCGGGCGGACCACAATATGTAGGCGGTGGTCCCTTACGCGCGAGGTCAGAAAACAAGGTCAAATGTGCTTTATAATTTCTAAACTAGCGACCCGCCCCGGCTTCGCACGGGCGCAATACTATATTATGCATGTATTACATATAAATCTTCCTCTTGAATCACTCTATCTATTAAAAAAAACTGTATCATAATCCGTTGTGTAGCTTTAAAGTTCTAAGCATACATAGGGATTAGGGACACAGACAGCAGAAAGCGACTTTGTTTTATATACTATGCAGTCATTCAATGCCTTTGATAGTTGCACGTAATGTGAGATCTGTAGTTTCTTTTGATATTTTTAACCGACTTCAAAAAAGGAGGAGGTTCTCAATTCAAACTAATTTTTTTTTTTTTTTTTCTATGTATGTTACTCGATATCTCCGAGAATCGTGAACCGATTTTCAATTTTTTTTTTTTAATCGAAAGGGTATAACTCCGAGTTGGTCCCGTTGGCACTAAGTCGGGATCTGATGATGGAATCTTGGAGAAATCAAGGGAACTCTTCAAATGTTATAGGGACATGTACGGCGCTTTCGGTAATTTATTGATAAAGTCAAGAATTTACATTCAGTAAATAGGATTTGGCCACTAGAACTTTTATATGAATCACTAAAAAGCAAAAAAAAAAAAAAATTTTAACAAAAAAAAGAACCGACTTCAGTAAAACTAAAAAACCAAAAATAACCCGTTCAAGTACAGATTACATTTGACTCACCCTTCGAAGTCGGTGCCAAACCTCGCATAAACTATAATATAAATATAAGAACTGAGTGGTTTGGGATCGACTTCGAAGGGTGAGTCAAATGTAATCTGTACTTGAACGGGTTATTTTTGGTTTTTTAGTTTTACTGAAGTCGGTTCTTTTTTTTGTTAAAAATTTTTCTCTGTTCCCGTCAAACCAATGTGCTTGCTTGCTTGGGTCTTTTATTGCTACACTTACCCTACGCTGAAGATAGTACAAATAAATGAATGTGTTTGTAGCCTCTCAAGATTGAATGATGTCACCAGCCGCCCAATTAGTCCCGTGATTATCATTCATCAAGACAAAGTCAAATCACTTTAAAGCAACAGTTCTATTAAAAGTATTAAATAGTTATTTAGGAATTCCTCTTCAATTTTTAACAAAAAATAAGAACGAATGAGGAACTCCGTGGATTATGTGACTATTCGTGGTTTAACTATTTAGTTGTGTGTATGTTTTAATTTATTTATAAGTTGGAAACCCCGAATGGTTCCATAATCGCCGGAATTTCTCAATCGTGCTTTTTTTTGTTGTAAAATGAAGTAGACTTCCTTAATAACTAGTATTTAATAGAACTGTTGCTTTTAGTAATTTGACTTGGTGTTGATTATTGGTAATCAAATCACAGAACTAATTGGGTAATTATCATGTAATTTTTATGGAATTCTCTTCTTTCATAGAAAGACGACATCGTATGATTCGTTTCATAGATTTTTTTTAGTCATACATTTTTCAGAAATCTTGAAAATGTCAACCTATAGGTAGATCATAGGTGGCTTCGGTTACGTTAAGTTTAATTATGGAGGTCAGTGTTTATTTTCATCGAAACAATTTACAACATTTGACAGTTAAATTAAAATTAAGCCTAAAAAAATAAAACTAAAGATATAGAAACAAAAATAAAATAAAAATAAGCTAAAATAAATCTAGAAAACTGTGCCCCCGCGGCATGGTCCCGAAGACGCTGGCAGCATTTCCTCGCTGAATCGCAATGCTGATGCGTTGTGCGAGGAAGCTGCCAGCTCTTCGGTCACCAGTGGACTCAATGAGCCTTTTACTAATCTCATTTAGTAGTTTGTGGGCACTGGGACCCCACGGACCTAGTCTCGACCCCAAAAGGAACAAAATTATATTCGAGGCCGAGACCCCTATACTTATTAATTTTTAACTTTTCGGCCGCCTCTGCTGCCGGTTTAATTATTAAATGGTTTCATTTTAAACCCTTAAGAGCTAAAACGAACAGTCCGATTCTCGAAGCTAAAATAACTACTTATTGAGCAGGAGATGTGAAAAATAATTATCAAAATCGATTCATAAATATCGGCCATCTGAGTTAACAACATAAAAAACCTACTCATCAACTTTAAGTAGGTTTCGTTTGACATATCATCTACAAAAAAACGATGATTTTTAATCAACTTACATTTCGAGTAAAAAAAAAACTGATTCAAAACCAGTCCATACGTTTTAAAATGTGTTGACGGGTTTTCTTATTAAATCATTATTGCAGTGCCTCTTCAAAATGTAACCTTTGACCTTTTCCGCTACAGAAAGATTGTCTGGAAGAGATTGTTTAGCATCAAGACTGCCTGTTGTTACCCTTCTTTCTTATACAATTTCTTTTTTGTATGCTTTTTCATAAAGAAGGTTACTACTACCCTTTACTAGCTATGTGACTAACCAGTTACATACACAAATGCTCACGTCATGCTTATATAACCGTTTTTTTGCATCGGGGTTTAAAAATTAGTAACTTTGTGTGTGTGACCTTGCGATCATTGGGTCGATTGCAAAAAAAAATTACATAGTTAAAAGCTTAGTTAACAAAAAATCACGATCGCTTCCTTTGTGTGACGAAAGTTAGTCATACAAAATGTATAGGTAACTTTAGTCACACAAAGGAATCAATTAAGTTTTGTTTTAATAAAAGCCCTTAATCAATCAATCAATCAATAATTTTTATTTCGGATATAACTCCATATTTGGTTAGTAACAATAGTAAACTTAGCCTATGTTAGTGTTTATCAATATTTATAATAATAATTATACCGACAGGTTCAGTTGGACGCCCTGTGCAACATATCCCAGTGTTACAGGAAGGGGCCGTCCAGGCGCGCCGCCACCGTCTGCAGGAGGCTGTTCGGGCTGCCGCGCAGGCGCCTCATCAGAGACGCGACGCGCGTTCGCATTATAGAATAAAAGTCATCCGTGCGCGCGTGTTAAGTAACTATATACAATTTTTCTGCAATCGACCAATTCGATTTGGCTGGTATACGAGTTGTTTTACGTTTCCAACCCCCATAAGAACCCATCTTAAAAAAATCGAAAAACTGTCTCGATAAAAAATCTATATATACCTAATTACTGAACCTTCTCACAAAATTTTACGAGAATCAGATGAGCAATGCGGCTTGTAGGCGAGAACAGCTGATAATCCGGACATCCGGCCCGGACATACGAAAGTTTTTGGCCAAGCTGAAACTGAGTCGCTACGCTGGTTCTGCTCGGTCAGTAATAAACTCGCTGCTCGGTCACTAATAAACTATCCGACCGAGTGCGTGACAGACCTCTATAAAGAAAGCGCTATAGCTAGTTAAATTCTACGGCTTTGCTTCGCGTGACCAACAACATGACTAACCGCTGCAAGGTCAACTGGAGGAGATCCTTCAAGGAGATAAGCCCGCCAATGCCCGAAAAAGAAATCGGTTAAAGCAAACGGAATTCTCACGTTAATATTATAATTATTGTTTTTATTTTCGTAAAAAACAAATTCAGCTTCAAGGTTTTCATATCGTGTATCTGATATGAAAACCTTGAAACTGAATTGATTATATATTTAAGTTCAACATATCGTCTGTGGATGGGTTCTGTTTAGGGATCCGAATAGATGTTAGGTTCATCTGTCTATCTGTCTGTCACAGGGTGCGCCGCTACCTACTAAAGCACAAAACGTGTGTGCTGCGCGCCGTTCAGACCAACTCCCCAAGTAACAAAACACTCCTGTAAGACCCGCCTTATAAGATTTTAAAGTCTTATAGCTTAGGTGACATGCAAAAGGGTACAAAGATCTAAAAAACAGTGGCATCAATTAATGGCAATATTCGAAGACACCCTCACTAGACTAGCTTAAGTGGTCAGAGCACATTGCCCCGCCATGGCATAAGGTACCTACAAGTTCAAATCTGGTCAGGGTCTACATTTTTTTACACTGATTCTAGTTTTTAGTAATTAATTTCACTTTAAAAACTGAGACTTTTTCGTAAAACATTCAATAATTTTATACCTAGCAGTTTTATAGTCGTTTTGACTATGACCATAATCTCGAATCGTCTTATAGGATTCTTATAAGCGTTATGAATTTACGTCGCCAATACACGATCTTGTAGTAGTTTATTACAGTTCTATAGGAACCAAATACATAGTCCTTATAATATAACGTTTAAAATTTTGCTACTTAAGTCGTCGTCACTTGAATATGACCTCAAATACTATCTTTATCTAGTTGCAATCTCGCCTTTGGCATTTTTTAATCTATTTTAAACTCTTATGCTTGAAGGATCACCATGCTGTTATCTGTGATCTAGGACACGTACACTACTTCACGTTTCTATTTTTTTATACTTACTACTACGGTGACGAACACGCATGCGGCCCGCTTGGACGCCTATGTACCTACGCTTGCGATGCCAATCATTGTTTTTTTTCCTCGATGTTAAATTTTTTCAAATTTATTCCATAGATTAGGTTAGGTTAGGTTTGTTTTATAACATTCCAATTTTTTTTATGGTTTTAGAGAAAAATGCCTTCGATGAAAATGATAATGTCTATGAAATGTAACATTCTATGAAACGTGTGTCTAAAATAAGGGACCCTTTAAGTAGGTACCTAATATTTACTCCCCTCTTGAAGAACCAAAATTATGCTTACCTATATTAATAAATAATAATAATAAGTAAATAAATAAAAGTAGCCCTTAGTTGGTCAGTCCTCCGAATTAAATATGTAACCAGCAACTAACATTTGGGCTGCTGTTAACAAATCATTTTTTTTTCGTGTTGTACGCGAACTAGTCCCTAACGCAATTACTTAACCGGAGTGCGTAAATAATCTAATTGGTAATTGCGTAATTTTCATTCGCGCAACAAATCCGTTCATATGTTTCAAATTATAAAAATATTCTCAGAAGAACAATTATAATTTTAGTAGCTATTTTACTTTTTACTACACACTAAAATACTTATTTGTGTAAACTATAGAATTTTGAATCAACTATAAAATTAATGGGTACTTAATGAGCGTTTTTCCCTCGTTTTTATTAGGGTTCCGTAGCCAAATGGCAAAAAACGGAACCCTTATAGATTCGTCATGTCTGTCTGTCTGTCTGTCTGTCCGTCTGTCCGTCTGTCCGTCTGTCCGTCTGTCCGTCCGTATGTCACAGCCATTTTTTTCCGAAACTATAAGAGCTATACTGTTGAAACTTGGTAGGTAGATGTATTCTGTGAACCGCATTAAGATTTTGATGCAAAAATAAAAAAATAATAATAAATATTGGGGGCTCCCCATACTTAGAACTGAAACTCAAAATTTTTTTTTTCATCAAACACATACGTGTGGGGTATCTATGGATAGGTCTTCAAAAATGATATCGAGGTTTCTAAAATATTTTTTTTCTAAACCGAATAGTTTGCGTGACAGACGCTTCCAAAGTGGAAAAAAGTTGGTCCCCCCCCCCTCTAACTTCTAAAATAAGAAAATGAAAAATCTAAAAAAAACATATGATGTACATTACTATAAAAACTACCAACGAAAATTGTTTTGAACGAGATCTAGTAAGTAGTTTTTTTTTAATACCTAACTTTGCAAGTTTGCACCTAATTTATATGGGGCGCTATACATACCAGGTGCAAACTTAACTTAAACACTTAGGGATGGAAAGTGTTTGTACGGAACCCTCGGTGCGCGAGTCCGACTCGCACTTGGCCGGTTTTTATTATGTGATGCAAATCTCTCCCGCGGGCTAGCATGAGCCATGAGCGGCTGTTTAAGCGATTCAAGACGTGTGGTGCCGAGTTCAATCACTGTTAGATGCTACTTGTATGTATACTAAAGGATCTGAAAGCTGTAGATTTCGCGAGTTAGGCCCGGAAAGCGGTGGGGACGTAGGTTCAAATCCCGTTCAAAGCATACTATCCTTCAAATCTTCCCTTCTATATAAACATTTCGTTCACGCTAGCAGAATTTACTGCTTTGATAAAAATACAAATATCCTGTTATATTTATTTCTATACTAAAGAAATGTTGGCGGAGATGAAACAGAAACGCTCGGTCAGTAAGCTATAAAACTATAAAGATTCGCATGTCACGGAAACCATCCAAGCGATGGCCGCCGCGAACTTCGAACGGCGCCTCGGCGTAATCCCCGCCGGCGGTGTACTACCGCTACTTAATTAGTTCGCGTTTTTTCTCTGTCACAGCTCTGGCTGCCATCTCTAGATTCGCCGAAACCAGACAGACTTAAAAAACCGGGACATTTGGCGTAACTCGCATTTTTTCCCCGGACGTATCCGAAAATGTAAAAAAAAACCGGCCAAGTGCGAGTCGGACTCGCGCACCGAGGGTTCCGTACAAACACTTTCCATCCCTAGGTGGTTAAGTTAAGTTTGCACCTGGTATGTATAGCGCCCCATATAAATTAGGTGCAAAGTTAGGTATTAATAGGTATTAAAAAAAAACTACTTACTAGATCTCGTTCAAAACAATTTTCGTTGGTAGTTTTTATAGTAATGTACATCATATGTTTTTTTTAGATTTTTCATTTTCTTATTTTAGAAGTTAGAGGGGGGGGGACCAACTTTTTTCCACTTTGGAAGCGTCTGTCACGCAAACTATTCGGTTTAGAAAAAAAATGTTTTAGAAACCTCGATATCATTTTTGAAGACCTATCCATAGATACCCCACACGTATGTGTTTGATGAAAAAAAAATTTTTGAGTTTCTGTTCTAAGTATGGGGAGCCCCCAATATTTATTATTATTTTTTTATTTTTGCATCAAAATCTTAATGCGGTTCACAGAATACATCTACCTACCAAGTTTCAACAGTATAGCTCTTATAGTTTCGGAAAAAAATGGCTGTGACATACGGACGGACAGACAGACAGACAGACATGACGAATCTATAAGGGTTCCGTTTTTTGCCATTTGGCTACGGAACCCTAACAATCACTTCATTTTTCAATTACACAAAAAGAGTGTCCAGGTTTTCTCCAGACACTTTCTGAAAACCCCCCGGACGGCCCCCGGACGGCCTCCAAACTAGGACAGATCCGGAGAAACCCGAACTGATGGCAGCCCTACTCATAGCCCGATTCTTTTTCTCCTCTCCTCCCGCCCTAACTCAGACTGATTCGGTTCCGTCTACTCATGACGCAGTCCATGCGCCCAGTGCGCCGCGTCCGCCTCTCCAAATGACTCCTGTGGCGCGGAGATAATCCCATTAGCAAGTTATACTCCTACACAAAGTCCGACTACTGGTAGTGAGGGCTAACCAGCCCAGTTCAAGTCATTTCTTGAAAATAAAACCGGTCAAGTGCGAGTCGGACTAGCGCACCGAGGGTTCCGAACAATTTTTTCCTTTATCTGTGATATAAGACGTTGCTTCGTACCAAATTTCAAGATTCTGAGTTAACGGGAAGTACCCTGTAGGTTTTGATTCCCTTACGAGTGTCGAAAATTTGCAGCATAAACCGCTGTATCTTTTGATTGCGTTGGTTTATAAGTTTGATTTTTTCACAGCTCCAAGGGACAATAGTTCTGAGTATTTGATATGAAATTCAGCTTGATACCTCTACGCGTTCCTGAGAAAAAGGATTTTGACAGACAGACAGACGAATAACAAAGTGATCCTATAAGGGTTCCGCTTTTGCTTTTGAGGTACGGAACCCTAAAAAAAGCATGTCACAGTTACTACTAAACCTGCAAGTGCGCCACGTAATAATAGAGTTTCGGAACTGTCATAGACTATAATAGCATTCACTGTCAACTCGACCTCCAAGTCCTTGGTAGCGCCGTACCTTGACCGTGGAGTGACATCCTGGGAAGGCCGCGTTCGTGAGATCGCGACAGACAGACAGACGTGGGAAGCATTGTCGGCCATTTGCGAAACCTGCCGGTTTGAGATTTATTTTGCAATCTAAGGTTACTGTCGCGTAGGCTAGGAGACAGTTGTGACTGTTGGAATGTCGTTGAATACACGAAACAAGTGACTTGAAAATACACGGAATATTTAAGTGGACACAAACGACAGGAAACTTTGAATTAAGTATTTAATTTAAATGTTCTTGTGCTCGGCGCTATGCTAATAAATGGCATCATTAACATTAGGGAGATCATAGCATTAGAGTTTGTGACAGACTATCAATTATTTATTTATTTATTATTATTATTTATTATGATGATGATGATGTCCTCCCAGACGTATCCGTCGACGGCGACATCCTAACAAGAACGTATTTTACGTTTGCCTACGCGCGCGAGCGCGGGCATGACTAGCAAACCCGAATTTGGTTTTGAAAGTGCGGCAGCATGTAGCACAGTACAGGATCCCATCTGTGTTATAAGTGTAGTGGTAGGAGGACTTGGGCTGAGTTTTACGGAGTTGACGTTTGGCGTCAAGGTCTTCAAGACGGATGCGCTCAAATTTATCAAGACCCGCATCGACAGCATTTCGCCAATCCAATCTGTGAGCAGCCAGCTCCTCCCACGACTCACATGGTATGCTCACTACAGACAAATGACGTTTCACGACGTCCCTATAACGCAGGTATTGACCTCCAGCTTTACGTTTACCTGATGAGGCTAGCTCAGAGTAAAAGATAGTTTTGGGCTGCCCAAAACTATTTATTATACAGGGTATACAAACTTACTTATTAGAAAGATCCTACAAAACTGTATTCACAGTATCGTCTCTGCTTATTATACATTACTTTTTAAAATTATGTTTACATGAGGGACAGTTCGTGAGATCTTAGATGAACATTCGGGTTTTATACCTGTCACGGTCGCTCATACGCGATACAGATAGGAACCTCTCAGTTTTCACCCGAACCCGAATGTTCTCCTAAGATTTCACGTACTGCAGGTAAGTATTTGAGTGGAAATAATGTCACTCACTATTTTAAAACACTCATTATAAAATACTAGGAACGATCCTACGAACTTTCGCATGTAAGAAAAAATCGTAACTCGTAATCCACTTTTTATCTTCTCCGTAGGTACTTGGAAAAAATGTATCTTATATCCATTTTGGGATCCGCAGCTATCCGTATACCAAAAGAATTGGAAATCAATACATTTAGTCGTGATGAAAGGACAATGATTTCATTTTTAAAATTTTATAATATTAGGTATATTATTGATTAAACAATCGTATATTAACAATAATTATACATATCGTCTGTACATACATAGAATAGACGGCGATTTGGGCCAAATTTTTTATTTATAGTTTATTTTTAAGTCTAGTTTTTAATTTTTATTTAAGGTTTTATGTTAATTATTATTTACTACCAAAAAATAATATAATTATCTTATTTTGTGGCTATAGCGGTGTTACAAGTTCGGGTCTTGTAGTATAAATAAAATTGCAAATATTCAGAAAATAGCTTCTACTTCGAGTTCTACAAAGGTACTTAGGCTAAACTTAATTATATAACAAATTGTTCGCATATGACGCGTGCGTAGGTGGGTAAATCAAAAGCCAAGTGGCTCAGACGGCGGCCGGGGGCAGCGGGGCGAGGTGGACCGTCGAACTGGTTTTAGACGCGCCCTGCGCCCGCTTCTCCTCCGGTACTCGTAGCCGGAACATCCTGGGGGCCCTTGGAGACGTCAGTCTTCAAGGATTCGTCTTCCTCGTCCAGAAGAGGGCAAAGGTATTTCACACCTCGTTTGTAAGTGCCCGCCACAGTAGCAACTTCAGCTACGCGCGAGATTCCGTCGGCACCAGGAAACAATTTGGCAATCCGTCCAAGTCGCCAGTGCAATGGAGCCGTGTTCTCGTCCTTGATCAGGACTAGTTCACCCAGTTGAAGAGCTCTGCCAGGGTTGCGCCATTTCGTCCGCTGCTGGAGCTCGCAGATGTATTCTACCTGCCAACGCCGCCAAAAGTGCTGTCGCAGTGCCTCGAGCCTCTGGAATCTATCTAGGCGGTTTGGATTTATATCCGCCAAGTAGGGCGACGGCAGTGAAGTGAGTGCGCGGCCGATGAGGAAGTGACCTGGGGTCAAGGGTTGGAAGTCGTTTGGTGAGGAGGATAGGGGGCACAAAGGACGACTGTTTAAAATAGCCTCGACCTGACTAAAAAGAGATGCCAGCTCCTCATACGTTAAATGAGCGTTGCCTAAAATACGACTGAGGTGGAACTTAGCGGATTTGACACCTGCTTCCCACAAACCGCCAAAGTGAGGAGCATAAGCCGGTTGGAATTTAAATTGTATTCCCTCGTTCGTTGCAAAATTGCAAACCTCGTCAGAGTTTGAAGTTAAATAATCGCTGAGCTCTTTGGCCGCTCCTAAAAAGTTTCGTCCGTTGTCGCAGAAGATTTCGCGCGGTCGTCCTCTGCGAGAGATAAAACGGCGCAGAGAAAGGATAAATGCATCAGTAGAGAGCGCACTGACTGCTTCTAAGTGCAAACATTTGTATCTGAAGCAGACAAATATAGCCAAATAGCATTTTGTTATTTTGCAACCCCTGCCATGCATGTCTGTTATCATAAAAGGTCCTGCGAAATCACAGCCGACACTGATAAATGGAAAATCAGGCGTTACGCGTTGGGAAGGTAAAGCGCCCATCAAAGGAGCAGAAGTTCTACCAGCCACACGTCGGCAGGTGACGCATTGTTGCGACACGGTGCGCGCGAGCGCGCGTCCCGATACGGCCCATACAGTCTCGCGAATAGAGCCGAGAAGCAATTGGGGAGGGGCGTGCAGGAGGCGAATGTGCTCCCGCTGAAACAACAACCTAGTCAACCTGTGTTTTGAATGTAAAAGCATTGGATGGCGCTTGTCAAATGGATAAAACGAAGAGGATATACGTCCACCAACCCTGATGAGCTCGTCGTCCTGATCATAAAATGGGTTTAATGATAAAATAACACTCTTAGGGCTTAGAGATTGACTGTCACGCAGCAACTTCAATTCAATAGGGAAACTATCCTGCTGTGACAAAGTGACTAATTTTTTAAATGATGATTCGAGCTCCTCAGGCCTTAACACGCCCGTAATTTTGTTAGAAGGATGGCGGCAGTTGTGCGCGAACCTCAATAAATACGCCAATGCGCGTTGTAAGAATTCGAGTTTGGAATAACGGTCAAAGTCAATAAAATAATTTTCTCTTGGATCGTTAGTGATCGCGACGTTAACTTTTAATTCGGGTAAGTCGTCGCATAATGAGTTTAAAGCAAATTTAGGCCAATTACTCTGTGGCTCGTACAAAAATGATGGCCCGTTCCACCACATGTCTAATTCAGTCAAACGGCGCGCTTCTACCCCTCTGGAAGGAAAGTCAGCGGGATTGAGTGCTGTCGGAACGTGACGAAACTCACTTCCTTCGGTGAGTTCTAAAATATGAGATACTCGATTTGAAACAAATGTTTTTAGTTTAGTTTGATTGGTTTTAAGCCACGCGAGCACAATTGATGAGTCAGTCCAATAAAATTTTTGTGCAATCTGGCAGCGCAGGGTCTTAGACACGGCTGACGCGAGTTGCGCGCCTAAAACGCAAGCACATAACTCCAAACGCGGGATGCTTTGGGCCTGGACCGGCGCGACCTTGGCTTTAGCGCATAGCAACCTGACTACAATATCGCCATTATCATTGATTGATTTTAAATAAATGCAGGCTGCGTATGCGATCGAGCTTGAGTCGCAAAAACAATGCATTTCGATATGCGTCGGTGAGTCGCACAAGACGTGGCGCGATATTTGGAGCGAAGTTAATGAAGATAACCCGTTCACAAAGTCTTGCCAAGGCTCACTTATGTGGCGTGGCACGGGAGTGTCCCAATCTATCTGTGCAATCCACAATTTTTGAATCAAAACTTTCGGTATAATTGTTAACAAACTCAGGACACCCAAAGGATCGTGTATTTTTAGAGAATCTGATAAGATCGAGCGTTTCGTAGGGTGGCCGTCCTTAGCAGAGTATCGAGTAGGAAAATGAAGAACATCTGCGTCAGAGTCCCAGCCCACTCCTAACGTGTGCGACGACGAGCTAATGACTAAGCTACCTTGATCTCCATCGGAGTCACGCTCAGGCAATATTGACGGTAAATTTGAGCGGTATTTGCGCAGAGGGAAACAACCAGCCGCTAGCGCACGCTCAACGGACGCTTTGATAAAGTGAAGTTCATCCTCTGTGTCTGACCCCGTCAACAAATCATCTACCATAAAATCGTTTTGAATGATAGTTTTAATTTTTTCATCTGCACATTCCTCGCCCAACTGCCACAAACAGCGTGTGCTTAAAAAACTCGCGCTCGAAAATCCGTACGTGACCGTCTGCAGTTTTAATGTTTTTAAAGGTTCGTTCTCATCTGAGCGCCAAAGAATTAGCTGTAGATCGCGGTCACACTCCTGAACCATAACCTGCCGATACATTTTAGCGACGTCACCGGTCAACACGTATTTGTAGGTACGGAATCTCAAAAGTATATTAAACATCGAATCTTGAATCGTCGGCCCGACCATTTGAAGGTCGTTTATAGAATAGCCAGACGTGCTAGGAGCACTTCCGTTGAAAACTACTCTTATTTTCGTCGATTCACTCTCGGGTTTTAACACTGCATGATGGGGGACAAAAAAGGAGGGGTCCGGAGTATCAGAGTCAGACACAGAAAGATGGCCTAATTCGGCGTATTCATTTATAAATTGCTCGTAAGCCGCTTTAAGGTCCGGGCTGCGTCTAAACCGCTTTTCTAATGCAAAGAACCGTTTTTTCGCCAAGCGATACGAATTGCCTAAACAATCAGGTTCTGTTATCAAGGGTAAACGCACGAAAAACCGGCCGTTCTCGTCACGATAAGTGTGAGTAATAAAATGTTGCTCACATTCCGCTTCTAAATCGGTATACGGTTCTTTAGGTTGGGGCACTTGCTCCAATTGCCAGAATTTTGTCAGCGAGTCATTAAGGTTGTCACTACACGTAGATAAGTGATTGCATTGTAAAAAAGAATTGAACGACTTATCGCCAGACATCGAAAATGCATTGGTTTTTCCGCCCACTAACCAACCTAACTTTGATTTTCGCAAAATAAGCGCATCGTGCCCTATATCAATCTGCTCGCCTCCAATCAAACTCCAGAAAATGTCACCGCCAATTAAAATGTCAACAGGCGCGGGCTGGTTAAAATAAGGATCAGCAAGTTTTATGTTGCGCGGCAAATTAATATTCGATACGTCGATGTATCTTTGTGGCAAATTACGGTTAATTGTAGGCAGTACTAAACATGAGATATCAAATTTAATATTATTATCATGTTTAGACCGAATTTGCACAGAACAGCGCTCGGGATTTTGTGATATAGGAATGTCGCCTAGCCCGAAGAGATTTGAATTATTGGGTTGAGGTATAAGTTGCAGTTTTTGTTTCAAATCGGTGGTGACGATGGATGTCATGCTCCCGTTGTCTAAAAAAGCTCTCATCGTTATATAACTATTATTTACTGGGCTATACACATCGATTAGCGCGGTAGGTAAGAGGACTTGGGTCGACTGAGACACGGTCATATGTGACGACAGTCCGGGCTCGGCCCGCGGCGCCGGGTCGTCTACGGGAGCGGTCGTAGCCTGAGGAGCTTCCCTATGCAATAATCTATTATGGCGCTTCCTACAAATATTACACGGAGCCACTCTGCAGCGGTGAGAAGTGTGTCCCGTGCGTAAACAATTAAGACAAAGGCGTAACCTTGACGCTCCGGAGATCCGGTCTTCGATGGGCAGGGACAGGAATGATGAGCAATCGTAAATCCGATGCCCGCCGCTGCAGAACACACAGGCGGGAGGAGACGCCGAGGCCGACGCGGCAGGAGATGCTGAAATCGCAAAACATTTTGTGCTAGACTTCTCATGTTTATTATGAGGCGAGGTAAAAGATTCGCGTTTATTATTGTTACAAGCGCTGGATTTCTCAGACTTATTACGCTGAATCGATTCCAAAACGTCAGCACGGCCCTTTAAAAAATCATTAAAGTCCGCCAGAGAAGGCAAGTCGTCATTTTTAAACGAATTATTTTTGAATTCCTCCCATTTTAGCGTAGTGTTACTATCTAGTTTACTCGCGACCATATGTATAAGAAGCGTGTCCCACTTATCCGTAGGCTGGCCTAATGTATTTAAGGCTCGTAGGTTTTTAGACACATGATCCACTAAATACCGTAAGGATTTTGCCGATTCGCGACCGATTGGTTGCAAGTTGAACAACGAGTTTAAATGGTTGCTAATCAGCTGTTTTTTATTGTTATACCTCTCGCAGAGGAGACGCCAGGCTTCCTCGTAATTGTTGTTCGATACCTCTAAATTACTAATCACCTGAGCCGCTTCACCTTCCAAATAAGAATTTAAATAATGAAATTTGTGAATCGGCTTGATGTTGTCAGAACTGTGAATGAGCGAGTCGAATGTGTCTCTGAATTCGAGCCACTTAAAGTACGAACCATCGAAACTAGCGATTTTAATAACTGGCAAGCGGAAATTTAACCCGTTACAATTTTTCTCATGATCACAGCTAGTTGAACCTTCAGACTTTACGCTGGCAAAATCAGATCTTTCGGCATTTTTATCAATAATTTTCTGAGCCGTGGCAATAAGAGAAATAAAATCATTTTCCATCTCCTCTCTAATGTCGATTTCGCTCTGCATGTCCGATGTGGTCGCGATTTCTATTTGAGTTTGGATCTCGTCAAATTGAGTGAACATGTTACGAAAACGTTCCAATCTCAAAGAAAGCTCGTCAACATCCTTCGAGGAGATGAATTCCAGAGAATTTACCTCGGCGATATGATTTTTGAATTTTGTTATGCGGCCCTTAATGGAAATTCTAGTAGGGATCAAAGTAGCCATCTTGCCTTATAGATCTGATATCAATTAAAACAACGTACGAGGAAACACAAATCAGCAATCGAAACGTGAAAATAAAATATGTAACTACGTAAATGATTACGGCTTATGTTCACAGTCCCAGTGGTTGTACTCGGCAACAGTGCGGAATGCAGGTGTCAGCAGAAAGCGCTGCAGCTGTGCGCAGTAGCTGTTGCCGGGCGGCGACGCGGCCGGCTCTTATCTAAATGACGATGCACTTGTGTATTAATGGAATTCAAAGGAATTTTGCGTTGGGATTTTACTAACGCGTTGTTAATTAACTAAATCACTAGCATGTATTATGTTTAAAATGTTTAACAAGATTGTAATTTGATTTATGGAATAGCAGAATGAAAAAGAAAGTCGCTCAAATAGGCGTGTATCCTTTATAAAATTGTTGCTTTGATAGATTAAAATAGCGTAACAGGCCATAAATTGTGCACTTGGCTGTAAAGCAGCGACCAGATTATTTCACTGACACTATAGAGGTAGGTATATTGATTGAGAACACGTCACTAGCAAATAGTTATACTTAATAAGCACAGTAAAGGGTGAAGATGGCAAATCTAATCAATCAAGAAGAGGATATTTAGGTACGAGCGGAAAGATAGGAAATATGATGGAATGGCGCACTTCCCTTACTAATCCTGGCTGCAGCGTTGTCTGGCCGGCGGGCTGGAAGTAAGGGTGTCTGCAGCTTCCGGAAGGGAGTCGTAGTCCTCCAAATTGAAGTACGTCTTGCAGTTCAAGTGGTACTCTTCTACAGGTGTTGTAAAAAATCCAAATCTTTGCCCTCTTCACACGTAGCAGCTATCGTTGCGTATTAATCACGTCTTGGGGTCACCATGTTACAAGTTCGGGTCTTGTAGTATAAATAAAATTGCAAATATTCAGAAAATAGCTTCTACTTCGAGTTCTACAAAGGTACTTAGGCTTAACTTAATTATATAACAAATTGTTCGCATATGACGCGTGCGTAGGTGGGTAAATCAAAAGCCAAGTGGCTCAGACGGCGGCCGGGGGCAGCGGGGCGAGGTGGACCGTCGAACTGGTTTTAGACGCGCCCTGCGCCCGCTTCTCCTCCGGTACTCGTAGCCGGAACAAGCGGCTTTAGCATGATATTCTATGAAAAAAAAAAAAGTAAACAAAGTCGCTTCCTGCCTGTCCGTCTGTCCCTATGTATGCTTAGATCTTGAAAACTACACAACGGATTTTGATGCGGTGATGATGGTTTTTTAATAGAAAGTGATTCAAGACGAAGGTTTATTATGTATAATCCATGTTTAATTTATCAGCATTACACCCGTGCGAAGCCGGGGCGGGTCACTAGTCGTAGGTATATAATTACAAGTATTACTTCAAGAGCAGATTAAACAAATGAAGTGTGACTATCATCAACTGCACCGCGACCGGCTTTATCAAACGCTGCGTTTCTGTGCTCCGTATTTATGTTATTTATAAATTGTTATCTAATTTGCGGTTTTAGTTTAACCTGTCCGTAATATCACCACTACATGTGTACTGAATATAAAACAAATTTAAAAGAAGCGTCGTAATAACAATTGACACTAAAAATAATGTTACTCACAGTTGATAGCTACAACGCAAAAAGAACAGCGGTGCAATTTCCATAACTAAATCCGCCTTATATTAGTAATAGTCCGGCTGTATGACTTGTCACCAGAGAATTAGAATGAAGAGCTTTTGAACTAGGCTTTTTAGTCATCAATTAGTATATTTGCGAAAAAGTGGTCATAATTGATTATAATCCTATATTTTATCGGAAAAAGCCTGGTGAAAAAAAGAAATATTGTGTTCTCATATCGTTTATGCTGCAATGCTAAATCTCGGTTTTCTGACAAATCGCCACGATCGATCTATAGGCTAGGTACATGTTCACATGGCATTTGCCAATCAACTTGGGCTCCTAGCCTCAAATAATATATATGAGCCATTACTAACCTCATCTACATTAAACATAGGCGCGAACTGTCCCAGAACCATATTCAACGGGTTTGGTCATTACAGCGCCGCAAACAGACGGACGCGAAGGTCAATAGGTAAATATAATTTCTTTTTTAGGGTTCCGTAGTCAACTAGGAACCCTTATAGTTTCGCCATGTCCGTCTGTCCGTCCGCGGCTTAGCTCCGTGATCATTAGTACTAGAAAGCTCAAATTTGGTATGAGTACCGCTGTTTTAAGCCCGTCTATTGTCTATTGTGAAGGATGAGCAACTACGGAACCCTACACTGAGCGTGGCCCGACATGCTCTTAGCGGGTTTTTTGTATGTATGTACTCGTATCTTCTCGGGCATCATCACGCCACAACAGTTGGATAGTTTTAATTATTTCTGGTACAAGTGTAGCACAAATTCATATGCCGTCATGATTATTCATTTGTTAAAACTTTATTGCATAAAGGAAAAACTTTACGTATAAAAGGCGGACTTAATGCCATGGGCATGGGGCATACCAGTCAACCTTAGGGCAACGCAGAGAAATTGTAGGCAGTGCATCTAACCTACATCATTACATATACCTACTGAAAATACTCATATAATACACATATAAATACATAAGTACATACATACCTACATAAATATCATATACGACGCTGAAACAAGCAGATATACTATGAGTTTATTTTGTGATTTTTTTTTAAATATAAAATAATTATGAGTTTGAGGTGAAATGACGAAACACGTGTCCATTATTTTTTCATGTTCTCCAACCACAGACAACCCCCACTAGACGGAGCATGTAAGGCGACCCGCGCGCACCAACGGTATGGTACTGCGATCTTATAAAAGTATCAACACGGGCGCCACCGTTTAGTTGCGTCCATGTTTTCGACCCGTGCGTACGGCAACGAAAAATAATATCAAATATCAACGAAAAATGGTAAATTGTAGCGTTAAGTGGTGTGGGAAGACTTCTAGGACTGTTCAAGCCGATTCGGAGGCGGTGGTCCTCGGAGCAAAATGTCCTCGTTGAAAAAACGACCGTAACGCGGTAAGTCATGGGAGCAAAACGTCCGCAATTTTAAAGGTACTCTTTGTACAGAGCAAAACGTCCTTACTATCAAACGACCGCAATTTAAATAGTCACGGGAGCAAAACGTCCGCAATTTAAAAGGTAGGTACCTACTCGTACCTAATTAAAAACATATTTCATGAGAGTATTGTTATGGTTATGACCGATCGTCTCAGCATGTATGAGAAACTAGCTGTGTTGCCCGCGACTTCGTCCGCGTGGAATCTTATTTTGAACACTTTACTTTCAGATCGAAGCAATGTTGAAATTACTTTTCTTTTGTTGTATTTAAGTCAAGTGGATTTTATGTTGGTTGCTGTAATTCAACAAATAATTTTAAATACTTACTTCATAATAAATATTGAAGTGCGGCTCCCATACAACAAAAGTGATTTTATTGCCATTTTTTTTTTTTTTCTATTAGGCTAACACCTTTACAAAAGCGGTAAATGACAAAAAGAGTGCGGCTTCTGTAGTATCTTTATTCTGCGCTAACTTGTAAAACTAGGTCCTAATGCGTTAGGGGCGTCTTGCTTTCATGACATTTTTAATGAATGACGATTTGCTTTAACGGCCTTTTTATTTGCGGACAATTTACTACTTGGCCTTTCTTCCCTGTGGTCATTTTGGTTCAACGGACATTATGGTTAGGGGACTTAATGCCAATAAGGACGTTTTGCTCCGAGGCCCACCTCCTCCGAATTGCTTCAAGCGATGATAAAGATGGTATAACATTCCATAGGTGAGTAAATTTTACTGTATAAAACAAAATTTTTGTTTCCTAGCCACGGAGACCGGAGCTCTCTTTATACTGGTCACTTGGAACTAACGAACGTCGCTCGGAAGTAGTGAAGCATATCTGTCCCTTTTGATCAAGTAAAAAATGCAATTGAGCTATCCTTTTCTACCGGTTCTTACGAAAGCACGTGTATCGTTAGTGATGTACTGCAGACAATACCAAATCGACTTTTGGCTGAAGCGTATTTTATTAATAAAGTATTAATATTTGTTTTTATTGTTGTATTATAGTAATTTAGAGTAGTAATTCGGTAGTTTTATTTAGTTTGTAGATGTTTTTAGTTTGAGTAAATATTATGTATTGATTTATTTCTTAAAATTTGTAATTAAATCGGTAAATGCACGTACTTACATATTATTTTGTTTTTGTAGAGATATCATGTTGTTTGGATTTCAAGTCCTTTTAGCAGCAAGACGTTAGAACCGGTGACACAAGATGGACCTGATGATGGACTTGGAGGAAGTGCGACGGATCTCGGAGTTGGTTTGACATAGACTTTTGCTGCTTCAGTTTTTCGATTCCTCTTAGCGAGCAATTAGAACCAGTGTCACAAGATGGACCTGATGATGGTGTAATATATGTAAGGATGTGGTTGACCAGGGTCGTAGATGGGAGACAAAGTATACGCCGAGCTCTAGATAGTAGTGAACGTTTAATTACTTAAAACATTGGCTTATATACATTTTTACAATAAGGTTAACGCTTATCCAAGCAATATGCATTAGGCTACAGTTATACTGCATGCTATACTAAATGTAGACATTAGCTACATACTACAATGGAGTTGGAGGAAGTGCGACGGATCTCGGAGTTGGTTTGACATAGAGTTATGCTGTTTCGGTTTTTTTATTCCTTTTAGCGATCAATTAGATCCAGTATCACAAGATGTACCTGATGATGGACTTGAAGGAAGTGCGACGGATCTCGGAGTTGGTTTGACATAGACTTTTGCTGTTTGGGTTTTTCGATTCCTCTTAGCGAGCAATTAGATCCAGTATCACAATATGGACCTGATGGTGGACTTGGAGAAAGTGCGACGAATCTCGGAGTTGGTTTGACATAGAGTTATGCTGCTTCAGTTTTTCGATTCCTCTTAGCGAGCAATTAGAACCAGTGTCACAAGATGGAGCTGATCATGGAGTTGGAGGAAGTGCGACGGATCTCGGAGTTGGTTTGACAAAGAGTTATGCTGTTTCGGTTTCTCGATTCCTCTTAGCGAGCAATTCAATCCAGTATCACAATATGGACCTGATGATGGACTTGGAGGAAGTGGGGTGGGACTCAAACCTCAGCATAATACTAGCTCGAAAGCCAGTGCTGATCTTCCGGTGAGACCTGACCATTACAAAGCCATAAAAGTAGTCTAACCTCCTTGTTAAAAAAAAGTCGTTTGTACTGAGTAGCATAAGTAGCTTGGGGCTTTCTAGATATTTTTGTCGAAGACTCGAATAATCATAGCAGATACATTTTTTAATTCTATGTGTCTTGTTTCCTTTTGTAAACTTTTATCGGTATGTAATAAAGTATTGTTGTATTGTCATCATCCTCCTAGCCTTTGTCCCATTTTTTGAGAATATTGTAGTTTTATTTTTCTTAAACCATTCACTGTAGAATCATGTACCAACGAATGAAATTGTACTAATGTGGAGTGCGTTAACAGCAGAGAATGTGTTAAGTATGGTATTTTGCATTTTTCTACTTTTTTATATAATTATAATAATTTATATAATTATTATAATTTTACAGTCTCGGAAAAACATACGTATAAGAACCTCTCTTTTATTAAGTCGGTTTAAATTCCAAAACCTTCTAAGTGTAATAATTACTCTTCTGAAAATCGGTTCAGCCAAACGCCAGATAATCGCGGACAAACATACATACATACTTTCAGGTCCTCCTTTTTTTGAAGTTGGTCGAAACGAAAAGCATTTTTATTAATTAACCCTCAAAATAATTATAATAATAAATTACCAGGTAATTTCTAGAAGTATATTTTCAACCACTCCGCTACCTAAAGGTGGTCTGGAAGAGATCGCTATTTAGCGATAAGGCCACCTGTTGTTTACCTCTGCCTGTTATTTTAATGTATCTCATGTTGTGTTGTATAGGTATTCCTTGAGGTGTGCAATAAAGAGTATTTGTATTTGAATATTATCAACTTTATATTATATGAAATTATTTAATGCCTTTAGTTACATATATATCCGTAATCTGCTATAACTTTGTTTGTTTACCTTAAATATTTTTTATAATTAATATCTCCCATTTAGTACAACTGTGTACAAGCAATAATATTTAATACCGGTTTAGACACTTCTAATGAATGTGTCGCATCACTATGATCACGTGCGCTTTAGGAATCGGCCAATCATGACGCAGGTAACGCCCACCCGCTCTCCCCGTCGTTCCTCGCCGCGCGGTGAACTGAGTCGCGAATATTACTATCAACATTAGCTATCTAGTGGAGGTGATCTGTGTCTCCAACATATAATGAAACCAGTAACTAATTAAAATTATCAATTTGCTTGAACAAATTTCTGAAAAAGTTAGAGTGTTTGGTATTTTCAGTACTTTGAAGGACAATTTGTCCTATCGGACAGTTGGGTACCTACCCTTCCTTGTTAGTCAGTTCTTCTCCTATAGGAGATTAGCAAATTAAGGGTACTTAATTTGCTAATCTCCTATATTTTAACAACAGTTTCTGTATCTCTCATCTGGAGAGTTGAGGTGAGTGTTCGGTTGGCCTCCGCCGCGACTGACCGGCTCTCCTGATGATGAATCGCGTACCGATTCGAAACATGTCGAGCATTATTCGACTTCTACGACGTGAGTAAACCCGTTTAAGTATTTTAATATGTCTGAGACTCCCGGTAGTTTTCCATGTAAAATAGTTTCTGTAATTTCTGTATCCGTTAACCGTTAACAGTTTCTGGATCAGCATTATGCTGACGCCCCAACCGTCTGCCACACTTTTAGTTTTTATGCTAACCTATGCATGGACAAGTAATTTTATTTCTTCTTGTTAGTTTCAGTAGGTACATAACAAGTTCGTGTAAGTTATGGCAATAATAGTACATTACTGCAGACGCCGGGAAATACGGGCTTGCCGGCTGAGTAGGGATATTGATACAAAGCCGGCAAGCTCTTTTCACGGCTTAGGCATGTATACTTGTATACCTAGTGCTTTTCCCAAACATATGCTGCAATCATTGAGGTATTATGCAATGAAAAAAAACACTCAAAAAAACATAATTCAGCTCTTTAGCCCGTTCATGAACACAGACGCCATATTTAAAAAAATTACTTCCCGGCCTAGGCCTTCAATTTTGTATGAAATTCCTTTACAATTCTTTCGAATTGTTCCGCCCGAAACGTGACACTTCGAAGCCTGTTTTAACGCAGTTTATGACGATGTTTAATACATGTTTGAGAAAATTAATTTTCTTTCTTTCTTTGTTATCGTACCGTTATTTATAAAGTGTGTTTATCTTGTTTCCTTTTGTAAACTTTTATTGGTGTGCAATAAAGTATTGTTGTATTGTATTGTTGTATTGTTTTGTTGTAGTGGCGGTACGCGACCCCGCTGGAGCGCGTGGCGACGTGCGCAGGCGTGCTGGCGTCCTGGCTGTGCTCGTGCGGACTGGTGCTGGCCGTGCTCATCTACGGGGAGCTGACGGCGCTGCTGGTGGCCCGGCACAAGGCTGCGCGCGCCACGCCGCCGGCCGTGCTGGCGCTGTTCCACGGAGGACGAGAAGTGTGAGGATTCTTTGTCCTACTAAAGCCTGACCAAAAATATAGGATGCGCCATATTGCGGAATATCACTAGAACTAATTTCTTACACTGGCAATGATTTTATGATAGTTTGTCAACAATGTCAATGTCATTCGTGGTGCTTTCTGTAAAAGACAAATATTTTAAAATTACCCAAGTAAATGCCTAAAACCATTTACAATCGTGAACGTAATATTATAAATAAAGTGTACATGTGTTTGCTACACGAAAAACAGCCAGTAAAACAGTGCATTCTATTAAATGATATGACGAGGTTACCATAGGAACTGACAGGTATTTAAACTAATATCATAAGAGTGTGGTTGCGATTGGTTGCAAAATTGTTGCCATATAAATCTTATAAATAGCGCCCTTTTGACAATCCTCATATATTTCTAGTCAGGTTTTTCTACATAGAGCCTTTTCTTTAACGCACTCATTGCTGGACTCATTGGAAACATCTTTACTCTGCATACGATGATTAATAGAACACTGTTATGCTAGTAATGGCATGCCTGTGTGTTTCTTCCTTTCTTTTTTCTTTCTAAATACTCGATGGCACGGTGACCCAATACGAGTCTCAGCATCTGACAATAGTTTGTGTCCCTCGTTCCGATGGTGCATCGTCTCCCGTCCGATCTAGCTCGAGAAAATAGATCCAACGATACCTGAGATGACCGATCGGCCATCGTTTATGAAGACGCCCGCTTCGGAAATCCCTTGATCATTGGATCACCATCACCCAATATAAATGAGTTCTTTTTTACCCTAACCTGGTCTCTAGTAAAGAAAGATGAAAGTAGAATTTCATAACAATCGTAGATGTCACACTCAAAGTCAAGTAAAGTTAGGCAAGAGATATAAGAAATAGAAAAGAAATTGCAATCTTGAGCCTTGCGATCCAGTATTTCCTTTTTTTTCGATTTCTGCTGGTACTATAATGTTTTGGACTGGTTTATCTAACTATCAACACTTGCTTGTATTTAAATTTACTATCCCTTTTTCTCAACCATGTCCCTCGGCTAGCACCTTTAGTAGATTTGTTACCTGTCCATCTAGCACAACTATGCTTCGCGACTCTTGTCGCACCACATAGCTCTACCTGTCACTCTCTCACATTACTGCATAGAAAAGAGACGAGTAATTTATCTCGCGCAAGAAATGGTCGCTTATGACAGTTATGCTACAGGTGCTGCTCAACAAAACATTATATGCTATGGGCCTCAATACGGGTTCCTGATAAGGAAAAGTCCTCCCGCACCAATGTGGATAAGGAGGGATTCACACTGGTGGAAAGGTAGAGCAAGGCGCGCAGAGTGCCCTGCAAGACTCTTTCTGGTCTTCGGATTGCCACACCGAATAAGGCGCTCTATGTGTCGCGCTTGCATCACTCCGCCGTGGCTGATGATGTGGTGGAGTACGTTCGCCGGAAGACTGGCTTCAGTAGTAACAGCTGCAGTCCCGCCACTACGTGCACTTCAGCTCGTTTGTGGTGCGCGTGCCGCGGCCGCTGCAGGACACCATCGCAAGTGCAGACTTCTGGCCGAAGGGTGTTGTGTTTCAGTTCCGGGGCAATCTGCCGAATCCTGCGCCAGATCAGACGACGCAACGGAGCCACGCTGTTACGTCGCCTAAATCAAACTAGATTTAAGTCTTTATTTTTATTTTGCGTATGATTTCGTAGTTCACAGTTCCTTAGTTTAATTACTGTAATGCTGTGTAACTAATTTGAATAAATAAATATGATCATCTCGTTCCAGGCCGGACGGGAACCGGTCAGAGCACATGGACGCGCTGCTGGAGGACTCCGTGGCCTTCGCCTTGGCCAGCCTGGCGCTCATGGCCGGCCAGCTGCTCGCCGCTGCCACCGCCGTCACGCTCGCCAACTGGGCGGCAGCCAGGATGGTCAGTACACTCACAATACCACCAGCTAGGATGGTCAGTACACTCACAATACCACCAGCCAGGATGGTCAGTACACTCACAATACCACCAGCCAGGATGATCAGTACACTCACAATCCCATCAGCCAGGATGGTCAGTACACTCACAATACCACCAGCGAGGATGGTCAGTACAGTCACAATACCACAATGAATATTATTGAAAAAGGGCGGGTTTCACTTATGAATGTGTCGGGAGCTGACGTCATGTTGCAAACGTGTACAGTTCGTTTTCAGGGACAAAGTTCATACATCTTTGCGGCGGACAGCCCATCACTTTTCTTTATGAGTTCATCATTAGAAACTGGGAAAGAAAGCTCGTTTTAGACATGATGTTCAAACCTATCGTCTTCGAGGACTACGTGTATACGCTTAAATTCTTAAGATAAATAAAAACTAGAGACCCGTTGCGGCGTCGAACCGCCGCTAGAATATGGAAATCCGGTAGTGTTACAGAAAATAACTACTTTATCGATAAGAAGTTTTTGGGGAATGAAGAATAAATTAATACTGTAAAAAAACACATTAAAATTATGTTTTAAAAACGTTAAAACATGCCAGGCTAGAGGCAGGCATGATAGCCAACTGCCAGCTTCATCGTGACAATTTATTCAACTCTTTTGTAAAAATAACTTGTGCATGACATGTGATCTGCTGATCTGTTTCACAAATAAAATGCATATTATTCGATTTATGGAAAAATATATTCATGACAATAGTCCCATATCTTAAAAATATAATTGACATATTTTCATAGGACCGAACATAAGATTGGTAGAATTTTAATTTGTTGTTCTTTCTTCAGGACATAAATTTATCGATTTGATCGATTTCTATCAATTTCCAGAAATAGCACATGAATCGAAACGACAGATTTGAGGAAACAGGAAATCATGGAGTGCGTAACTGTTTATGTATTCATTTATAATCGTAAATATTTCACAATATTAATAATAAAAAATGTTACAAAAACTCAATTGTATGAAATAGAGAGTAAAAAACGTTTATAGATACACGAAAAACCACTATTATCAATGCTTGTTTTTTTTTATGAAATTCATTAGATCGTGCAAGTTTTCTTAATATGGGTGCTGCCATGTCATCATCATCAATCATTTATTCAATAACAATTACACATTGTGTTTGAAATTCTTACGCTAGTTATACTTAATCAAACCCTACTTACTAATCTAAATAAATTACTGACCAACAATACTCCACCATAAAAAAAAGAATGTGTCAAATATGTGTAATAAGAAAAAACAATATATAAAACAGCTAAACATGTTTGAAAAAAGAATAATTCAAACTTTCGTGTCTTTCCTCTCATTGAAATTGTGTCTGACAGAAGAGTGAGGGAGATGCTAAAGACTCTCAAGCCTATAATATAAACCTAATTTTAGGGTTCCTTACCATATTCGGTAAAAACGGAAACCTTATAAAATCAATTTGTTTTGTTGACCGCAGAATTTGTCAATTTTTATTTTGAATGAGAATAAGAATGATCAGCCAGACGTCATTAATTCAAATATGATTTATTCTTGAGCGCGTCGATTTTTTGAAATTTGCATCATATGTAGGTTATTTCTCCATCAAGTTTCGCATGTTAGCGTAACATGTTAATTATTCCACATTGCCAACTCGTCCACAATGTCAGCTCGTCTATATTCCCATCTGGGTCACAATGCCAACTTGTCCATACACCCAACACGTCTACATTGCCAACTCGTTCATACACCCAACTCATCTGCATTGCAAACTCGTCTATATTACCAATTCGTCTCCATTGGCAACTCGTCCATATTCCCAATTCGTCCATAATGCCACCTCGTCCATATTACCAACTCGTCCACAATTCCAACGCGTCCATATTGCTTACTCGTCCACAATGCCAACTCGTCCACAAATACAACTCGTCCACATTCTCAACTCGTACACAATGCCAAATCGTTCATATTGCCCACTCGCCCATACACCCAACTCATCTACATTGCCAACTCGTTCATATTACCAACTCGTCTTTATTGCCAACTCATCTATATTCCCAACTCGTCCACAATGCCAACTCATCCATATTGCTAACTCGTCCACATTTCCAACTCGTCCATACACCCAACTCGTCTACAATACCAACTCGTCCTTATTATTAACTCATCTTTATTGCCAATCTCGTCCATATTATTAACTCGTCCGTATTAGCAACTCGTCTTCATTGCCAACTCGTTTATATTCCCAACTCATCCACAATGCCAACGCGTCCATATTACTTGCTCGTCCACAATGCCAACTCGTCCACAAATACAACTCGTCCACATTTCCAACTCGTCCATATTCCCACCTCGTCCACAATTCCAAGTCGTCCACATTGCCAACTCATCCACATTTCTAACTCGTCCATATTCCCAACTCGATGATACACCCAACTCGTCTACAATACAAACTCGTCCTTATTATCAGCTCGTCTTTATTGCCAACTCGTCCATATTCCCAACTTGTTCATTTTGCCAACTCATCCACATTTCCAACTCGTCCATATTCTTAACTTGTCCACGTTGACAACTCGTCCGTATTACCAAGTCGTCTTCATTGCCCACTCGTCCGTGTTCCCAACTTGTTCATGCCAACTCATCCACATTCCCAACTCGTCCATATTCACAACTCGTCCATAATACCAACTTGTCCGTATTACCAACTCGTCTTCATTGCCAACTCGTCCATAATACGAACTCGTCCACATTGCCCCCTTGTCCATGTTCTCAACTTGTCAATTTTACCAACTCATTCATATTGCCAACTCATCCACATTTCCAACTCGTCCATATTCCCAACTCGACGATACACCCAACTTGTCTACAATACCAACTTGTCCTAATTATCAGCTCGTCTTTATTGCCAAATCTTCCATATCACCAACTCGTCCGTATTACCAAGTCGTCTTCATTGCCAACTTATCCGTATTACCAACTCGTCTTCACTGCCAACTCGTCCATAATGCGAACTCGTCCATAGTGCCCACTTGTCCATTTTCCCAACTTGTCAATTTTACCAACTCATCCACATTGCCAATTCATCCCCATTTCCAACTCGTCCATATTCCCAACTCGACGATACACCCAACTCGTCTACAATACCAACTTGTCCTTTTTATCAGCTCGTCTTTATTGCGAAATCTTCCATATCTACAACTCGTCCGTATTACCAAGTCGTCTTCATTGCCAACTCGTCCATATTCTCAACTCGTCCACATTGCCCACTCGTCCGTGTTCCCAACTTGTTTATTTTGCCAACTCATCCACATTTCCAACTCGTCCACATTGCCCACTCGTCCGTATTCCCAACTTGTTTACTTTGCCCACTCATCCACATTCCCAACTCGTCCATATTCCCAACTCGTCCACATTTCCAACTCGTCCATTTTACCAACTCATCCATATTACCAATGAAGATACATTCCCAACTTATCTACATTGTCAAGTCGTCCATATTCTCAACTCGGCCACATTTCCCATCCCGTCGACATGCAAGCGGAAGGACTAAGTTTCTTCTTGTAAAATACCATTTAATTTACCATAACTCATGCCATTTTCCTTGGAATTATTTTTTTGATGGACTTATATATTCATATTTATAATAATCTACCATAAATTTACATATTTGAATGACGTTTAAATTAGTTTTACTATTTTTTTTCTGCTTTGATTTAGATTTAGTAAAACTCGCCTATAGAAATAATCTATTCTTGAATGACGGTCAGTTTTTCTAGTCTTTCGAGCACCAGTCCAACTCACACTTGACCGGCTTTTTTCTCCACATTTTTAACAGGTATGCGAAATAAGTTTCCATATCAACATTTAAAAAAAAAAACAACCTGGCAATTTAGAGCATTGACATAATAGCCCCCAATAAAAAAGACATTAAAAGTTGTCAGAATATGGCTACTGTCATTCATTGTCAACAAACTGTAAAATTATTTTTGCATATTTGTACATGTTTTAAGTGTTGCGGATATTATGTTGCCGACTCAAAAATAATATTTCATCATGCTGAACAACTTACTACAGGTTTGTGAGCAAATCATGCTTATTATTATTTGGTCATCTTATGTCAAAATAGGGATCACAGGTCACGTGGTCAAAGTCACGTGGTTAGCGCACAGTAGTTTTTTCAAATCCATTTTTCAGTACCTTTTCAGGAAAAAATTAAAATTCCAAGAGTTTTATGCACCTCTCCAGCATGAGACGAATCTAATGACATATCATTTATCAAAATCGGACCATAACTGTAGATCTGATGGGATGTACAAAAATCGGCCTCGCGTAATATATATATAGATTAGGTTAAGTTCATCCTTATAACTGTAATAGTTAAGTATTTTTTTCTGAAAAAAATGACTGATTGTTGAGTTTCTTTCGGCGTTTTTTCCCAACAGTGCTTTCATCTTGTGAAATGCCGGTAGACACAAACAAAAGTGCCCTTTTACTGGTCTGACTTACAGAATACACTATACAGTTCATTATTTCATCATCGTCATTTTAATTATCATAATGGATGAAACATGTCTTCACCTGTCAATGTGTTCATGTTGCAGGTATCCCGACTCCGCTATCGGTTGCTACGCTCAGTGCTGCGCCAGGAGATGGCGTTCTTTGACACCAACACCACACTCAACTTCGCCTCTGCATTAACCGAGTAAGTTTTTGTGGCCCTGTACTGTGTTTAAGTTTATAGGGTAATACCTACCTTGGCACAGCAAGTAGAGCTGCTGCAACTACTGAATACTAACTTATGACATCAAGGGTGAGGGAGATGCCATGACTGAGCGACCAGCGGCGCGGTGAGCGGTTGAGCGAGAGATCCGAGCGTGGCGGCTATACGAGTGAGGGAGACACACGTACCGCACCGCTCGCCGCTAAGACCGACTTCGTGGCATCTCCCTGAGATGTCTTAGCCATTCGGTTACATTTACATTTAAAAATAGTTTGACTGACTCTGTTGGAAAGTGTCTTTAATCATAGTCCAATATTCAATCATCAACTATGAAATTGAACGTGGCAGAAGGTGCCAGGATAGGACAAATGGCACTGCCCCGTGGATTGAGTGCTACTAGCAAATAAGTTCTAGTCCACAATGACATTGCGATTGCTTGTTTCATTGTGCTTAAATGTATCGATAATGGGTTTACAGGGACATGGACAAATTCAGAGGTGGTGTGGGAGAGCACGTCGTGATGACGTCATATCTTGCGGGTTCCGTGGTAGCGGCTGCCTCCCTGTCGCTCTACTACGGCTGGCAGCTCACGCTCGTGGGTCTGGCTGTGGTTCCGATAGGTATCATCGTAGCTGCGACCGTCGCTAAGGTAAGATGACGTCATATCTTGCGGGTTCCGTGGTGGCGGCTACCTCCCTGTCGCTCTACTACGGCTGGCAGCTCACTCTCGTGGGTCTGGCTGTTGTTCCGATAGGTATCATCGTAGCTGCGACTGTCGCTAAGGTAAGATGACGTCAGATCTTGCGGGTTCCGTGGTAGCGGCTGCCTCCTTGTCGCTCTACTACGGCTGGCAGGTCACATTGGACGGGTTGGCTTTTGCTCCGATAGCTATCATCTTGGCTGCCACAGTCGCTAAGGCAATAACAAATGATTAGGAAGTCCGTTTCTACATAAAGATATTTTTGGAAAGCGTAGAACTACACTCAATTTGATTTTAATCATAATAGGTTTTCCCCGGGGGCTACAGTATGCGGTTCTTCAAGAGGGGAGTAAATAGGTTCTTAAGGGGTCGGCAACGCGCGCGTGATGCTCCTGGCGTTGCAAGCGTTCATAGGCGGCGGTAACTGCTTAACATCAGCAGGCCGCATGCTTGTTTGCCACCGTCGTAGTATAAAATATATATATATGATTATCAGTATCATTTTGTCACCAAAGTATATACTTACTCTACTCACGTAGAGTTCTTGCGCCACTTCAACTTCAGTTTATATACCTACGAATGTTCGTTCATACCCTAATAGAAAACCAATATTTTGTTAATTGTATCTTATCTGGACTTAACCTTGGTAGCTATTAATTAAAAAACCAAGATCATTCTACTTGTACTACCTAGAATTCCATCTGTTTGTATTCACTTATCGATTTAATAGGTACAGTTAAAGTAAGTGTTTAATTAAGTGCAACCCAAATATTATTTACTAGATAATATAATAACAGAATATATCAGAGATCACTGACCGGAACTATGTACAAAAGTATTATCATTAGTAACTATAGGTACGTACCTAATCGAAACAAGTACTTTGTTACCTGTCTTTTTTACTATTACACTGTTTGACTACTAAATAACGGTAATTACGCTACCTCTACACTACTCTCGACGTTGACCGAGGTATGGGCTTCCACAGCGAAGTGCCCCCCACACTATCATGTTCGCCCATCCTCCGCCAACTTCGCGAGTAGTGTGGTCCCGCTATAACAGGAATAGGCACTCCCAGTAATGCCACTCTTGAATTTTCTAGGACTGCACACCTTTCCTATTGTATAGATAGTAATAATAAAGAAAGTGAAGTGAATGACGGCGATGTAAACATTCCAGTACCAGACGCGGTGTTCGGCGGAGGAGTCGTCGGCGTACGGCGCGGCGGGGCGCGCGGCCGAGGAGGCGCTGGCCGCCGTGCGCACCGTGCGCGCGCTGGGCGGCGAGGAGACCGAAGTACAGCGGTGAGCCTTCCTACTAACTTATTCCAGGCCTTAACTTCTTAGTAACTTTTCTTATTACTCCAGCCCGTTTAGCACAACTACGCTTCGCGACTCCTGTCGCGCGTCGCTCTCACACAGTACAGCGAAAAAGGAGATAGGTCTTATTTCTCGCGCGAAAAAGGGTAGCGGGTCACAGTTGTGCTAGAGGTGCAGGTATCAAAACGAATGGCCCACCTGTCTACAGAATTTTCTGCGGCTATGGTGTGGTTGGTAGAATATTTAAATAGAAACCTCTGCAGATTTTGCTGTCTATGGTCCTGATTTTTAACCATGAACGTCGCAAAATAAAATAAAAACCAAGGTTCAAACTTCGGTGCCGTTAAAAATAGTCAAAGTCTGTTTAAATAAAAAATACAAAAAGGTGGTAAAAAATATGTACGAATTTATTGGCTATGTGGCTGCCACTGTCGCTTCCATTTCTTGGACATAGTCTTCGTCTAACCAGCAGCTGTTCAAGTCCTTCTTTGTATTGAGCTATTGAAAGTTAGGTTACCCTTCATTAAAATTGTACAAATGTCTGTACATTGAAAATATTTACGAATAGTTCGTGAAAAATATTTTCGGTTTTTTTGTACCTATGTAAAATCAAAACGGCTCGATTATTTTTGGTACACGGGTAGCTAAGCATCCACAGATGGTTATAGCATACATTTTAGCCAACGACGGAGAAGCCAAAAGTTCGTACTTATAACCCATTTTTACTTTTCACCTTTTATTTTTAATATTTTAGTATTATATGCAACCTTACTACGCACACATCATACCCTTTACCACTTGCTTTTTTTGACCCCTTTTATATAACTACTGCATAAAATAGTATTGTATTTCAGGTACAAGCGGCTGCTGGTCCCGGCGACGGCGGCGGCGGCGCGGCGCGGGCTGTGGGCCGGCGCGGGCACGGGGCTGGGCTGGCTGCTCACCTACTCCCTCAACGCCGTCGTGTTCGCGTACGGCACCATCCTGTGCGTGCGGGACATGGCGCTGCCGCCTGAGGAGCAGGAGTACCACCCCGGCATCATGGTCACCGTGAGTACTGAATATAATACTTGCACGTCTAGCACAAGTAAGGTTCGCGACTCATGTCGCGCGACAGCATCACCCGTCACTCTCTTACGATACTGTAAGAAAGGGATAGGTAGCATATCTCGCGCGAGAAAGAGTGGCGTGTCAAAGTTGTGCTAGAGGTGCTAAAACCTTCAAGACAAGAGCGTACTCCCACCTGTAACGCACTTGTGAGCCATCTGATGTTGCAGGTATTTATGGGCGACGGTAATCGCGCACCATCAGGCGATCCGTTTCGTTTGCCCCCTATGACATAAAAAAATGGATGATAGTGCAAAAATTAGAGGCCTTTATCCTTAATTTTTGGCGAAAGCCACTCATAATCATGAAGGGACAATAATGGAGACAATTGCGGCGCTTAAAAGTAGAATGATCGTGGATCACGCACCAGCCGCTCTAGCAACAACTGTGACACGCGACTCTTTCTCGCGCGAGATATACTATCCAGCTCTTTCTGTACAGTACTGTCAGCAAGTGACGGGTGATACTGTGCCGCTCGACTAGAGTCGCCAAGCATAGTGCTAGACGGGCAGGTGCGTCAATCTATACAGAGACCTCACGACTGGAGCCGCTATTAGTCAAAGTGCGTCAGAGTTCATAAACTATCCCAGACGCTCAGTCTCGTGGAAAACACTCGCTGTCGCGCTATGACTAGCTAACACAGTGACAAGTCAATGCGGTCAGTAGAATCTATAAAAAACTGCGACGTATCCTCAGGTTACACTGAGGTTAGTTGCCTGATGTGTCACTAAAGGTAGTGTGGTTTTACTGGTTTTCCAAGTAATAGTTTTTACAGTGTTTAAATTTTTCTTTCTAGGTCCTGTTCTGCACATTCATGGCATCCCAGAACATCGCGATGTGTCACCCTCACCTGGAGCTGTTCGCGGCCGCGCGCGGCGCCGCCGCCTCGCTCTACAGGCTTCTGGAGAGGAGATCCAAGATAGATGCGATGCTGGATCGAGGGGAGAAGATCAACAAGTTGAAAGGAGAGATCGTGTTCGAAGATGTCTACTTCAACTATCCTTCCAGGCCTGATGTGAAGGTTAGTATTGACATGAAAGATTTCGCTACTCTCTTTAGGAACTTGCTCTACAGACTGCTGGAGAGGAAATCTAAGACTCTATACTAGATCGAGTTCACAAGTTGAAAGGGGAAATCGTCTTTGAAGATGTGTAGTTTGTCTATTCTTCGAAGCTTTATGTCTTAGTACACACCGGAAAAGCTTGCTCGACTCATCCTCCTTTGTCGTTCACTCAAGCGTTGAGGATTGACCCCGTCTATCAATATGTCGCTATCGACAAGCTGTCGCCAGTCCTGATGGAATGGAATTTCATCTGATAATGAAGATATTTAAAATTACTATTTATATATCAGCCACAGACGTCCCCTGCTGAACATAGGCCTTCCCATGAATCGCCACAAAGTACGATCCGGTGCAGACCGCATCAATTGATTCCCTGCTACCCTCACGAGGTCATCCGTCCATCAAGTCGGGGGCCGACCCACGCTGCACTTTCCTATACGTGGTCGCCTAGGACTCTGCTGCCCCAACGGGCTACATGGCCTGCTCTCACATTACTTACCTCACTCCAAAAATTTAAATATCACTGACGCCCAAAACAGATACGTACAGAAATCAATCTACATACAAGCGCACTCGAGCAAACGCACACATAGACAATGTCCGTGAGCAATGCCTATGTGTAGATTGATTTCTGTACCTATCTGTTTTGTGACTGACGTTTTATTCCCTACTTTCTTAGGACTTCTTTATCATTTGCGATGCTGTCCCCAGGTGCTCCGCGGGTTCAACCTGCGAGTGGCCCCCGGAGAGACGGTGGCGCTGGTGGGCGGTTCCGGGTGCGGCAAGTCCACAACCCTGCAGCTGCTGCAGCGGCTGTACGAGCCCGCCGGCGGCCGCGTCCAGGTGGACGGCAGGCCGCTCGCCGAGCTCAACATCACACACTACAGGAGGAGTATTGGTGAGTCATGTGTGCTTTTGGAGACTACCGGACTCGAGTCACAGATTACAGCTGTTGCAGTACAATATAACAGGTGGTCATATCGCTACAGAGCGAACTCTTCCAGACAACCTTTGGGTAGTGAAGTTGATCAATAAACGACACAATGAGTAGATGATGCAGAATGCAATAAGAGAACAGTAGTGTGAGCCGGTGGGAGACAGTGTAGACGAGAAACCTTTAAATAAACTAAACATTACCAACTACAGAATTATAACAACTTCTCAAGCATTGCGACAGTTTGCTTACTCGGTCCGTGGAGCAAGAGTTACTGTTTAATTGTAAAAGAGTTTAAACTTGGATTTGATTGGATTATGATAATATTGATTTGCTGCCGCTATAAGACACTAAGGAATCCACACTTCAACCTAAACGTTTGTCTGTTCCTGCAGGCGTGGTGGGCCAGGAGCCGGTGCTGTTCGGCGGCACCATCCGGGAGAACATAGCCCTGGGACTGGACGACGTCAGCGAAGCAGACATCATTGAGGCCGCCACCGTTGCGAACGCGCATCAATTTATTACCAAACTCAAAAACGTATGTTCCATATAATAAGCTTAAAAAATCCGGTTTATTCCAGTTCACGTCTATGAGTAGAGATGTAAAAAAGCGGAATGAGAAGGCATTTCAAGCGGTTTGCATAGCGGTCCTGTAAGCTCAGTTGGAGCACTGTTCCGGCCAAACAAAAAGCGGAATGAGAAGGCATTTCAAGCGGTTTGCATAGCGGTCCTGTAAGCTCAGTTGGAGCACTGTTCCGGCTAAACAGTGGTCCTGGTTTCGAATCCCATGAATGTGTGTTGTTTATCCCTGGAATGTGTGTTGTATATCCCTTGAATTTGTGTTATTTATCCCTTGAATGTGTGTTGTTTATCCCTTTAATGTGTGTTGTTTATCCCTTTAATGTGTGTTGTATATCCCTTTAATGTGTGTTGTTTATCCCTTTAATGTGTGTTTTTTATCCCTCGAATGTGTGTTGTTTAACCCTTGAATGTGTGTTGTTTATCCCTTTAATGTGTGTTGTTTATCCCTTGAATGTGTGTTGTTTATTCCTTGAATGTGTGTTATTTATCACTTGAATGTGTGTTGTTTATCACTTGAATGTATGTTGTTTATCCCTTGAATGTGTGTTGCTTATTCCTTGAATGTGTGTTGTTTATCCCTTGAATGTGTGTTTATCCCTCGAATGTGTTGTTCAGGGCTACGACACGGTGATAGGCGAGCGCGGCGCGTCGCTGTCGGGCGGGCAGAAGCAGCGAGTCGCCATCGCTCGCGCCGTGCTGCGCCGCCCCGCGGTGCTGCTGCTGGACGAGCCCACCTCCGCGCTCGACCCCGCCGCCGAGCGACAGGTACACTACCAACTAAGTCTTTTTATGTATACACGGGGAACTTGACTCCTGGACTATACGGGATGATCAATCCAAATCCATTTTGTGCTTTTAGCCTTCACTAACGAAATCCAAACGTAAGGTACTGTATGATCAAGAAGAAATGTGGAAATAGTAGAGGAAACTTAGAAAAGACTTCTGATTGATGAATTCAATGGCTTGAGCATAGTTTCTACAAGGTGATCATGATCAATCCAAATGGGTCAGTAGGGAGAAAACGAAAACTATAAGAGATAGGGAAATCTGTTCTTGGGAACCATGGCTTCAATTTTAGATTTATTAAAAACTGCATTCAATTTTTTTTCCTATCTCATGCATTAACCCGGAATCGAACCTGGTCGAAATTGAGTAGAGAAAAAAAATTAAGATGTCAATCGATCCTATTTTTTATTGAGAACAAATGTCTGTATGGGACTACACACATTTAGAGTGCTCTAAGAGACAGAAATTGCCCTTATTGTTTTCGTTTTCTCCCTACTGACCCATTTGGATTGATCATGATCACCCTGTAGAAACTATGCTCAAGCCATTGAATTCGTCAATCAGAAGTCTTTTCTAAGTTTCCTCTACTATTTCCACATTTCTTCTTAATCAGACAGTACCTTACGTTTGGATGTCGTTAGTGAAGGCTAAAAGCACAAAATGTTGCAATAAAACCCTCTAGCATGCTGTTTCCTTTTATTAGTAATTTAATAATAATATCTAACTAAAATTACATTGATTCCAGGTGCAAGCAGCTCTGGACGCAGCCAGCAAAGGACGCACCACTCTCGTCGTGTCCCACAGGTAATTAGCACACTAAACTCACCCAGATCTCACTACTAGACATTATTATTTATGGTTACAATATCATCATCATATATTTAATTGCTAGGCTCTTGTCGGTTACAATATAGGTATGTAAAATGAGTTTCTGCTTCATTGGCACCATCAATATGAGTTGGTATTTTTCCAATGTCCAGAAACTTATCTCTCAAGACATAAAATTCATACCATGGCATTATGCTAGTTAAAATACAGGTTGTTGAATATATCAGTGCCTCCAGTGAAGAACGGAATAAGACGAGTTATTCCCTTTGGATTTTATTGCACCATTGGAATCAGCTCGTCAAACTACATAACATATCAAAAGGACGTATCTCTAGCTGTCTCCTAACCTAGTTTTCTCGATGAGCTAAAGGGTATGTCGAGGTTCAAAAAGGTATAACTCTTATTTTGCATTGCAGACGTTAACAAGGGAATAAATGATGTCGAGCCAAAATTACGCATGAACCCAAGGAAATATTTACACTTATATTTTTGAATTTGGACATAAACACATCTATGCCATGATTCTAACATGAGCATAAAGGAATAACTCGTTTAGTGCCACCGGACCAAGTAGCGCCATTTTGACATAAACACATTTATGTCATTATTCTAACATGCTCATAAATGAATAACTCGTTTAGTGCCACCGGACCAAGTAACGCCATAGGACAGTTTCGCTACCAATACCGTCTTGCTATTGGTCTATTTGCGTACCGCAGTTATTTCATTAATTAACCTTTGAAGTTTTAATAAAACCCCCCTCTCGATTTTAATTTTTTTTTAAGTTATAAAAGCCTTAAACTCAATGGATGAAAGAAAGTGGCAACAGTTTTACCAGTGAGAAGAAATTGTAGTGGAAAAAAGATTTCCACTACAATTTCCACATAGCATATGTATATTTTTTACTATTGCTTTCACTTCTAGCTGTTTTTACATAGCACCTTTATGCATGTCACAGTCGCAAATGTGTATTATTTTAATTTTTTGAGAAGAAAGAAAGTGTTATGTTGAAATTAAATCACATTATCATTTTTATAACGTTTATTTTTGCCCTACTTGCGTTAACTGGGTGTTAGTTTTTGATGAAAATGTGACTAATTCATTGAAACTGGGCTAAGTTTTACTTATTTACATGCAAACTTTAACCATGAATGAAGTTATTCAAATTAATTATCTTTAAAATATATATTGCGTTGTATTTCTCCTGTATGTTTTAGTTATGAGGTGCCCAATAAAGAGAACGTACTCATGTATGGTATTGTATTGTACCTATATAATTATACATTCAACATATTATTACTGACATTGTCATGTATATTTCAATATCCTATCGAATCAGTTACAGTTTCTACTTAATTTTAGTTTTCTGACATGACTCTTTCATCCACTATTGAATTATGAATAAATATTTAACAAACTTTTAAATCTCACTGCATTATCTGAGTAACGTGAATAGGACAGGATGATACTTATGTTGTATTTTTAAACTCAAAAATATAGATGTGGTAAGAAAGTTGAAAATTTTGTAAATTAATCCATCGAGAAAAGTATGGTGTCTATTTATTTTATTGTAATTAATTCATCAGTTTGGACTTTGTCAACGACTCGTGATTTTCATTCTATTCGTGAAGTGTTTTATTACGAGGATAGTTTATAAAAGTGGGCTAAGCTTGACGAAAAAAACAATAACAAACGGAATAATGATGGAGGAGGTATTAACACGTTCTTTATTAAAAGTTTTTATTAATATTTACATATTGTATGTAAAAAAATATTTCAAGGAAGATTTAATTCACTTTACGAGGACTTGAGCTGAAATTAGGTTTACATTATACTTACATAACATACATAGTTTCAACTCAAGTCCTCGGAAATTTTAATACAATAAGCATGGACCTGATCTGATGATGGGGCCAGATGGTGGACATAGGCAAAACTCTATAATAAAATAACGCAATCCTACTGAGTTTGGGCTTCTTAAATTCGTCTCGGGACTTGATGAATTGCAAAGAAAAATGTACGCTTTTAATTAAAAGGCATGGAAGATATGAAAATCTTCTTAGTATAACTTTAACAGACATTATCCGAAATTCCGTTACTGATATGTGTTGAGAAATCGGAGGATCTAAATAGAGCTGTTGCCATTCATTGACAGTGAGTGCAATGATATCTATGTTGATATTGATATATTTGATAATAGTAATAAACGAGAATTATTTATTTCATCAATGTTTTCTTATGATCATTCTATTACACAGCCACATTTGACTCCTTAGGTAGCCAATTTCAAACTTGATAAGTCGTGTAATATCTAAAGTACCATATTAAAAATTGGTATAAGTCGTTTCGTTTCGTTTATGCACGTCTTTCACATAGGTATAAGTCGTACTTTTTTCGTTTATGCACGTCGTTCACAATGGTATAAGTCGTGTTCATCTTTTATGCACGTCGTTCATAAGGGCATAAGTCGTTTAATTGCTAAAAAATCGCTAAAATTGGTCCATATAAATTGAGTTATGTCCTTAAATATTCGTGAACAAAAGGCATAACTACAAAAAAACCTGAAAAAAACATATTTACAGGGCCAAATTATTAGTTCTTTATTCATAAAACGAATGCCTAACACCATAGCTTGTATAAAAATGCTTAAAAAGTGAAAGTTCTAAATATCTTCTATTAAAAAATCGTTTTTTGTCTCGCCTGAAAAGTGCCGTTTTTGAGTTATTCCCTTATTCACTGGAGGCACTGATATATTATTGAAGTTATCCCCTGTTCCAGATTATCAACAATAGTGAACGCCACTCGCATCGCATACGTTGAGCACGGCGCGGTGCTGGAGCAGGGCTCCCACCGCGAGCTGCTGGAGAAGAAGGGGCTCTACTGGAAGCTGCTGCAGGAGGACATGAGCACAGAGTGAGAGAAGCTTCTCCATTTCCTAAGGCGTCAATAGAACTCTTCAATACGACCAAATAATCATAGTAGGCCTCTCTGACTAGGTAGTTAAGATTAAAACCATGAATACAAAGATCAAAGCTTAAAGAAAAATCTAGAAAAAGAAGAATCTAGGCTTAGAAGAAAAACCTTTCAAATAAACAATGCAAAGATCGACACACAAAGCATAAGGAAAAATTCGTCAGGTCTACGTGGAGCGAGGGTAGCGAAGTGGCTAACGCGCTGGACCGGTAATCCAGAGGTACCGGGTTCGATTCCCGGTCCCTTCCACCAGGTAGCTCCTTTTTGAAATTTTCTTTAAGCTTTGATCTTTGTATTCATGGTTTAAATAAAAATTGTGGTGTACCCACATTAAAAAAAATGAGACATTACATGTTTCATAAAATGTAGTTAAGATTAACTTTTGTGGAAACCTTTTCCTTTTATTCAAAATCCGTTTTATCGACGAATGAGCCCTGCCAGATTCAGCAAATCTTGGAGCCTCCAACACTAAACTAACTAACTGCGCTGGCGCAGCGACCCAAAATGAGTCTTGGCCTCCGACACAAGAGCTCGCCACTTTACCCGATCCTGCGCAATCTCTCGCCAGTTTGTGGCTCCGAGCTCACGCAGATCCTTCTCTACCAGATCTATCCAGCGATACTTTGGCCGATAGATATCTCTCCTCAATCGCTCTTACATTTTGATATGATTTCCGGCTGACCATTACAATTATAGTACCTACTCGTAAACGGTTTTAATATGAATTCGACCACAATTCGAGCTCATGGAAACATGTAGAATCGCTGCGTTTACGTGGATTAATTTTAAGCATCATATCATGTTCTCAGAAGTCCAGAGAAGTTGAGCTCGGACGTGGAGGAGTCAGACGGCGACGACGTTGTGCAGGAGAGCCACTTCAAGCGAGTCCCCAGCGTGCGCTCGACTAGACGAGGTATGACAAAAGACACACCCAAATTCAATTGCCTGCATGACTTTTTGAGATATGCCATATGGTTTGCTTATGGCTATAACTTAACCCCTAGTTCAAACAAAGTTAGCCCCTACACTTGCTTGTTGTGGTGTTGGAGTGCGTTCAAATGACGAATATGTAAAGTTGCAGATAAACCAGTTTATTGTACGTAAAGATACAAAAGCTAAGTTAGTGAGCAGTTCCTTCAATTGATGTTAATCGCCCGCGAGTTGGTTATGCAGACCTAATATAATGGTATATGTCGCATTTAATAACAGAAGTCACGCGACCGTAAGTAGCCCGCAGCGTAAGCAAAACGATGAACAGTTGAGACTGTGGAATAACCCCTGAGTGGGAATGATTATAATATACCTCTGAACAGTCCGATTCTGAAGCTTTGTAGAGTTTGTTTCATGTCATAACAAAGCATAGCGAAACAAGTACTAGAATTCTAGAAAACGTAAGATCAAATCTGTATTCTTCGAACTGGAGGGTTATTGATGGTTGCTTTTATCACGCGATAAATAAGCATCCGTCACGTTTTGTCGCGAGTGTTAGTGGGAGATGCTTTGTCAATTATGTACCACGTGATAAACGCAACCATCATAGGCCCCCAGGTTTCCAAGTTAAAACAATAATATTCCTTTGCTAATCGCGCAAAATATATATATTTTTTATTAATATGGATTTCCGCAATCGCGTGATTCAATTAATAAAGGACTCGAAGGCCAATCTCCTGGTCTAATTATGTGGCTTGCCTGTGTTGTAGAGTCGATAACTCCAGAGCGGCTGATCCGCGGCAGCCGGCGGCTGGGCTCCGTGGCGAGCGCGCACGTCCCGAACGTGGCCGTGCCCGACCACGACAACAACGTGAGTTCACTCGGCCTTATATATACCACTACTTAAGAGCTCAGCGACCCTCAGGGAGTCTTGGCCGACACGAGTTTGCACTACTTGTCCCGGTGCTACCGTTTCCCGCCGGTCCCCTGGAGTTCACGCAGATCTGACTCGACGACATCGATCTAGCGACATCTCAACCTCTAATACGACTGACACGCGACTCTTTTTCGCGCACGATAACTTTCTGTACAGCTCTGTACAGCTCGGGTCATGATATGTGGCGCGGCATGTGTCGCAGTCGCATACTTACTTGTGCTGGACGGGTTGCAGCGGCTAACCGTCCTATTGGTCGTCCCAAATATGCCCCTGTAACGCCGCGACCTTCGCTCATTCTTTCTACGTGGCCGAGCCAGCGGAGACGGTGTGGGCTTTAATTTCTCCGATGAGATTGAGAGTAGCTACTTAGTAACCTCCGAATTCTTCCGGATTCGGAAACTGCCTACAACTGTTATTACTTATTATATATCCTGCGCCAGTTTTTATCCGATCTGATTATTTATGCTTTTTAGGAAATTCTATCCCACACTGCCTATTTAAAGCGATTCATCTACATTACGCTAAAAAGCCATCGGCTATAGGTAAGATCATGCGCTTAGCAGTACGACCGTGAGCACCCCAATATCCCTTGCGCCAGCATGCAACTTCTTGCGTTGCAGAATGAATTGGATTTACTAACCATGGTAGTAAATCCAACAAAATAGTAGTATGTAACTTCATATTGTTATCCTCTCAGCATAGTTGTCATATAAAAATAAGTCGTTCATGTAATGTTAATGTGTGAAGGAAGAGTCTTTCTGTAATTTTGTTACGTGACGTACCTACAGGATGAACCCATGGAGACAGAGGAAGAAGCCGCAGAAGCGCCAGTATCCAGTCTAGAACTCTTGAAGCTGAACGCCCCCGAGTGGCCCCTGCTGCTGGGAGGAGGCTGCGCCTCGTTGCTCGTCGGTGCCACCATGCCGGTGTTCGCCCTGCTCTTCTCCGAACTCTACGCGGTATGTGTTACGCTCTGTCACACTCTCCCCCCGTGTGTGTGTTGTCATACCATACACTACTCCAAGGTGTATCAATAGCCAATGTGGAGAAAGTGAAAAAAGCAGCCGAGGCACCAGTATCCAGTCTAGAGTGGCTCGTGCTTCTGGAAGGAGGCTGTGCTTCATTACATTTCGGTGCAACCGTGAAGGTATTTGCCCTGCTGTTTTTAGAGTTATATGCGGTATGCGTCACAATTCCTTTCTTTAGTAGCTACGCCAGTTTTCAAAGACTACTCCTAAAGTGCAGTAGCTACTGAAGATAGAGTAAGAAGAACCCGATCGATATTCTATGTTATTACCAGGATCAAGAACTCGGCAAAGTAAAACCAAATTTAATTTGAGAAGGACTAATCAGCTCCTCAAATTCAATTTGGTTCTACTTAAATTATTGTAAATCTGAAGAATAGTTTAACCACCCAGAGGAATAAAAGCAAAATAATACGATTCTCATGCCCACGTGTCCACCCCCAGATGTTCGCGGAGTCAGACCCGAACAAGATCCTGTCGCAGTCGCAGATCTACTCGGGCCTGTTCGCCGGCGTGGCGGCGGCGTGCGGCGCCGTCACCTTCCTGCAGTCCTGGCTGTTCGGGCGGGCTGGCACGCGGCTCACAGCTCGTCTGAGGGAGAACACTCTTCGAAACTATTTGCTCCAGGTATATGTAAACCATTGTCGCCTTCCTCCTGCATTCTGGATGAATCGTAGGTGCACATGTACTAATTCATTTGAATGTCTTATGTTCCAGGAACAAGGCTGGTTCGACCGCGCTCAGAACTCTGTGGGTGCGCTGTGCGCTCGCCTGGCCTCTGATTCCGCCGCTGTACAAGGCGCAACTGGTAACTAGATATATACATTCAAGCTCTTGCTTTGCTTCCAAAGTTTATCAAAATCTTTACATTAATTTTTGAATGACATTAAATTGCAACGAAACATAAGTTTATCCCCGTAAATGAATTATTAATGTATCTGTTCCATGCAGGCACACGTCTGGGCACAGTTCTGCAGGGCATCAGCACCATGGTCATCGGCGTGGGGCTGGCGATGGCATACTCCTGGAAGATGACGCTGGTTTCCCTCCTGAGTGTGCCTTGCGTAAGTTTATTCTATCGATGATGATGATTATCCTGTTATCCTTCATCAGGGACTTAGGGCTCTTAGAAGGATTTTCCAGTGTTGTTGATCCCGCGTTGCCTCGAGTTTCTTCCAGTCCTTACCTACTTTAGGTTGGTTACCTACTAATAGGTTCTCTGTTTTTAAATGGTAAAGAAACTGAAAATTGAAGTAATTTTTATTAAGAAGTTTGTCGTGGTTTGCAGGTTATAGGTGCCATCTGCCTGGAGGGCTACGTGATGAAGAAGGCGGAGACGAAGGAGAAAGAGGCCATGGAGCAGGCCTCCCGCGTGGCCACGGAAGCCGTCTCCAACGTGCGCACCGTGCAGAGCCTGGGTAAGAGAACATCGCGGAAAGAAACCTAAAGAAAACTACACAGGTTTATGAAACACCCGTGCCGGCAACTTCGTCCGCGTATTTCTATCTTTACCGTAGACGGATAAAAGGTATCCTATAACTATCTTTGGATGTCCCTGTATCAAAATTGTTTAAAATATGTCCAGCCGTTTCGGCGTGATGCGAGGACAAAATAAATTATGAAAACAGATGGCGCCAGTTTAGCACGCGTGACGAAACAAATGACGATCCAGCATCACGCTATTAAGATTTTTCCTGAAATCATGACCACAATTTTTATATTATATCATTGATACAAACATTAAAGCTCAAAAAAAATTTGAAATGCGTAACCTGGTGGAAGGGACCTGGTATCGAACCCGGTACCTCTGGATTGACGCGCTGGACCGGTAATCCAGAGGTGCCGTTCCCAAAAGGCGCCAAAAATAAATGTGTGTCTCACCACAAAACAGATAGGTACAGAAATCAATCTACATACAAGCGCGCTCGAGAAAACGCACATATAGACATTGCTCACGGACACGATATCTCGGACCAGTTCAGACCAGTGCGAGCGCGAATGCCATCCACTTGACGTGTCCGTGACCAATGTCTATGTGTGCGTTTGCTCGAGCACGCTTGTATGTACATTGATTTCTGTACCTATCTGTTTTGTGGTCTCACATTCAACGTTCCGTATCCCCAGGCGTGGAGTCGACGATCCTCGCCAGGTACCAGGCGCGCCTGCAGGATGCGCGCGCGCGCGCCGGCCCCGCCTCGCTGCTGCGCGGGCCGGTGTACGGGCTGTGTCTGTGCGCGCCCACGCTCGGGTACGCCGTGTCGCTCACCTACGGGGGGTACCTCATCGCTAGAGAAGACCTCCCCTACGCGTATGCTATACTGTAAGTATATATATACCAGGCTCGCCTCGCGCGCCGGCCCCGCCTCGCTGCTGCGCGGGCCGGTGTACGGGCTGTGTCTGTGCGCGCCCACGCTCGGGTACGCCGTGTCGCTCACCTACGGGGGGTACCTCATCGCTAGAGAAGACCTCCCCTACGCGTATGCTATACTGTAAGTATATATATACCAGGCTCGCCTCGCGCGCCGGCCCCGCCTCGCTGCTGCGCGGGCCGGTGTACGGGCTGTGTCTGTGCGCGCCCACGCTCGGGTACGCCGTGTCGCTCACCTACGGGGGGTACCTCATCGCTAGAGAAGACCTCCCCTACGCGTATGCTATACTGTAAGTATATATATACCAGGCTCGCCTCGCGCGCCGGCCCCGCCTCGCTGCTGCGCGGGCCGGTGTACGGGCTGTGTCTGTGCGCGCCCACGCTCGGGTACGCCGTGTCGCTCACCTACGGGGGGTACCTCATCGCTAGAGAAGACCTCCCCTACGCGTATGCTATACTGTAAGTATATATATACCAGGCTCGCCTCGCGCGCCGGCCCCGCCTCGCTGCTGCGCGGGCCGGTGTACGGGCTGTGTCTGTGCGCGCCCACGCTCGGGTACGCCGTGTCGCTCACCTACGGGGGGTACCTCATCGCTAGAGAAGACCTCGCCTACGCTTATGCCATACTGTAAGTATATCTCGAACTGGTTAAACATTGAAGACATGCCCGATGTACGTTTTATAGTCAAGACTTTGGATCATTGTCATGTGCGATTATGCAGCCGTCATTGTCACTCCTCCTTTAGTCGATATCCTCAATGCTGAGGATGGTGGCCTCTCTGAATAACTTTTTGTGGACTATTTTGCGCCAGCTCACTCTCTCTTGGGCTGCGTGGATGGTATTGTAAATTGAGGTCTTGAGGGTAGAGCGTATTTGGTCCGACCAGCGTGTTAGACTTCTTCCTCTGGGCCGTCTTCCGCACACCTTGCCTGTTACCATTTTCTAAATTGTCACCTCTCTTGTGGCCAAAGAACTCGGAAAACGGGACTTAATGGCGGTCAAAACGGCCCACCTGGCCACCCCCCCTAAATACGCCTCCGTATTACTGCATCCCTCTCGTCAGAGAAAGTGTAATAGCTGCATTAACGCTCCCCCCGTTCCCCAGGGTGTCGGAGGCGCTGATCTACGGCGCGTGGATGCTGGCGGAGGCGCTGTCCTTCGCGCCGAACTTCGCGGCCGCGCGGCGCTCCGGCGCCAGGATCCTGCGGGCGCTGCAGCGCACGCCCAAGGTCCTCACCGAAGGAACTGCCACTGAGAGACCTGACTGGGTAAGAAAAGTACTCACTGCACACGCCGGGAAAGGCTGGCCGAGTGGGGAGATATAGACGGATAGTGATACGAAGCCGGCAAGCCCTTTTCACTGTATAGTGTAAAAATGCGCCACTCAAACAATTCAGCTGTTTAGCCTGTTCATGAACATAGACGCCATGTTTAAAAAATAATTACTTCCCGGCCTAGGCCTCCAATTTTGTATGAAATTCCTTTACAGTTCTCTCGAGTTGTTTCGCCCGAAACGTGATACTTCGAAGCCTATCATAACGCACGTTATGACGATATTTCATCGCATGTTTGAGAAACCAATTTGTATAAACGTTTAACAATATCTGAGATAGACTCTTATACAAAAATTGATCACTCTTGCTTTGCCGAGTAATTTTACTCGCCATTGAATCGTTTGTAGTGCGCGTGCCGCGACCGCGACTTCTAGGCGTAGGCTGTTTTATTTCCGAGGTTCCGGGGTAATCTGCTGAATCCTACGCCAGATGAGATGACGCAACAAAACCACGCAGTAACGCCGTCTAAATAGAACTACTACTGGGCAAGCTGAAAATCAGCACTCGAACTGCGTCGCACAGCAGGCGAGGCTACCAGCACATTACTGATTTTTTTTAAGTTTTTCTTTTTCTATATGATGTTCACGATGCTTTCGTTGTATTACTGGAATGCTGTATACCTTATTTGAATAAACAAGTATGCTAAGGTGTACCTTAATGTGTTTTCAGAATGCAAACGGCGAAATCACGTTCAAAGACGTGCACTTCACGTACCCGACGCGGGCCGGCGTGCCCGTGCTGCGCGGCCTGTCGCTGCGGCTGCCGGCCGGGAAGAGGCTCGCGCTCGTCGGCACCTCGGGCTCCGGGAAGAGCACCCTGGTGTCCTTGTTGCTCAGGAGTTATGATGCTGACAACGGGAATATCGTAAGTCCATCGCTGCGTACTTATGGAGATCTGGTTTTTTGTTGAATCTCTATATGTAGTGGCCAGTTAGTGGTTGCCGTTCAGTGTAGTGGCAATCAACTTGCACTCATCGGCGGTTTTGGCCCTGGAGAAAGGTACTCTGGTGTCCTTGTTGCTGAGGAGTTATGATGCTGACAACGGGAATATCGTAAGTCCTATATCGCTGCGTACTCCTTGAGATCTGGTTCTCTGTCTAATCTATATAGGTGGAAATCAACTTGCACTCATCGGCGGTTTTGGCCCTGGAGAAAGGTACTCTGGTGTCCTTGTTGCTGAGGAGTTATGATGCTGACAACGGGAACATTGTAAGTCCATCGCTGCGTACTCCTTGAGATCTGGTTCTCTGTCTAATCTATATAGGTGGAAATCAACTTGCACTCATCGGCGGTTTTGGCCCTGGAGAAAGGTACTCTGGTGTCCTTGTTGCTGAGGAGTTGTGATGCTGACAACGGGAATATCGTACTTACAGTTATATTCTACTTCTACCCCTTGATATCTGGATTTCTGTCTCTGAAGCTGTCTGTTGTTATCGACGGCTTCGCATTCATCCGCGTCTCTGGCTCCAGAAATAACAGTCTCGTGTCATTGTCACTCACATACACACAGACCCACGCGCACACGAGACCAGATCTGTAAAACTGTAAAATTGTATAACTGTAATTTTAAAGAATTTTTATTTTTTAAGAATAAGTCATAATGATTGAAACCTCATGTTACCTAAGGACGAGCAGTGTCTCCCACCACAATGGCTCCATCCCTTAAACCATATAAGTAGTGTCTTTGACGCAATAAATAATGTTGTTTATTTTTTATCATGCTGCTAACAGCGGATGTATCTCAAATACGATATCGACTGATGATAATGACGTAAATCATATTTATTCCAGCTGTTAGACGACGCAGACATCCGCCGCACTCTGACGCTCCGCCAGCTGCGCGCGCAGATGGGGCTAGTGCAACAGGAGCCGGCGCTGTTCGAGCGCACCATCCGCGAGAACATCGCCTACGGGGACGTCAGTCGACGGGTGCCCATGGACGAGATCATCCACGCGGCCGAGCAGGCTAACGTGCATGGCTTCATCGCGAGTCTACCTCAGGTGAGACACTCAGAGATGGGAAACATCAGGGAACATGATCTATGGAGACTACAGTCCAAGAGTTGCCGAGTTGAGCAGGCCAACGTCTTCATCGCGAGTCTTCCTCAGGTGAGACTAAGAGATGCCCACATCAGGGAACTTCACCTACGGAGACTTTAGTCGAAGAGTGCCCATGGAGGATATCAGAGATGCTGATCAAGCCAACGTCTTCATTGCGAGTCTTCCTCAAGTTTACAGAAATCAGCGAGCATCGTAGAATTTAAAGTTTACGGACGGATATATATAATAGTGTTATCTGAAGCTATAGACTGGTTGCGTAACCTGGATATAAATTTATAATTTCCTACATTACAGTACATTATTCTTTAGACATTACATACCAAAGGCGATGAATTCGTGAATGTCCCAGATTGCAGGTGTTTGTGGCCCGAACCGAAGGTGAGCGAGCAATCATATGCGATCTGGAGCTTAAGGAATTAACGCCCGTGGTTTGTCTAAAGTTTTACGTTTTGTCTTGGCCAGGAAGTGACATTTTGTCCCCAGAAAAACCCACTTCCTGGCCAAGGGTGACGTAAAATAATGAACCCTTCAGTGCTGATCTCATACTTGTTGTCAGGGCTACGAGACGCGGCTGGGCCCGGGGGGCGCCTCGCTGTCGGGGGGACAGAAGCAGCGCATCGCCATCGCGCGCGCGCTGGTGCGGAAGCCCAGGGTGCTGCTGCTGGATGAGGCTACGTCAGCTCTGGACGCCAACAGCGAAAAGGTATGTTACTGAATTTACTACTGCCTCCTCCATCAGGCATATAAAGTACTCAAATAACAAAAATATTCTGAAATAGGCATTCTCCATTTATTTCTACCTGCACACACACAGGATTCTAGAGTACTTTGTACGTCACATTGCTGCCGTGCTAAGGTAAAACGCGACCATGGAGCTCCATACAAAAAGGGTCGCCTTTTAGCTTAGCACGGCAGATTGCCAGGAAAGACAGTGATAACCTAGAAAAACTGATGATCACTGGAATAGTCGAAGGCAAGCGACCAAGAGGCTGGAGCCCAACACGCTGGACAGACCAGATTCGCACAACCCTTGGCACTACAGTTCACGATGCTCTTCACACGGTTACTGATAGGAGCAGATGGCGGTGCATCATCCAGGAGAGACTGTTCCGAGAAAATGACCACGACCCTTAGCAGTGAGGCAACCGATGCAAGGAGAAGGACACACACACACACACACACACACAAATTTACACGTGCGTGTAGGATATGTACAAAAAGTGATGTGTATGTTCATCTAGACTAAGGTTTCAAATATGAACACTGTCTAACATCGAGCAATTTTAGGGAGACGCGCGCTGCCTATCCTATAGCACAGGTTTTGCACCTATTTAGGGAGCACATTTTATTACAAAAAAAATGTAAAAAATGTGTTTTTAGAAATAAAATATTATAATTATATTTTTAAATAGTTTTTCTCAACACGCAATGAAATGTCGTCATAATGTGCGGTATATTTCATACAAAATTGAAGTCCAAAACCGAGAGGTTTTTTTTTTCATGGCTTCTGTGTTTATGAACAGGCTTAACAGCTGAATTATATGCTTTTTGTGTTGTATTTTTTTATTTCATTGCATATGTTTGAGAAAAGCACTTTACCTTAGCCGCGAAAAGGGCTTGCCGGCTTCGTATTTCTTCACCTGGCGCGCCCTTTATCCCCGGCGTCCGCAGTAATGTACTATGAACTACTCGTATATATGTATGTTTAATACATTTCCTGTTCACGTTGCAATGCCCTATACAGGTTTTCATAGCGGATAAGTGTAACATGTACCATCTTGTAATATACCTATGAAAGCAATAAATAATCTAATAACTGATGAATGTGCGTGTTTGTGCAGACGGTGCAGATGGCGCTGGAGGCGGCGTCGGCGGGGCGCACCACCATCACGATCGCGCACCGGCTCGCCACCGTGCGCCACCACGACCTCATCGCCGTCGTCGACAAAGGTACCCCTTTCTAATAAACAGTACGAAGAATACAACAACAACAATGCAAAGATCGACACTCAAAGCATAAAATTTGAAAGGTTGCTGAACGTTAGGGTGGCGAAAAGGTTAACGCGCTGGATCGGTAGTCCAGAGGTAACGGGTTCGATTCCTGGTCTTTTCGGTACAAAATGAATCAGTTTGTATGGTTTGACAGTTCCTTTAATCGGAAGAGTTAATGTGGTTTGACTCTATCGCTTGACACGCGAACTGATTCGAAACCAGTGGGTGTCTATCACTTTATCGAAAAACGTTTCATCGATTTTCATTTCATCGAAAACTATTCCACGAATGTCTTTTCATTTTTTTTTCTATTCACATAATCATCAATTCATCGCTTTTCGAATCATCGACCAACTATTCAACGTAAATTGTTTCGAATTTGTCTCAAATCGCAGCTTAACTATTCATCGAATTTACCTTTCATCGAAACATGATTCACAGATGGCACGTCCCATTTATACAAAAAATAACCTAAACCTAACCCAACCAGGTCGGATCTAGCCAAGTCGGGTTTCAGGTCATTAAAAAAAAATAACCTAAACCTAACCCAACCAGGTCGGATCTAGCCAAGTCGGGTTTCAGGTCATAAAAAAAAAAATAACCTAAACCTAACCCAACCAGGTCGGATCTAGCCAAGTCAGGTTTCAGGTCATAAAAAAAAAATAACCTAAACCTAACCCAACCAAAAAATTATAGTAAAAGCGATTCGATGAACGACTACGTCGATGAACAGATAAAATAATGAAGTGAAATTCGATGAATCGATTCTTGTGTGAAAAGTAATTCGAGCAAATGTACAAGCGATGTAACGAAGTTCGATGAATGATTCCTAAGTTGTAACAAAATTCTGCGAATAGTGTTATGGGAAACGATAATCGATGAAACGTTTTTCGATAAAGTGATGGATTACCGAAACCAGTCTACTCGTATATTCGACTTCTACGACGTGAATAACCCATTTATGTATTTTTTATACTCCCGTACAATTTAATTTTAGTTTAATCTGTCAATTATAATTTCACAGACAAAATCACAAAAACGCATTTTTTAATCCTGTAACAAAATTCTATACTCTATGGTACCCGCTACAGAACTTTAATATTCGACTTTTCCCTACTCAACTCTAATAAATTCAAAAAGAGAACATCAGCATATTTGATTTAAAAAAAGCACCCTACTGTTCACTGATTGGTTGAAATGATTTGTCAAAAAAATTTACCAATCATGAGGCACCCGCCATGACCATGGCGATAATGTTTTTTTTTAATAGGTTAGTTTTAGTTGAACGAAAAGGGTTACATCAAAAATAAAGTTTCATAGTGGGGAATGACGTTTAAAGTAAAAAATGTTTTTCTGTGTTTTGCTCGTATAAAAAGTATTGTATGCAATAGTTACACAATAAGGTCTTAAAATCTCGTACCTTACTTAGGCCACTCGGCAAGCCTCGTGACCTAAACGCGGTGCTTGACTTTAAGAACCTTCATTGTGCAACGATTGCATAAAATATTATTAATAAGCCTGTTATGCAATATTAATGATGTTTTGTTCCCGAACAGGAGTGGTGGCGGAGATGGGCAGCCACGAGGAGCTGGTGCGCAGGCGCGGGCTGTACTGGGAGCTGCTGCAGCAGCAGGGCCCGTGCTGAGCCGCCATCTTGTGATAGCCGCCATTTTGTGATTCCATTAGTATTAGACCAAGGCTACTTTGAAGTTCGAACCGTTCGCGTCGCTTCTGCACCTCTACGACAACTGTGATACGACTCTTTCTGACGCGAGACATCTCTCTCTGCATCTATCTCTTTCTGCAGTACTGTGAAAGAGGGACAGGTGACGCTATGTCTCGCATAGTTGTGCTAGTAGGGGCTGATCGGGACAGCACTATACGACGAATATTTTGAACTTCGGAGTAATAATGTCCAACAATGTGACCATTACATAAAACTGGACTTAATCGCGTGCAGAAAGGTGTTCATTTAATTTCCTCGACGTTACGGGCGTGACGTCTTGCAGCGACTATGGCGTTTTGTTATAATAATAATATTTTGTTATACAAAATGTCCAACATTTTTAATATTTGACGCGTAAATATTTGAACGGAATCGATGTAGGTAAGTAGGTACTTAGTGAATTATGTGTTCAAGTTTTTCAAGATGTAAATAATGGCATAAATAACTGCTTATTAACATCTAGGTATGATTATTGAAGTAGTATTTTTTATGCAGCTCGCTTATGCTTTACACAAATATATGATATAGGATCTTTACAAATTAACAAAGATTAGGTAAGTACCTACTTACCTTATTTGAAAACTATACTAGAATAAAAAAAAGTTTTTGGTCACATAAATGGTTGATTTAGGTTTGATACCAAACGATGTCAGTCTACCATACAAAAAGACTTGTATGTATGTATCTAGAAGGTACAAATTAGAATAGTACTTTATATTGTAAAACATATTAATTTGTAAAACATGAAACATATCAAAATATCGTCAATTAAACATGACAGTACTTTAATTAGCCTAATTATAAGTATTATTAAATGTGGTTTAAGTGCCTTTATGAAGAAAACACCAAACATATTGCTAGTTAAGTGCTGTTAATATTTAATACAATGTTATATTTGGACACATCACTCGTTAGTTTATTCAACTCTTATATTATACATGGTTAAATCAATATACAATAATTGATCAGTTACTTACACAGTTGTGTAAATAACTGTACTGTACAATGTGCTTACAGCCAAGGTATCTGAGACACGTAATTTTTTGACCCGATTCGTTGTGACAAAAGCGACAAAGGTACATGTTTCAATGTCCGACTGTGCCTAAAGTATAACCCTCAAATTGCACTACAGTGTAGAGAATCCTAGCTTAGTATCCAGTAGATTAGTGTTATTAATTTATGACTGTGATTAAGTTTAGTTTGTATTCGTAAATAAGTAGATTGTGTAAACGTGTCGCTCTAAGCTTTGACCATATTTCATGGATTATTCAATTCAACGCTATGAATTATTAATTGATATTAAATATTTATAATATAATACATACATTCGATAGTTTTCGAAGTAATGTGCCTTTACGAGTTTATATTACGTAAATTACGTAGAAATAAAATATGTGATAGAATAAAAAAGAAACGAAAAACTGACAGTGAGTCAAATCATCCTGTATTGTGTATTTTTTTTATAATAGTTTTTGCGCTTAAAGATAGTTCAATGGAACTAGGAATTGTAAAGATATAAATAAAACAATTGTTTCCAAAATGATTTTTATTTCAAGTTTTCTAAACTTAAACGTAAACCGAAAACACTTAGTAAAGAAGTGACCAAAACAACCTTTTATATGAGTAATTTCTTCATTTCTGCTTACTTTAAATCGTATCAAATGAAATAGCGTTAAATTTAAACTAAGTAATTTTATGATTTGTTAACAAAGAACCCAAAGTCATTACCTACCTATATTTATTTTATTACACCTATTAGTTTTGAACTCACTCAGGAAATTAAAAAAATAAAATGTACCATCTTGTAATTTACCTATGAAGGCAATAAATAAACTGATAAACTGAATATGAAAGAAAAGTGGTCTTAAAAGGGTTACTAAAGATACCGCCTTTTGGAAAAGTTGACAATCACAACGCACAAGAAGAACAGTGCAATAATTTTCATAGTAAATACGCCATAGTAATCAATCAATAATACTACTGTATGATTTCCTGCGCAGTCTTGTTAATTACGTTCTGCAAGAATGAGGGACTCTTAAAATAAATAATATATTTATCAGAAAGAATATTTACTAAATATAAACGTGGTAATATTTTATATTTTACCGAAAACAAGCCTGTTAAAAAATTCTGTCACTTAAAATGAACGTAACTGAGCGTTTCAATTTATTACTTTTGATACTAACTATGAACGATTCCGAATCGTGCTACCTACGGAATTGAGCTTAAATTCCTAGTCTACCGAAGGCTACGGCTAAGGCCCCGAAACTGCTAAACCTTGGTCTTACTTTACTACTGAGAGAAATATCAGCGTACAATCAGCTATACGGAGAACTGCTGACTGTACATTTACATCACAATAGTTATTAATGTTTAATAATACTCATAAAAAAACGTTGTAGAGTCTGGCCATTGAAACGTGATACTGAACTAGGACTAAAAAGTTTTGGTATTTTTGAGATTAATTTTTTCATCGCCAATGACTGATATATCTGCACCATTGCATTGGTATGGTATCAGTCATTACTCATTGGCAATGAAATATGTGCTAGATTTGTTTTTATTTGGCGGTAATTTTCAGTATCACGTTTTGATGGCCAGACTCTAATTTTATTTGAATTTGAATTTAGAATTCTTAACAATACCAACAATCTTTTTGCACAAAAACGTAAACATAAATTTATGTAATAAATTATGTAATTACATTGTACTTACATAATTATAGACGTCACACCTGTGCAAGTTTTTCTATGGAGCGTTTTTAACGTTCAGTCGACACGTCTCACTTTCGATTTACCAATGGTATAGGAAAATAAGGCATGGCTCTCCGGCTAGTGTGACTTTCTACGTCACTGAATAGTTGCTGCTTTATTTATGGTAACAACATAATTATAAGGAAACAAATGTCTGCCGCCAGTCGCGCAAAAAACAATCATTATGCATTTATGCATTACGATTATTGTTTTTGACTAACAAGGAAGGGTACCCAACTGTTCGCATGCGATTTGATTCATTTTGATATATGTTATGGGTTAGGACCAAAAAGTTCGATGAAATTAAGGCGTAGTTAGCGAGGAAATAAAAGCGATTGGAATAAGTTTCGTTGTGCGACAAAAATTAACGATACAATAAGGAACCTTAAAATGGAACCTTAACTGTCGTCGCACAACGGAGACTTTGATACAAATGTAATTAAGTGAGTTAGGTGTGAATTAAGGTTGCTAACTTTTTGGTCTTCACCCTTATAGAGTAGTCTAAAATAGCAGACACGTATTTTATTTAGCTGTCCAAATTCTCCTAACAGGTTGAATTTGGGCAGCTAAATAAAAATATCAGCTATTTTAGACTACTCTATAACATGTATCAAAATGAATCAAATCGGAGTCGGACAGTTGGGTATCCTTCCTTATAAGTTTTATTTTATCGTCATCGTTGATTTAAAACACTCATTATCATGAGATTAATACAGGTAACAAGGGAATCGGGGAGTATTTGATACACCACTGGCAACACAGAAACGGACTGACAGAACCCACGAACCAATCAAAGCGTGATGACGTAAAAAGTCTCGCCTGTCATTCCGGAGTGCTACACCTTATTTTCTTATGCCATGAGTTTACACTTGTTTTATAGACGAACGTTTCATAGAGTTTTCATTTCATAGAAATATCGTTTCAACGAAAGCATTTTTTTCTGAAACCATAAAATATTTCGGAATGATATACTTAACACACACAAACCTAACCTATAGGATCACATTTTCAAGATTTCTGAAAAAATTATCACCGGGCAAAAAATCTCTATCAAATGAAGCATTCGGTATGTTTTTGTCTGTAAAAGAAGAGGATCCCCGCACTTTGAGTGCCATTTATATTGTTTTGGGTTAGGAGCCCTACTACTTGAAGTTGTCGTCATCGGACTCGATGAAGAGGACATCATCGTCATCATCATCATAAACTTTTGTGTCGTAATCATATTGGTCAGTATAAATAGGACATAAACATAACATGTTTCGTATGGAAATCTCATTTGATTGGTTCAAGGTATATTTTGTTACATGTTCCCAATTATCTTCAGTCATCAATTAGTTCTATCTACATGGCTCAAATACTGATATTATTAAGGGGGCGTTGTAATTTATACATTAAAATCGGAGTTAACTATACTTTTATAATTTACTGCACTAAACTTACAAATACAATACTTAGTACATACTATAACTATAACCACTGTGTATTAAATAAAACATAATTTAAGGTATCTACTTGAGTTTTAGTTCCCCAAAAGCTGGTAATTTCACATCACAACCAAATTTGGTCACATACTTTTTAACCCCTGCATATCATCAACATTTTATTTCTCAGGCATTATTTTTAGTACATTAAAAAGCCTTGATAAGTACTGCGCCCCAACCTGTAGTCGATGCATCGGTTGTTATAGTCTAAGGCAGAGGTCCCAAAGAGAGCGCCGTGTGTCACAGTCGGTACATCAGTGTCACAGTATGCCGTCTCACTCATCATTACTATCAGCGCGGCCAGCAGAAGAGGAACACTGCGGCAGTTGTGCTAGACCTGGAAAGTACTGCACCCCAACCTATAGTTGATGCATCGGTTGTTATAGTCTAAAGCAGGTCCCAAAGTGAGCACTGTGTGTCACAGTCAGTACATCAGTGTCACAGTATGTCGTCTCAATCATCATCACTATCAGCGCGGCCAGCAGGAGAGCAACAGCGCGGCAGTGGTGCTAGCCCTGGTAAGTACTGCGCCCAAACCTATAGTTGATGCATCGGTTGTTATAGTCTAAAGCAGGTCCCAAAGTGAGCACCGTGTGTCACAGTCAGTACATCAGTGTCACAGTATGTCGTCTCAATCATCATCACTATCAGCGCGGCCAGCAGGAGAGGAACAGCGCGGCAGTTGTGCTAGCCCTGGTAAGTACTGCGCCCAAACCTATAGTTATTGCTTCGGTTGTTATAGTCTAAAGCAGGTCCCAAAGTGAGCACCGTGTGTCACAGTCAGTACATCAGTGTCACAGTATGTCGTCTCAATCATCATCACTATCAGCGCGGCCAGCAGGAGAACAACAGCGCGGCAGTGGTGCTAGCCCTAGTAAGTACTGCGCCCAAACCTATAGTTGATGCATCGGTTGTTATAGTCTAAATCAGAGGGCCCAAAGTGACCGCCGCCGTGTGTCACAGTCGGTACATCAGTGTCACAGTATGTCGTCTCAATCATCATCACTATCAGCGCGGCCAGCAGGAGAGCAACAGCGCGGCAGTGGTGCTAGCCCTAGTAAGTACTGCGCCCAAACCTATAGTTGATGCATCGGTTGTTATAGTCTAAATCAGAGGGCCCAAAGTGACCGCCGCCGTGTGTCACAGTCGGTACATCAGTGTCACAGTATGTCGTCTCAATTATCATCACTCTCAGCGCGGCCAACAGGAGAGCAACAGCGCGGCAGTGGTGCTAGCCCTAGTAAGTACTGCGCCCAAACCTATAGTTGATGCATCGGTTGTTATAGTCTAAATCAGAGGGCCCAAAGTGACCGCCGCCGTGTGTCACAGTCGGTACATCAGTGTCACAGTATGTCGTCTCAATCATCATCACTCTCAGCGCGGCCAACAGGAAAGCAACAGCGCGGCAGTTGTGCTAGCCCTGGTAAGTACTGGTAAGATGTGCCCTGGGTATCATTTACCCAGGGCACATCACCAAGTAATTAAATTTCTGATTTGCACCAACTTCTAGTGTCTCTGTTTGGCCCTGGTAGAGAATGCTATTTGGCATTAAGTCCAGCATTTGTACTGACTTTTGCATTGTGCAATAAGTTTAAATAAATAAATCACCATGGCAACGAACAACAGAAGAGTTGATAGATCTCGATGATCAGTAGGATAATCGTATGCTTTTATACCTAAACTTTGGCGGTGGCTTTGTTGTTCACTTGTAGGTATAGGCGGCTTTGCTTGAGGTATGAGTGAGATAGCAATAGGATTTTGTCAACGGCATGTATTTAAATCGATATCTGTATATTCCCTTTTTTCGATCAAAATATTTGAAAGTTTCACCAAAAATACTGACTTGCACACTAATTATGCACACTAAATAATGCGATTTCAATATACTATTAAATTTCAATATACAATAAAGGTATTTGCAAAACTATTTTATTGGATATAAAAAAAAACTAACCTAACCTAACCCGGCCGAGTCGGATCTTAGCACTGCACACAGTGCGAGGATAATTAGTGCGCAAGTCAGTATTTTTGGTGAAACTTTTAAATATATCTGATGTACAAACCATATTTTTGGTGTGATGTTTTGTATGATGTTTAAGTTTTTTTTGCAGGACATGTTCAGTTAATCAATTCAGTTCATATTGCACAGCATAAGTTTTTCTGGTATGCATTCAGTTAATTAGTGGAGTTACCTAGTGTACAGATGTGCATTTAAATATATCCCTTTGTCAACTATAGGTAAATATCCACCTGAATTTCCGATCCCTAGTGATGAGTATCACAGCGTGTCGTCCTCGTCCTCGCTGTCGTGCCCGTGCAGCGCGGCCAGCAGCAGCGCCTGCGCGGGCGCCGCGAATACCGCCGGCAGCTGCGCCAGCGCCGGCAGCTGGCACGCCGCCGCCGCGCCCCAGCCTGGCCCGCGAGATGGCGTTCATGACAAAGTAGTTTATGCAACTACATAATGAGAGGTCTTAAGATACGAATGTGGTTTTATTAAACGAGACGTAGGCGAGTTTCATAAAAGGATCACACGAGTGTTTTAACACATTCGCTGCCAAGGATTTCGTAGCGCTACGCGCGTAGCCGATAACATGGGGAAATGCATATGTAGCGAAAACTCGCTACGAGCACTGGACTCACGGGGCGGGCTCCCGGTGTTGAATGTGTTAAGGCCTAATTATATACAGTTGCATGCACTACTTTATCTATCTCATAATCATTATCATAGATTATCTTTTATGAAAATATGAAGCCCTCAGTCCTGCCAGTCAGCCCGCGGAGCAGAGGAACATATGAGGAGACTCACGCGGCGGGGCGAGGTCACCATTACAGTATCATAAGTATATGATACTGTAATGGTGACCTCGCGGTGGCTACGTGTTATGAAATTGCATCTCTGATTTTTGTCGCTGCCAAGTAAGGTCCTTACCTATAATATATGAACTTGTTATAGAAATTTAACAAGATTGGTAGTTTATTCTTCAATTTAGGCATAATCATAGTCACTTATGAATGTCAGCTGTTTTGCAAAACGGTAAAAATACCAAGTGATCAATCCAAATGGGTCAGTAGGGAAAATTCATACCTAAACTATAAGAAATGAGGAAATCTGTTCTTAGGAACCGTGGCGTCGATTTTAGATTTAATAATAACTGCATTTTTTTTTATCTGAATTAATTTCATACATAACCCGGTCAAAATCGCTGTATTGAAGGTTACAATACATTATATTAATCGGTGACAATACTACATGCGATTACTAATAAACGAATCTTAACCAGAATCAATTCTCCGTTATATATAAGATTTATAAAAAAAAAGTTGAATGTAATCTACATTTCAATAAAATTTAAAGTCAACGCCATGGTTCCTGAGAAAAGATTTCCCTATCTCTTATAGTTTTCGTTTTCTCCCAACTGACCCACTTGGATTTATCACCCTGTATATAATATACATTAAATTACGTTAGTAGGTATGTGAAACAATGTAAACGATACAAGTTATATACATATAACATTAGGCACAAAAGAAGTCACTGAGTTTTTCGTGTATCAGCAAATTTTAAGCAGCAATGTGATATTTTTTTTTTTTGCTCATAGATAAAGAAAGGACTGTTATAATCTCAAAGGCGTCCTCACATTACTATGATGTCCGTAAAACGAGACCAGTGAGGGCAGTGAGAGCCAAAACCTTCATTCAACAAGCTACTATAATCGTTGCATCATTTGTGAATGCCATGCAGTCACAACGTTGCCAGTTGTAATCACCGTGATACAGTAACCGCCAATAGTTATGTTTATATTCCCCTGAGGATTAAATTCAAAATTGGGGCGATACTGAATAATAATAACTTGATTAATAATTTGAACAAACCTTGGTCTAGCGCCTTGGGCACGGCGCACAGCGCGATGAGCCGCGCGCCGCTCGCGCCCCACCAGCGCGCGTACGCCGCGCATGCGCCCAAGCTCGCCGACAGCCAGCACACCTCTATACAACACAATATGGGATTAACAAACACATTATGTCATCATCCTCCTAGCCTTTGTCCCATTTTTGAGAATGAATTCTCAATCGGGGTCGGCTACCTAAATCCCGAGATGTGGCGTAGGCACTAGTTTTTACGCAAGCGACTGCCATCTGACCTTCCAACCCAGAGGGGAAACTAGGCCTTATTGGGCTAAGGTGGTTTCCTCACGATGTTTTCCTTCACCGAAAAGCGAGTGGTAATTATCAAATGACATTCCGTACATAAGTTCCGAAAAACTCATTGGTACGGGCCGGGTTCGAACCCGCGACCTCCGGATTGAAAGTCGCATGCCCTAACCACTAGGCTACCACCGCTTCCTTACAAACACATTATGTATTTTTCAATAATAGTAAGTTTCCCAATGACCTGCCGCAGATGTTAGAGTATCCTGCGGTAGCCGATCGTGTCAGAACGAGCTTTAAAATCTACTAAAAAGTCCGTGTCATCACGTATATAGGCGAATGGACTCGATCAGACAGGACGGCACCCGACGTTGGCCGAGTGGAGCCGGTCGGAGCCGGGCGGAGCCGGGCGGACGTGACCACAGCCGAGCACCACTATCCGAGTCCGCGAAAAGCCGACAGCGAGAGGTAAGAGGCGAGTGTAAATTCCATTCAAAGAGACGTTACTACTGTTCAGATACTTAAAATTCCCTTAGCAACTGGTCAAATGCAGTTGGTCGCGCTCCGACTCGACCCGTTGAGTTGTAGTCGTACTTATAACCGATTCAATTGATGGTGTTAGAGAAAATGGTGCATTTGAGGGCGGCAGTAGACTACTAAAGACTTCCTCAACAAAGAGGAAAAAAAGGCGTTTACACGAACACTAAATTTTTTCGGGATTAAAAGTAGCGTATGTGTTGATTCAGGGCGTCAGCTACCTTTGTACCAATCAAAATCGGTCCAGCCGTTTAAGCGTGAAGAAGAAAACAAACACACTCACAAACGTTCGCCATTATAATATTAGTGTGACAGAAATGAGAATGAAGAGAGATTGAAATGTTGGAAGCCTCACCGACTAGCAGCGTGGCCAGCACGTCTCCGGCCAGCAGCCCGCCCTCCGCCTGCGCGAGGCGCGCGCAGCACTCCGCATACACGAGCGCCAGCGCCGCCGCACGGTCGGCCGCGCGCTGCCCCCGCGCCCCCCACACCCCCCGCCCCCCGCGCCCGCCCCGCAGCGGCGCGGCGGCGCAGCCCGCACAGAAGGGCACCAGCGCGCGCGCCCACGACCACGCCAGCTCGCTCAGCGGCGGGATGCTGGTGCGCCCGCACTGCACGACACAGAAGGGATACGCTAGAGAAAAGGTGTATTTGTCACACTTTGACGCTGACACTATTTGTGAGTTTCTGTGTGGCTCTATGCCTTTATTTAAGTTTCTCTATCTATCTATTAGCCACACACGTCTACTGCTTCCGCATCCATTGATTTCCCGCTGTCCTCGCAAGATCATTTATATTTCGTGCAGTATATTAGCTGTTGGTTCTCCTAAATAAATAAATGTTAATTCTCTGACATTAAGTTAAAATTCCAAGTTCCACTGTGGGCAGTATCACGTCGACGAGTGGCAATATTGTTGATGTTTGTCTATATTATACACAGTTGAACAGTGTCGACGTGCATCTATATGAATTGCAACGATGCCGCTTACAATCGGACTTGGAATTGTAAGCTTTAAAGAGATATTTAAACAAAAGAACGAGGGTTAACGAAAGGTCAAGCACTAGTTAAGCTTACCAGGAGCAAAGCGCTGAGTGGAGTAACGACTAGTAATGCTCCGTAACAACTGGTCGCCACTAGTGCGAGCCCCTTCGTGACAATGGACAGCCAAGCCCGATGCTAAACCTACTGACGACAGCAGGGCGCTGGGGACTCACCAGCAGCAGCGCGCTGAGCGGGGTGGCGACGAGAGAGGCTCTGTAACAACTGGCCGCCACTAGAGCTACTGCGCCTCGGCCAGACAGCGCCAGCGACAGCCAGGCGCAGCCTGAACCTACTGACGACAGCAGAGCGCTGGGGACTCACCAGCAGCAGCGCGCTGAGCGGGGTGGCCACGAGAGGCTCCGTAACAACTGGCCGCCACCAGAGCTGCCGCGCCGCGGCGGGACAGCGCCAGCGACAGCCAGGCGCAGCCTGAACCTACTGACGACAGCAGAGTGCCGGGGACTCACCAGCAGCAGCGCGCTGAGCGGGGTGGCCACGAGAGGCTCCGTAACAACTGGCCGCCACCAGAGCTGCCGCGCCTCGGCGAGACAGCGCCAGCGACAGCCAGGCGCAACCTGAACCTACTGACGACAGCAGAGCGCCGGGGACTCACCAGCAGCAGCGCGCTGAGCGGGGTGGCCACAAGAGGCTCCGTAACAACTGGCCGCCACCAGAGCTGCCGCGCCTCGGCGAGACAGCGCCAGCGACAGCCAGGCGCAGCCTGAACCTACTGACGACAGCAGAGCGCTGGGGACTCACCAGCAGCAGCGCGCTGAGCGGGGTGGCGACGAGAGAGGCTCCGTAACAACTGGCCGCCACTAGAGCTGCCGCGCCGCGGCGCGACAGCGCCAGCGACAGCCAGGCGCAGCCTGAACCTACTGACGACAGCAGAGCGCCGGGGACTCACCAGCAGCAGCGCGCTGAGCGGGGTGGCCACAAGAGGCTCCGTAACAACTGGCCGCCACCAGAGCTGCCGCGCCTCGGCGAGACAGCGCCAGCGACAGCCAGGCGCAGCCTGAACCTACTGACGACAGCAGAGCGCTGGGGACTCACCAGCAGCAGCGCGCTGAGCGGGGTGGCGACGAGAGAGGCTCCGTAACAACTGGCCGCCACTAGAGCTGCCGCGCCTCGGCGGGACAGCGCCAGCGACAGCCAGGCGCAACCTGAACCTACTGACGACAGCAGAGCCCTGCGAACGAGCACATTTAGGTAATCAATACACTTGGGCGTGACAAAGTACTTTACACTATTGGGTGGGGTGGGGTCAGGGTCATTACGTCAGGAAAAATCAGCGATACGCTTTGCAGCATTTGCATAGGCGCGTGACGCCAGCTGTACGGTCCGTTGGTAAATAAAACTTCCTCCGCTCATCAGCGGAAACGGCTGGACAGATTTCAGCCAATTTCGGTACGTAGGTACGTACAAGGATAACTGGACATCCATAGATCGTTATATGATACTTTTTACTCAGCTACGGTAAAGAAAATCGTAGGGCCCCCTCTAAGAGAACATAAGTATGGTGCAAGTCCTGCTTTTGGGCCTGGGGCCCTGGGCTGGTGGCCCACAAGACCCAGACCTAGGGTCCCACCTTCTAGAAAGCGGCCTGTCTCCGGCTTGCTATGCCCGTTGCACCGACGATATACCGGTGGAGGGCAACGTCAAGCTAAGGCTACACGCGGACGACGCGGCGTTCGCAGTAGCGGACGGAGGTGCTGCCGCCACAGAGGGCTCAGTCCTGAAATGGCTTCCCCACACTCCCACGTTGGGATGTGTGAGATGCAAGAATGTACCTCCTAGATCAACTCACCCACTAACGACTGGCCCGTGTAGTGCCGCGCTGAACACAGTGACGGCGCACACGCATAGCGCAGGCGCGGCCACGTGCGCGTGCAGCGCGGCGGTGGCGGCGAGGCGCAGCGCACGCGCCGGCGCGCGCGGCCGGGCCAGCCGGGAGCCCGCGCCGAAGAATATCACGGAGGAGGGCAGGTAGGAGAGGTACTCGAGGTGTAGGGGACCTAAGAGTTCAACACCGATATTTAAAAATGAGCATCTTTTCCGATGATCAGTAACCGGGAGGCGCTTTGGGCCAGTTCAGAAATTACGTTATTTCAAATTTGGGAGGGAGGGGGTCTGGCCATTAGATGACATTGCATTGTTGTAGGTAACATGGTACCGTACCTATTTAATGCGCAACACTAAGCTAAAAAACCCATTTTTTTGCAAATGACATCATTTATTTTGGTGGGGGGAGTCATTCGAATTATGATAGTTGGATGTTGAATGATTTTAGAGGGTGTAAAAATCATCAATATATAATACCTAGATGACGTAATTTATGAACAGCCCCTTTTTAAAAGCGCTACACAGAGTAGGTGGTTTAAGACTAGGTTATGGCTATCTTCATTGACGTTGTGTCACGTCTAAGAGAAAGTAAGGGGTCGTTTTATGAAACATATTATAATGTCTCATTATTTTTATATTGTACCGTTGATAGAAAGATTAAAGCACAAAGAAAAAATTGAAATGCGTAACCTAGTGGAAGACACCGGGAGTCGAACCCGGTACTTCTAGATTACCGGTCCAACAGTTACTGGCGGATTACAATGGATGCCCGCAGTGAGGACCCTTATAAGTAAACAGCTCATAAGATCATCATATCGTATGGCTTCCTCTACTGCTGCTATCTGTCAGAAGCCTAAGTATTTTTAAGTTATACAGCCAATCCACTGCTACTGCGGAAGCTTACGGAGTTTTTGTAGGCCGCCAGGGAAAGAAGCTCATAAGATGTTCGCGGGGAACCTTAATCATATCAATCTCATCTTTCGTATTACAGCGTTGGTATTCCAGATGATCATTGAATTATAATTCTGCTTCTTGTATCTGTGCTCTACTCTTTTGTACACATACAAAATACAAAATCTTCATATGGAACAAAGCATACCTATTTATGAATATTTTTTGCAAATTACTTATTTAGGAAAGAAGATAAAAAGTGATTAGGTGCGATCTAGTGGCATTCTTATAGAGCCGAAATTGATTATATTTTGAAAGCAGTTAGTAGAATATAATTTTCAAACTTTAGGTAAATCGTGAATGCATGTAAGTGCCTTTCGCATTCGTAAAATTTATATAACATTTTAAAATAATATACTTAATTAACCAGGGCTCTAATTCACAAAGCTTTGACATCCTTAATTACTATATAAAATGCAAAAAAATCTCTAGGTTCAGAACTACTGCAAGGATCCTTATCAAAAAAAACAAAAAAGAATGGTTTTATTATCTATGCTATAAATTTACTAAATAATATTAATTTGCAATATTTTATTCCATTATAAGGCACATCTAATTTATAAGTGAATCAGTACCCAAGTACTATCTATCATATAAGATTGTAAGCTCTAAATAATAACTATATCTATTCATATATTTAAGAAATAGTCTATTACATATTCTAGAACTCTGTAGGCATAATGATTGATTAGTAAATTATGTTTCATTTCAGAATATAATTTAAAATGTAACACAAATGACTGCTGTTTTCTTTATACATAAACTAATAAGTGATTGACCCCAGTAACACCTGATGGTAGATTATGGGGTCGAAGATGTAACTCACTGGTTAAGCAACAGGATGGTCACTCTTACCTCAAACAAAGACTAGATATAATTTTCGGAAAATAAAGACAAATTACGTGATTGCAAAATTACAGATTTTTTCGCAAAACTTATTACAACAACACAGGACTTAAACATTCAAATTTTTTTTATTTATTGATCTTGGCGTTTCAAACAAGATGTTACATTAATGGTCTTGAAGGGACAAATAATTAAATAAATACTTTTTGAATGGGATTAAGTTAAGGTTTTGTTATAATAATTTGTGAACATTGTATAAGTTTAATTTAAATCAATATTATGTATTCTATTCTAGAAGAAATTTAACAATAAAATCAATTGGCAGCTGTTTGTGTTACTACAGTGGATTAAATACATGCCGATGCTTGGAGCAAGATTCAGTCTTGTTTAGTTACATTCTGTGACAGAACTTTTCAAAGAATGGGTTCAATATCATCTGTAAAATTGGAAAATACACACTTGACTGTACACTCTGGACATTGAATACTACACATACTCTTCCACAATAATGATATAAGTGATCAAAGATACAACTAGGCTTATCTCTAAATATGCAGCTTTGAAAAGTTCCATCACTTCCTTACCTAAATTTCAGCGAATTATAAAAAAAAACTGATTCAATTACATGGTCGGATGGGTGCAATGCGTTCTAGAATGATCTAAGAGTGAACATGCAGGTTGTTTGCCTCCGGGCGCCCCGACGCGCGGCGAAATCACCGCCAGGAGCAACGCCGCCAGCACACCGAACACCAGCCAACGCTTCCGCACTTCCTTCCAAAAATCTATATTATACGGATTGTCTATAGCACTAAAACGCTTCCTTTTAGTATAAAGAAGCTCTGGAGGCAATGTTACTATCTCCATTATTAATAAAAACACGGACTTTTCAGCATATATAGAGCGCTGATTGGGAAGACTGTTACGGACGCACTGGTAATCGATTCACGGAAATGGAAGCATGTTTAGGCCTGGTTGTGAATAAGGGATGAGCGGCAGCAGGCCTGGCGGCGGTCGGCTTGCATTTTTAAGCTTATTGTGGAGAAAATCAATTGAAACGAGGTCATGTTTTCAAAATTCCGCGCATCTGCATTGCCGCATGAATGACGTCATACATATGACACTGACAGGACAGGATGAAAGATAAGGCGTTTCGTTTCTACTTTGCAATTTAAGTTTCCGGAATATTGTTTTACAAATCTTTATTGATAAATTTAAAGGAAGTTATTGCTTAAAATTCGCAAGCAAAAGTCAGGATATAATCGCGAAACGAAATGCTACGCTTTTACAGTAAGGTGGCTATGGGATGGCTACGCTACAGCTGTGTTTGACATTGACATTATGTTTCGAAAAGTAACCTATAACGGGAATGTCAAATGAGAAAAACAATCGGAGATTTTCTTAAATTTCTCTTATAATTTGACTCTTAATAGTGTATCGAAGCAAATCAAACGAGGACAATAAGGGAGATGTTTCCTAGCATAGCGGGCCGCGTAAGAGCGGTGTCCAAGCGAACTACGCCGCTGTTGAGGTTAGTTTCTGGTTACAAAATATTTATATATTTTGTAACATTTTGAAATAGAATTTGATCTGAAGTTTACTCTGTATTAGATATTAAAATATAGTTTTTTTTTAGCTTTGTTCGGACACATAAAGCGGCATACGAGGAAGAGGGAAAAACAACAGTGCGCGTGCTGAATCAAGAGCAGGAGTTGGGGCTGATGATTGATGCCTATGCCACGGTTTGTTCACTGGATATATTTACTCAGAAGCATCACCTTACCCCGGCGGAGTAGTGTACTACTCGCGAAGTTGACTGAGGTTTGGCGAATATTATAGCGTGGAGAGGTACTTCGCTGGAGAAAGCCAAACTTCAGCCAACTTTGCCATGGGTCAAATTCATGATAATGTAGAGCTGGAGTGACAAACAAATCTTGATATCTTGCAGTAAATTTTATTAATACCCCCATGAAAGATAGGGCTGCTTTATTAAAGAATAGAATATTTTTTATTGGGAAACCTCAACAGGAAATAAATACAAACAAATACAGATTACAATATATCATTCAATTCAGCTGCATTATATTTATTTTATTTCCACTTCTGTACTATTATTAAATAACAGTTTTCAAACGGTATAAGTATACTTTTTTCCCGAAGATGAATTCGAGAGGCATAATAATTTTGTATTGTACCAAACATATATTGTATGACTCCAGTATGGGTTCCGTCTGAATAACGGCATCACAGTGCTGGGCCCGCTGGCCATCTTCCCGCGCACGGTGCTGTCCTGGCAGGTGCCCAACTCCGACGCCATCACCGCGGAGTCGCTCTGCCTCTTCAAGATGCTGGACCCCAAGATGGATCTGATTGTGAGTACAGTTTCATCAAACCCCAATTTGGGGTTGTCGTAAAATAAAAAAGAAACCCAAGTTCAAACCATGGTGCTGTTAATAGGCTTATAAATTCTGTTTAAGTAATAAAATACAAAAAGTAGGTTGAAAACTAAGTAAGTATATAATAAGACTGCCTGTTGTTTACCTCTAATTGTAATGTCTTGCATTGTATTTCTCCTGTATATTTTATGAGGTTTGCAATAAAGAGTACTTGTATCTTGTGTATCTGGCTAATTGGCTATGCATCGTCAAAATTAAGGTTTAATCATAATCAGTTTAAAAACCACAACTTAAGCATGTTTTGGTCAAATATTGTCAAAGTTGAGTTTTGAGCATCTCTTCTCTTGTGATCACAAGCATTCAATCATTGTATTTTTTACGGTTTTAGTTTTCAATTTCAAAATTCGGCTTAGTACCAAAATAGCATGAAGTAATCCATTGTTACTGCAATTTGAAAATTATTTTTCTCAAACATGCAATGAAATATTGTCTTTGCGTTCCTTATAATAGGCTCGGAAGTATCGGTTTTTGGGCGCAACAACTCGAGAGGACTGTAAAGGGATTTCATACTGCTTTCAGGCCTAAGCCTGCAAAGTAACTTTTTTTTGTTTCAACAACAAGGTCATTCACACAGCTGGCTGGTTTGACAAAAAGCAGGTTTTGTTTTTAAAGGTTGGTTGTTAGACACTTGTGGAAAAATAAATTCAAGATGGCGACTTTTTCTTCAAAATTTCAAATTGGTGCTAGGCGGCTAAAACTCAGTATCGGGGGGCTCTCGGGGCTCAAAAATATGAATCTGAAATCTTGTCCGAAAATTTGGTCAAATTCGGAAAATATCGAAAACAAACTTTTTTTTTTTCGAAATTTCAAATTGGTGCTAGGCGGCTAAAACTCGGTATCGGGAGGCTCTCGGAGCTCAAAAATATGAATCTGAAATCTTGTCCGAAAATTCGGTCAAATTCGGAAAGTATCGAAAAAAAAACGATTTGTATGGAGAAAATTTCAAATTGGTCCTAGGAGGCTGAAATTCGGTATCCGGGGGTTTTTGGGGCTCCTGAGTCAGAATCTGAAATCGGATTTTTAAAATTCGGTCAAATTTGGAAAATATCGGACAAACAATATTAAGTGTTATTCTTTGAAGTATATTTTTTTATTTCATTGTATGTTTGAGAAAAGCACTATACATGCCTCGTCGTGAAAACGGATTCCCGGCCTCGTATCACTTATTTTAAATCACCATAGCTAGAAAAAGCTCAGAGTCTACTCTAGTTTCCTATTGAATAACTCGACGTGTCCCTCTCGCTCATCAGGTGATCGGCATTGAGAGCAAGGAGCGCGGCACGATGGACCGCGTGTTCCTGGCCGCGAGGCAGGCCGGGCTCAATGCGGAGATCCTGCCCGTCGAGCACGCCTGCTCCACCTTCAACTTCCTCAATGCGGAGGGGCGGTGAGTGTGTCCCTGTCGCGCACAGCTAGAGCAAGGAGCGCAGCACGATGGACATGGACCGCGTGTTATCTCCTTTAACCTTTTGAGCGCCACAGTCGGCTGTGGCCGTCAACAAAAAATCGTGCCCCTGACGCCACGTCGGCCACAGCCGTCCAAATTTCAATGATCAAAAACTTTGTAATTCTAACCGCTACAAGTGTTTTTCAATCCCTGTTGATTTTGGGGCACATCTTTTTTTTTACTCTGGCGTCAGTGGCACGGTAAATTGCTAGACCGCTTGGCGGTCAATAGGTTAAAACGATTAATTGAACCGTACATTGGTACTACCACAATTTTATTACCTTCGTAGAGACATATAATTTAATGTAATTTAAAAATTTGTCGACGCGTTTGGCTCGGTTTGTACACACCTGCCTACTGAGCCGGCGGGGCAAATATTTTTGTGATCAACTCGAACATTTGTGCTTGGGTTATGGTTATTCTATGTATTTAAGTACCTATATATTTATCTATATAAGTATGTATATCGTCGTCCAGTACCCATAACACAAGCCTTCTTTAATTTGGGACTAGATCGATTTGTGGGAGGTTGTCAATATTTATAAAAAAAAATGGTTTAAGGGTTAAACAGCATCTGTTGTCGGCAGCACGGTGGCGGCGGCGCTGATCCCGCCTCTCACGCTGCAGATAGACGAGAACGACATGCTGCAGTCACAGCTGCACTACCAGAACCTCTACAAGAACGACCTCTCCGGCTAGCCGGGGTTAACCCTGCCACTCCCCGGTCGGCATGTCACGACATGCTCCAGTCGCAGCTGCACTACCAGAACCTCTACAAGAACGACCTCTCCGGCTAGCCGGGGTTAACCCTGCCACTCCCCGGTCGGCATGTCACGACATGCTCCAGTCGCAGCTGCACTACCAGAACGTCTACAAGAACGACCTCTCCGGCTAGCCGGGGTTAACCCTGCCACTCCCCGGTCGGCATGTCACGACATGCTCCAGTCGCAGCTGCACTACCAGAACCTCTACAAGAACGACCTCTCCGGCTAGCCGGGGTTAACCCTGCCACTCCCCGGTCGGCATGTCACGACATGCTCCAGTCGCAGCTGCACTACCAGAACCTCTACAAGAACGACCTCTCCGGCTAGCCGGGGTTAACCCTGCCACTCCCCGGTCGGCATGTCACGACATGCTCCAGTCGCAGCTGCACTACCAGAACCTCTACAAGAACGACCTCTCCGGCTAGCCGGGGTTAACCCTGCCACTCCCCGGTCGGCATGTCACGACATGCTCCAGTCGCAGCTGCACTACCAGAACCTCTACAAGAACGACCTCTCCGGCTAGCCGGGGTTAACCCTGCCACTCCCCGGTCGGCATGTCACGACATGCTCCAGTCGCAGCTGCACTACCAGAACGTCTACAAGAACGACCTCTCCGGCTAGCCGGGGTTAACCCTGCCACTCCCCGGTCGGCATGTCACGACATGCTCCAGTCGCAGCTGCACTACCAGAACCTCTACAAGAACGACCTCTCCGGCTAGCCGGGGTTAACCCTGCCACTCCCCGGTCGGCATGTCACGACATGCTCCAGTCGCAGCTGCACTACCAGAACCTCTACAAGAACGACCTCTCCGGCTAGCCGGGGTTAACCCTGCCACTCCCCGGTCGGCATGTCACGACATGCTCCAGTCGCAGCTGCACTACCAGAACCTCTACAAGAACGACCTCTCCGGCTAGCCGGGGTTAACCCTGCCACTCCCCGGTCGGCATGTCACGACATGCTCCAGTCGCAGCTGCACTACCAGAACCTCTACAAGAACGACCTCTCCGGCTAGCCGGGGTTAACCCTGCCACTCCCCGGTCGGCATGTCACGACATGCTCCAGTCGCAGCTGCACTACCAGAACGTCTACAAGAACGACCTCTCCGGCTAGCCGGGGTTAACCCTGCCACTCCCCGGTCGGCATGTCACGACATGCTGCAGTCACAGCTGCACTACCAGAACCTCTACAAGAACGACCTCTCCGTCTAGTCGGGGTTAACCCTTCCGCACCCGGTCGGCATATCACGACATGCTGCAGTCGCGGCTGCTCTACCAGAACCTCTACAGGAAAAACCTCTCCGGCTAGCCCTTAACCCTGCGACTTCCCGGTCGGCCATGCACGACATCGGAAAAGTATGCCGCTGACGCCAACGTCGTTTATTCACGACAAAATTACGATGATCGAAAGCATTGGAAATTAAACCGCTAGAAGTGTTTATCAAATCCGTGAAACCCCGTGACTTCGCCTGGGATACCTATCATCGCCTACTTTTATAAAAGTTGAAATTCCCGCCTAGTTTTTAAGTTAGCCACAGTTGATGTGAAAATATCGTCATCCATAAAATCACTTTATATTTAGTAGTTAGTCTGAAAAAGTTATATTAAAATGGGACATTCTTGTTGATATTTGGAGCATTTCTTTATATTTTTGCTGTGGCGTCAGGGCTTCATCGATTGGTGTTCAAGAACTATCAATATCATTTATTTTGCTAATCAAATATTTGTATATATACAAAATTGTTGCCAGCAATGTTCTATCATCATATTCTTCTAGATTAGTGGGCAACTGAAATACCCAGACGGAGAAATCAGATGAATGTCGGATATATGCACCTACACAATCTAGTTTGAATCGAATCACCATAACCTTTTCAACGTCAAGCGATGAAGCCATTCACCGTGCCCCTGACGCCACAGCAAAAAAGTGCTCCAAAATAAACAGGGACTGAAAAATACTTGCTGCTGTTTGAATTACAAAGTCTGATGCGGTTCGGTCACCAGGTCCAATCCCCTAAATGTCCAGTGTGTCTATTTCGTCGTCGTGTGTAAGGGCGAACTGAGCGAGACGACTGGACATTCAGGGAATTGGACACTTATTTATTTATTAAGTCTTTATTGGCGGACCTATTGGTCTATGAAGGATCATATGAAGGGAAACCTTCAAATATCGTTAAAACGGAAACTCATGGACATGTGCATTCTTCCAATCCTGACCTACGGAGCACAGACTTGGTCTTTGACAAAAGTTTAGAAGTCCACCCTCAAGGTTTGTCAAAGAGCCATGGAACGCAGTATTCTGGGCGTAAAACTAACTGACAGAATCAAGAACACAGTACTGCAATCCAAAACGCTGGTAGCTGATGTAGCCCAAGCGGCCGCAAAGCTGAAGTGGGACTGGGCCGGACACGTGTCTCGCTGCCGGCGACCTGTGGGCTAGAGTCACCACCGAGTGGGTCCCACAAAACAGCATCCGGCGTCGTGGTACACCTCGAAGGAGATGGCGAGACGAACTTGACGCCTTTCACCGAGACTGGTGGGGATTTCTCGGGACAGGGGCGCGTGGAAGAATGAGGGAGGCCTTTGCCCAGCAGTGGGACAATATAGGCTCTTAAATAAATAATAATAATAAATAAATAATTTTTATTGCACAAAAGATAATTTATCGTACAAAAGGCGGACTTAATGCCATGAGGCATTCGGGGAATTGGAAGTTCGGAGAATGGCACATCTAGAGAATTGACATTCGGGTACTAGGCATACGGAGATTAGACTTTTCGGTAATGGACGAACGATGACTAGACATTTAGGGAATCGGACCTAGGTGACCGAACCCGTCTGATGTTTAGTCGAAAGAATGACGTTGTTTTAGTAAATAGCACATTTCCTCAGCGCGGGAGAACCTAGCAGCATAGTGAAATTGTAAATATTTGTCAGAATTAGTATAATTTTATGTTAATGTTAGTTAATTAGTTAAATAAAACAATTAAAATATAAACAATAATTTATTTCAACAACTATTAACATCACTATTGGTACATGGCAGCGTCCACAAGAACACAGAATATGTATGACGCCGTGCAACGAAAACACTTGACATTTTAACCCTGCTACTGCGCCGTCGGCAAATCACGTCAGTGACGATTGGCGTCGGCTGTTGACGACAATACACCGCCTATGGAAATTTATATTCATTTACTGATTGGTTCTGACTAATATTTATTATTCAATATCGGTACGAACCACGAGTACTACTGTACTACACGCTGCGGCTGGGGCGAGTAGCTCGCCTCGAGCTCAACTACTGCGTGCCACTACTCCCCCCCCCCTATTTCTAGAAAAAAGTTACACATTTTTCTGTACCATAAAAAAAATAGATGAATATTTTTTTCTTGTACGGGTATCGTACGGGAAACCTAACACAAGTGATAAATCTTTCGACTCAGCAGGGGTGCTGCCGTCATCCTCCCTCCTGCCATCTGTAACGTTTCGCCAAATTTTAATTCGACCGAAAGTAATTTTTTCCCGAAACTTAATATTTTCAGGAATAAACATCGTTTCAAAGAACCCATTAGGTTAGTTCTATAATTATTCTGAAAATTTAACAGTTCTAAACCATCGGTACAAAGATCAAAGCTTAAAGATATATTGAAAATGAGTTACCTGGCGGAAAAGACCGAAATAGAACCCTATAGATTGCCGGTCCAACGTTAACCACTTCGCTACCCTAACTCCCAAGCAACTTAGCGAATTTAGCAGTTTTTGCTTTCGGTAAAATGAAAATTAGTCGAAACGTTAGAGGTGGGAAACAAAAATTTGTGTTTCAGATAGATAACCCTGTATCAGCCCTAAAAGTAGGTACCGTAAGGTCGGGTTACTTTGGCCCTACAAGGTTACTTTGTCTATCCATAAGAATGCATGCATTATATCGAGTCCATCAATAAAAAAAAACCGACCAAGTGCGAGTTGACTCGCGCACAGAGGGTTCCGTACAATGGTAGATTAGTCAAATCAAGTGATGGTTTGCTATGGGTGGACTAAGTAACCTTGTAGGGTCAGGGTACCCCGACCTTACGGTACATATTTTTATTATATTCCAATTGTTTCAGATGCTGTAACAAGTGGCATGATAACAAAATAAAAAGGGCTCCACTAAAATATGCAGTAACTACCGCTTAATTGCCTTAATTTCACATGCAAGTAAAATTCTGCTGCACATTTTAAACGAGAGATTAAAGTCTTACTTATCAAAGGAAATTTCTCCTGAGCAAGCTGGTTTTGTGAAAGGGAAGGGTACTCGTGAGCAGATTCTAAACGTGCGCCAGATCATTGAAAAAGCCAGGGAATTCAACAAGCCGACCTATATTTGCTTTGTTGACTTCTCAAAGGCGTTCGACTCAGTGAGGTGGCCGGTACTTTGGGAGACTCTCCTAGCTATGGGAACACCTAAACATTTAGTGCATCTTCTTAGGAAACTTTATGAAGAAGGAACAGCTTCGGTGAGAACGGACGACGTGTCGTCAAATCACTTTCACCCAAGTGCCGGGGTCCGTCAAGGCTGCATTTTATCACCATTGCTGTTTAACACCTACACAGAACTCATTATGAGAATAACACTCGAGAATTGGTCAGACGGAATCACTATTGGAGGTCATAAAATTTCCAATTTGCGGTATGCAGATGACACAACCCTATTTGCAACTAGCATCGGCAACATGGAATCCCTGCTGAATAAAATGGAGCAAGTTAGCCGTGATTTCGGTCTCAAAATAAACCGCAGCAAGACGAAGGTCATGATTGTCGATCGAGCTAACAACAACTCGCCTGAAGTCACTAAAATTGCGAATTGCGACGTCGTTCAGTCATACACCTACCTTGGGGCACTAATATCGAACGGAGGTGGATGCGTGGATGAGATTAAACGGCGCATGGCTATCACCAGGTCCGCCATGGATCGGCTCAGAAAGATATGGAGAAGCAGAAACATCACAAAGGCCACTAAAATGCGACTTGTCAGGGCATTAGTGTTTCCCATATTTCTTTACGGTGCTGAGACGTGGACTTTAAGGGAGAGCGAGAAAAAGAAGATAGACGCTCTAGAAATGTGGTGCTGGAGAAGGATGCTTGGCATAACCTGGACACAATTCCGAACCAACGACTCAATCATCCAAGAACTCGGCATTAAACAGCGTCTTTCTTCCATCGTCCAATGTCGTATTCTCACTTTCTTCGGACATATCACACGTTGAGAAGACACTTCTGTGGAACGACTTGTGGTGCAGGGGAAAGTCGAAGGCACTAGAGCGCGCGGTAGGTCACCGATGCGATGGACCGACCAAGTCAAGAATACACTCAACGGTCCACTCCACGAATGCACAAGAAGAGCTACAGTACGGGAGGAATGGCGACGGATTGTAAAGTTTGCTACCAGCCCTGATGTGACGACCACGACCACTCTGACAAGAGTGTGACGACAAAGAAGAAGAAGTAACAAGTGACTTCCAAATACCACATTAACGATCAGATCTTCGCCAGTGATAATTTAAAAACACCTAAACTCACAATATTTAAAATCAAACGTGACGACCACGACCACTCTGACAAGAGTGTGACGACAAAGAAGAAGAAGTAACAAGTGACTTCCAAATACCACATTAACGATCAGATCTTCGCCAGTGATAATTTAAAAACACCTAAACTCACAATATTTAAAATCAAACGTGACGACCACGACCACTCTGACAAGAGTGTGACGACAAAGAAGAAGAAGTAACAAGTGACTTCCAAATACCACATTAACGATCAGATCTTCGCCAGTGATAATTTAAAAACACCTAAACTCACAATATTTAAAATCAAACGTGACGACCACGACCACTCTGACAAGAGTGTGACGACAAAGAAGAAGAAGTAACAAGTGACTTCCAAATACCACATTAACGATCAGATCTTCGCCAGTGATAATTTAAAAACACCTAAACTCACAATATTTAAAATCAAACGTGACGACCACGACCACTCTGACAAGAGTGTGACGACAAAGAAGAAGAAGTAACAAGTGACTTCCAAATACCACATTAACGATCAGATCTTCGCCAGTGATAATTTAAAAACACCTAAACTCACAATATTTAAAATCAAACGTGACGACCACGACCACTCTGACAAGAGTGTGACGACAAAGAAGAAGAAGTAACAAGTGACTTCCAAATACCACATTAACGATCAGATCTTCGCCAGTGATAATTTAAAAACACCTAAACTCACAATATTTAAAATCAAACGTGACGACCACGACCACTCTGACAAGAGTGTGACGACAAAGAAGAAGAAGTAACAAGTGACTTCCAAATACCACATTAACGATCAGATCTTCGCCAGTGATAATTTAAAAACACCTAAACTCACAATATTTAAAATCAAACGTGACGACCACGACCACTCTGACAAGAGTGTGACGACAAAGAAGAAGAAGTAACAAGTGACTTCCAAATACCACATTAACGATCAGATCTTCGCCTGTGATAACTTAAAAACACCTAAACTCACAATATTTAAAATCAAACGTGACGACCACGACCACTCTGACAAGAGTGTGACGACAAAGAAGAAGAAGTAACAAGTGACTTCCAAATACCACATTAACGATCAGATCTTCGCCAGTGATAATTTAAAAACACCTAAACTCACAATATTTAAAATCAAACGTGACGACCACGACCACTCTGACAAGAGTGTGACGACAAAGAAGAAGAAGTAACAAGTGACTTCCAAATACCACATTAACGATCAGATCTTCGCCAGTGATAATTTAAAAACACCTAAACTCACAATATTTAAAATCAAACGTGACGACCACGACCACTCTGACAAGAGTGTGACGACAAAGAAGAAGAAGTAACAAGTGACTTCCAAATACCACATTAACGATCAGATCTTCGCCAGTGATAATTTAAATACACCTAAACTCACAATATTTAAAATCAAACGTGACGACCACGACCACTCTGACAAGAGTGTGACGACAAAGAAGAAGAAGTAACAAGTGACTTCCAAATACCACATTAACGATCAGATCTTCGCCAGTGATAATTTAAATACACCTAAACTCACAATATTTAAAATCAAACGTGACGACCACGACCACTCTGACAAGAGTGTGACGACAAAGAAGAAGAAGTAACAAGTGACTTCCAAATACCACATTAACGATCAGATCTTCGCCAGTGATAATTTAAAAACACCTAAACTCACAATATTTAAAATCAAACGTGACGACCACGACCACTCTGACAAGAGTGTGACGACAAAGAAGAAGAAGTAACAAGTGACTTCCAAATACCACATTAACGATCAGATCTTCGCCAGTGATAATTTAAAAACACCTAAACTCACAATATTTAAAATCAAACGTGACGACCACGACCACTCTGACAAGAGTGTGACGACAAAGAAGAAGAAGTAACAAGTGACTTCCAAATACCACATTAACGATCAGATCTTCGCCAGTGATAATTTAAAAACACCTAAACTCACAATATTTAAAATCAAACGTGACGACCACGACCACTCTGACAAGAGTGTGACGACAAAGAAGAAGAAGTAACAAGTGACTTCCAAATACCACATTAACGATCAGATCTTCGCCAGTGATAATTTAAAAACACCTAAACTCACAATATTTAAAATCAAACGTGACGACCACGACCACTCTGACAAGAGTGTGACGACAAAGAAGAAGAAGTAACAAGTGACTTCCAAATACCACATTAACGATCAGATCTTCGCCAGTGATAATTTAAAAACACCTAAACTCACAATATTTAAAATCAAACGTTAAATTATTAAATAACCTCAGAATTCACTGGTTCTTATTTAACTGAGCAGTAGTTGAGCTCGAGGCGAGCTACTCGCCCCAGCCGCAGCGTGTAGTACAGTAGTACTCGCCTATAGGAACTCTGTGCCGACGCCGAAGCTGACGCCGGGCGCTGGCACGTCGCCCGCTCGCGCGAGTAGTGGCACGCAGTAGTTGAGCTCGAGGCGAGCTACTCGCCCCAGCCGCAGCGTGTAGTACAGTAGTACTCGCCTATAGGAACTCTGTGCCGACGCCGAAGCTGACGCCGGGCGCTGGCACGTCGCCCGCTCGCGCGAGTAGTGGCACGCAGTAGTTGAGCTCGAGGCGAGCTACTCGCCCCAGCCGCAGCGTGTAGTACAGTAGTACTCGCCTATAGGAACTCTGTGCCGACGCCGAAGCTGACGCCGGGCGCTGGCACGTCGCCCGCTCGCGCGAGTAGTGGCACGCAGTAGTTGAGCTCGAGGCGAGCTACTCGCCCCAGCCGCAGCGTGTAGTACAGTAGTACTCGCCTATAGGAACTCTGTGCCGACGCCGAAGCTGACGCCGGGCGCTGGCACGTCGCCCGCTCGCGCGAGTAGTGGCACGCAGTAGTTGAGCTCGAGGCGAGCTACTCGCCCCAGCCGCAGCGTGTAGTACAGTAGTACTCGCCTATAGGAACTCTGTGCCGACGCCGAAGCTGACGCCGGGCGCTGGCACGTCGCCCGCTCGCGCGAGTAGTGGCACGCAGTAGTTGAGCTCGAGGCGAGCTACTCGCCCCAGCCGCAGCGTGTAGTACAGTAGTACTCGCCTATAGGAACTCTGTGCCGACGCCGAAGCTGACGCCGGGCGCTGGCACGTCGCCCGCTCGCGCGAGTAGTGGCACGCAGTAGTTGAGCTCGAGGCGAGCTACTCGCCCCAGCCGCAGCGTGTAGTACAGTAGTACTCGCCTATAGGAACTCTGTGCCGACGCCGAAGCTGACGCCGGGCGCTGGCACGTCGCCCGCTCGCGCGAGTAGTGGCACGCAGTAGTTGAGCTCGAGGCGAGCTACTCGCCCCAGCCGCAGCGTGTAGTACAGTAGTACTCGCCTATAGGAACTCTGTGCCGACGCCGAAGCTGACGCCGGGCGCTGGCACGTCGCCCGCTCGCGCGAGTAGTGGCACGCAGTAGTTGAGCTCGAGGCGAGCTACTCGCCCCAGCCGCAGCGTGTAGTACAGTAGTACTCGCCTATAGGAACTCTGTGCCGACGCCGAAGCTGACGCCGGGCGCTGGCACGTCGCCCGCTCGCGCGAGTAGTGGCACGCAGTAGTTGAGCTCGAGGCGAGCTACTCGCCCCAGCCGCAGCGCGACGCCGGCGCCGCACGACACGCGGACGGCTGTCAGCGCGTCCAGGGCCGATGCGCCGGTCTCTTCTGAAATGTTAATTATTCTATAATACATAGTTTAGAACGGCCACCCGCAAGGTGGTCGGACGACCTGGTCAGGGTTGCGGGGACTCGCTGGATGCGGGTCGCTTCTATCCGGCCCATGTGGAAGTCAATTGAGGAGGCCTGTGTCCAGCAGTGGACGTCCTATGGCTGAAATGATGATGATGATGATGACAAAGCTTAGGCTAATAACAGTTAAAAAAAATTAAAAAGAAGAAACGAATTTGTCAAGCCTATCTCGAAATCATATTTTTATCCTACTCGATCAACCAACAGTAAACTTAATCATTAAAGATAATCATTGAACAAATAACAGGAAGCAATTAGACCTTCCCCACACTCTCCCAATCAATTTCACGAAAAATTTACTTCCATCCTTTACTTTTTGATTTTGTTATTTTTTACCACTTTATTACCACTGATTAATCTTCTAAAAATATTATGTTATACGCGGATACACTGTTAAAATAATAATAAAAATAAAAGATGGTTAAATTATACTAAATTTGATACGATGTTGAATCTTACTTCACCGTGATACAGTTTTTCAACTAGTACGGGAAGTAAAAGCCACCACTGTACTCAAGGTATTGTAACCTAACAATTTAAGAATAAGTGTACCTATTAGTAATTTTGTTGTAAACCTGTTGTTGGTTGAATAAAGTATATTATATTATTATTACTGATCGGCACGGACTGTGCAACAACGCGGTTTTCGGCGTTAAAAAGTACGAACGTGATTGTAATACATGCAAATATAACCTAATCATACCACACTCGATGGAACATACTTTTTCAATCAATATCGCAGGATTATAATGATTTCCATGCTGATATTTATATGCGAAACCTGCGGTGTTGGGTCGGATTGTGCTGATCACTGTTTATCACATAAAAATATTTATAAAATCATACTGATCCGTATCTTCCGATAAGTCATCCGGACTCAGATGTATAAATAACCTGAAAACTCGTAGAATAAAGTGTCGTATGTGTGTTATACCTGGCGAGGCGAGGCAGCCCGCGTTGAGGAAGGCGTGCGAGCGGAACAGCTCGCCGAGCCCGCTGCGGCCCGGGCGGAAGGGCAGCGGCGTGTACACGTGCAGCCCGCTCGCCCAGTACATCTGCAACAACGTATCTATTCACCAAACATAAATGTACCTATCAGCCACAACCCCTGGCTCGCTACAAAGCCTCCCCCACCCCTCAGAGCCGAGTTTATTACACAAATTCCCTGCATACTAATAAGGCATCTGTCCAGCTATGAGCGTCTTTAAAATATCGTCTAAGTATAAATTAAATATAAGAGGCCCCAAAATGGACCCTTGAGGCACTCCGGGGATGCGCCCACTTCGTTTCCACTCTTTGTTTTCCAAAATCTTCCTCGAGTTCTTCGATTTACCCAAGAGTTTTCGATCATTTTGAAGGCATTACTGTTCGTCTTTTTGGATTAATTAGGACATACGGCGTGAGTGGTTTATCAAGTCAAATGCTTTACTCAAATTTGTTGATATCGTAGCAGCACTGTGGTTATTTCTAACATCTGCGCCTCTGTGTCCTTTTGTCGCATAAAACCATGCTGAATCTGGGATTAAAGTACCACATGTATTCAAATGCGGCTATGTATTACCTTTCCCATGTTAAGTAGCGTGATGGTCCTGAATTACTTGGGTTCTTTGAAGTGTTTCCCAGCCTTATAAGTTATAACTTTGGGAGCCGCTAGTTTAATTGCATTAGTTTAATACGAACAGGGCCAGCAGCATTTAAATTTTTTAAGGGCAACAGCTTTTTTACTACCATCATGTTTGTTACATCAATCAGGTATCATTTCTCAAGTTTATTCTCTTTGTCTGTCTGTTCTGTTGAAGATTCCGTTACTATCGTTGTATTGATAAGTTTATCTATTGTTTCCTATTCAGTGTTATAAAATTCAAAGTGTAGGAGTAGACTTTGTGGCGTTTTTCAGACGTCTACTACTACTATTCTGGCTCAGTGACCCAAAGATCTTGGCCTCTGACACGAGAGAACGCCATCCTTCTCTGTTTTGCGCCTTTTCCCGCCAGTTAGGGATATTTAGTGCGCACGGCTTACTCTTGTTTTATAGAGAAACGTCGAGTTTTAATTTTAAAGAAATTTCATTTTATCGAAAGCGTTTTTTTCTGTAACCATAAAATATTCTGGAATGTTTAACACAAACCGGTGAAGTGTTATTCTAAAAAAGAAGTGGACATCCTTCTGCACCACCGCCAAACAGCAATGTTCGCATTGTTGTGTCCGGTGTGGGGGTAAGATAGCCGGTGAAATTACTAGCATAGAGGCATTCTATCTTCGTCCTCCGGGTAGGCAAGCACTTGTGACACCTCTGGTGTTGCAGGTGTTTATGGGCGACGGTAATCGCTTTCCATCAGGCGATACGTTTGCTCGTTTGCCCCCTATGACATAAAAAAAAAAAAAAAAAACTTCGTCTTTCCAGCGGTAGACGTTGCGTCGAGGACAAATTTTGTAGTTTTCTAAAGTGTTTTTGAACGGTTCTCACCTTCCCGCCGATGGCCTGGTGGTCGTGGTGCGGGCCGAGCCCGCGCTGGCGGAAGCCGCGCACGCCGGTGGGCCCGCCGCAGTAGAAGTGGTCCGGCAGCTCCGTGCCGAACACGTCGTGCAGCACGCCCGCCGCGCCCGTCACTTGCACCACCTGAAAACACATCATTTTCAGTACGAAGCCCATGACCAAAATCAATTAGGGACCTCTCCTCCACACAAAGTTACTCCACGGTCTAAACTATAAGCGCTAATTGGCTTGCGGGAAGTAAACGTCAATTATTCTATAATCATGTCAATTATTCTATATTATGTCGGGAGACAAGTGATACGAACGAATGCTGATTAAATACTACTTTATTAATAAGAATCGTCTGAAATATATAGCTCTTACAACTACATTACATATCCACTACAACGTAACGTAGTAGAACGTTTCAGTTATTATACAAAGTTATAGGAAATAACACGGATTTCATGATTGTATCCAAACTTAATGGCAATTTTGGAATCTGTATCCAGGAAAACTTAGAAAAGAGCACCCAAGACGGTTCTTATCTATCTTATTAAGAAGGGGTCCCTGCGGATACACTTCGACCCAATGGCACCTTTTTTGTCCCCTTTGTTGTTTGTTACCCCTAGTCGCACGTACTCAAAGGATTGTTCCACCACCTTCATATATCGGATGATGGAACCGGTTGGTAGTGCTTGGAATTCCTTGGGTTCTGGGTAACCAATACCGAATTCCTTCATTCCAAGTCTGGCGAGGGCATGAAATCCACACAGTATGTGCTTCATTGTCTCTGCCGCCTCGACACACATTCTACAATCTGTATTGTCAGAGAGTCACAGTTTGGCCAGTAGTCCTTTGACCCCAAAGTGTCCAGTAAACGCACACGTTATGATTCGGAGCAGTCTTTTGCTGTACTTCCAAAGTTTCTTGGTCCAGCCTGATTCTATACCTTCCATGAATAGCTTTGAGTGCCTCAAGCCTGCCATTTTCCTCTACTCTTGCAGGTGCTGGTTTTTGGCATAATCCTTGATGGCTATTGTTATGCTTCCCTGCAAGAGACCCACACACGGTTCAGGTCCTATGAAACTTGTTGCAGACCCTTTTCTAGCAAGTTCATCTGCAATTCCATTACCGATAAAGCCTTCATGCCCTGGGATCCATTCCAGTTGCACCTTATTGTACCTTCGAAGCTTGCTCAAAGCTTGAACGCCATTGTACACAAGTCTAGACTCCACTTTGGGCGCAACTAGCGCTTTAAGTGCTGTTGACTGTCACTGAGTATGTAGATGTGATTCCCTCTGGTAGATATATCAATGTCCTCATGGGCACAGGCGATTGTAGGATATGTCTGCGCTTGGAAGACAGTCACATAACCACCCATAGTTGTACTTGCATTGAAGTCGTTTCTATGAATGCCTGCGCCCGTACCTGATCCCATTTTGGATCCATCAGCGTACCATATAATGTCTTCACCGTCTGCTGTAGGTGGCTCGCGACCCTCGGCCCATTCTGCCCTCGTTGAAACTTGCACCTTGAAGTTCCTAGGCTGCATTTTATCGCAACTCATGGTTGTTATTCTGACAAGAAAATTGTTACCCAAGACGGTTAGTCAAAAGGTGATGTCCACCATCTTAATATCCAAAATAAAAGATAATAAAATTGAAAATGCCAGAACGGGATAACGCACTAGGGAGGAAGCGAGATGGCGCCTTACAAAACTCGACGTTCTTTTAGATCACGTTTCTCCAATACGATGCACGTTACCGCAGAAAAAACTATTCAAACCTATTGTCTAAATATGAGAATGGAATAAGAGCGTAAAAAATACCGTTTTCACTACGTATTACCTTCACAATCGGCTAAAGAAATCTTCATAAAATTCTTAATTTCGCGACCGTCGACCATTTCCGGCGATACTCGGTTTTTCTCGCTCTTATGGCTCAGGTTCAAGTAGCCTAAAGTTTCTTTTCGCTATATGACTTAAGTTTAAGTAGCCAAAAATTTTGGCGTCATGTTGGTACGCCGTTATATCGAAGTTTTTTACTCGAAATGTAATGACTACGCACTTTGCTTGACGTATGTTGTTTTCTCTGTCAAACTAAATGTCATCGGCATTGTCATTGTCAGCGAATTTTCTGTGCAATAAGCAAAAAGTGTTATGAAAATGCCGAGAATTGAAAGTATTAAGTGATTATGTTATTAATTTGTATTTTGATTGATCGACCATCACGGTTTTATTCAGATTGACCGCCACGGTTTCGGGAGATGGAGGAATGGCGATGGCATGTTTAATTTTTGTTAAATTTGAATTTAACAGATTATGTATTATTATAAACACAAGAAAAATATCCTTGCAAGGCAATGTACTCATTGTTCTGCATCTCGGTGCGTAGAATGCGATGCGATAATGTTGGGTTAGTAAGATCTCAGGGGTTGCGGTATAGGAAAGGTGGGCCAGTTTTGGGACTTAGAAAAATTTCGGTGTCGTGAAATTTATGTCAATATAACACCTCATTTTTATTAAAGTATCCTTTAAAACATCCTATAATAAGCATGTTTTGTTATGTAAACTTTTTCTCTCAGATCAATATTTACCGAGGTATTGGGGTTTTTAAGGTAAAAATGCTGTCTGAAAATATGGTACATGGGTTGAAAACCGAAAACTGTAGGTTAGGTTAGGTTTGTTTTGTGACCATGTATAGCGGAGCGAGCGTAGCGAGCGGAGCGTCAAAATGCTTGCTTACATGACCCTCATAAATAGTCTACTATTATTACGTACCTACATCAAAATATGTTTATGCATTTGAACCCCAATATCTCGGTAAATATCGATCTGAGAGAAAAAGTTGAAAGAATAAAATATGTTTATTTTAGCGTAATAGTACTAGATTCAATCTAATTTAAGCCCAAACCAACAAAAAAAAATTAGTCCTAAAATCGGTCCAGCTTTGCTATACTCTGACCCTTACTGCTTATTTCTCGAGAAGATCTAGATTGTTCCCTATTTTCAGAGGATTCTTTTTCCACGGATTTGTCTGTTACTGAAGCGGCACTGCCTATTAAGGTGGTTGCAGAGGAAACAAAACTAGACATTTCACGCTAGATGGCGCTGGGAAGCAAGATTTGTGGTTTTTGTCTATTATTTCGTATGTTACTTTAGTTTGAAATAAAATTTGTATATTGGCGAGTCCGCGTATTTGTCTTTTATTCATGTAGTATTAGTATCACGTCATAAATTCTTTTATTCTCCCATGTGGTGGCAATTTGTGAAAAATCATCAAGTACGCACACTAATAGACAATAATCGTGAGTGTGTGCGGGCGATTCATTCATTAAAGAGTCGCGTATCACCTGTCAGTTTGATAGTAAGCGCAAAATAAACAAACATGCATATTTGATTTTGATGATGAATTTGAAGATTGCCAACTGACGCGCGACTCATTCTCGCGCGAAAAATATTACCTATCTCTTTCTTTGCGGTACTGTAGGAGACTGACGGGCGATGCTATGTCGCGCGTCAAGAACCGTGAAGCCTAGTTGTATTAGACGGGCTGGATTGTCAAAATAAATAATACGAAGAAATTACAAATCTTTAGCAGTTCTACATATAAGTATTTTTTAAGTATGTGGTGAAATTAAATAAGTATTTTTGTTGGGTTTCTGTTCTGATATATTGTGATTCTGATTTGTGATGTTATTGAGTTTGTCCTAAGTGTTTCTGAATGATAGATTGGGGTATAGCAAAAAGGGCCCAATTTTAGGACACAATATATTTTGTTGATAAATATTTTTCTCATTTTTGTTACTTTTTTGATTACAAAGAATACATTAAAATAAGTATCTATTATAAATTACAATTGTTTGATTAACTTGCCCGTTTAAGAACTAGAGCGGTCCTAAGTTGCCATATAATTACTACGTAGCCTGGGACATTCATTCATGAATAAATGATTATTCTGTGCTGGGACTTAGAAATTTACGATGAAAAAAATCACAAGTATAGCTCTGTTTTTTATTACTTAATGCCAAGATCGGGCCCTTTTTGCTATACCTACTCTGACCTGATATACAAAAACCCGACATCAAGAATAGTAGGTACTGATTAGGGTTGGGATTTTCGTGGTTCTAGATCGTGGTTCCATGGAGTCTCTAATAGTAAAAATGTTCAGTCTAAAAATATATAACTACTAGAACTACTACTAACTGAGCGCAGCACCATATAAAAATATATAACAATATATTGTTATTATATATGGATTTTAGAACCACCAACCACTAAATAAAATAAAACAATTTTTGTTACGTGTGGGTTTTATTATAATACTAATGTTTGTGTGAGTTGTAGACGTCGCTTTAATTCGAAATGGTGGATTATTTTTCTTTTTAACCCCCAGATCTTCGCTATTTTCAATTTTTTCGTTAAAACTAGGTGTGTTACTTAGGCTTCTTTCTGTTTAGTGCTGTTTAGTGGATAGTACGGCTACCTGAAAACGAAGGTTGATATTTACATATGTGGTTTGCAGGTATACGTTGTAATATTATTTTAGGCAACACGCATGTTTTGTAGAAAGTTATAAGTTTCTGCAGCTTTTCTTGGATGAAGCCTTCATCTGTATGAACTTTAATTGACATTATTGTTGTTGATAAATCAATGAAGGAAATCATCTTGCAGTTATCCCTTTTGATGAAGGTCTAAGCTGGCCTTGAATCTGTAAAGAAATTATTTATTACGTCACAAGAATGCCTGCAATGGAAACCGCTGTATGCAGTACCTATTATGTGATTATCTTATAGGGTGTTAGGGTAATTAGTGTTATTACAGTTAACCTTCAAGGAGGAAACTTAGTCACTGAACCGATAATTCCAAAACAATTTTGTTTCCCACACCTATTGATAAACATGGGTATATAGGTCTTGGTATCAATTCAGTCAGAGAGAAGACACTACCTATATGAACCTACTAGAACAGCTTTGTTTTATTTTCATCACCCAAAGCGAGCGATTGCGTTCAGTTTTTGTGGTTGGTTACACGGTTGTCATCACGCCATGCTTGTCTTCGCCTAAAAAGAAAATAGCACGAGACACCTCTTTCACGGCAGGACGCTTCGATTTGTAATGTTTACAAACACAATACTTTCCCCGCAATTTCTAACCCATGATATCGCAACATCATTTAGGGATCACTATGTACTGAGTACACATGTTTATTATATGCACGTTTCATTATTCACACTTTACATAAAGTAAAAACTCACGAAATGAAAAAAATGCAAACCAAACATGATTAATTTTTATACGAATTTCCACAATTGACAGTACCTATTGACACAATTCATTACCTATTTCATTCACAAGATTTAGTGCGTTCGAAATCTATTCCACTTTATTGTTATGAGCAAATACACAAAATAGATAGGTATCTTTAAAAACCAAATGTTTCCAATTATTTGTTACATGTTTAATGAAAGCTGTAATCATTAAAAAAAATAAACTGTTATGCATTCATATCGAAACATCAATTAAAATGTATTATCCTAAATCATAAGTTTAGTAGTATTATATTTCAGAGCGCACTCTTCATGAATAGCGTTACGTGTGCTTACGTTTGTATGTTGTGTAAAAGCAACGCACACATACATATATGGCCAATATTTCAACGGGTTTTAAAGCGTTAATAACTTTGTAATTGTATGATTTATAGCAAAACTGATTTCATTGGCGAGTATAAGATCGCTTAAAGATTTTTTTAAGAATGTTTAATAACCTAAAGCCATAACCGCCTAAGTGTGTAGTGATCAAACAATTTGTATGAAAGTGACATCGCTGCAACCACCTTAATGGTTATTATTTTTACTTTTGTTTATTAAGCTTTGCTAGGCTTAGATTTGCTTTGAGTAACATTTGTACATGTATGTATTACTCTCCAGTCCATGTAAGTATACAAATATAAATAAATATTAAGTTTCCTTTTAAAAAGCTTTTATTTAACTTGCAATGACAGTTTCCTTTTTTCATTAAGTATATATAATAAAAAAAAAAACAAATTACATGTTCAAGTGTTACAAATAGGAAGTACATATTTCATTTACGCGAGCGAAGCCGCGGGCACGTCTAGTAAAAGATAATTTTGAAACCTGTAGCCCAGAAAATCTAGAAAACAACAGCCATGATGACTCGTAAAAACATATCACCTGTTTTGAAATCATTTCGATTGTATCCCAGGGCCACACACCATCAGCCCGGCCACTTCGCTGGTGAACTGCGCCCAGGCCCGTGTGTCGGGGAGACGGCTCGTCACTGACACTGTGTCTCACTCACCACGTTCTCCATCACCTCCAGGTTGGTCTGCGCCCTCAGCTCGCTCTTGAGGTGCGCGACGCCGCCTCCTAGCCCGGCCACTTCGCTGGTGAACTGTACCCAGGGCCGTGTGTCGGGGAGACGGCTCGTCACTGACACTGTGTCTCACTCACCACGTTCTCCATCACCTCCAGGTTGGTCTGCGCCTTCAGCTCGCTCTTGAGGTGCGCGACGCCGCCTCCTAGCCCGGCCACTTCGCTGGTGAACTGCGCCCAGGGCCGTGTGTCGGGGAGACGGCTCGTCACTGACACTGTGTCTCACTCACCACGTTCTCCATCACCTCCAGGTTGGTCTGCGCCTTCAGCTCGCTCTTGAGGTGCGCGACGCCGCCTCCTAGCCCGGCCACTTCGCTGGTGAACTGCGCCCAGGGCCGTGTGTCGGGGAGACGGCTCGTCACTGACACTGTGTCTCACTCACCACGTTCTCCATCACCTCCAGGTTGGTCTGCGCCTTCAGCTCGCTCTTGAGGTGCGCGACGCCGCCTCCTAGCCCGGCCACTTCGCTGGTGAACTGCGCCCAGGGCCGTGTGTCGGGGAGACGGCTCGTCACTGACACTGTGTCTCACTCACCACGTTCTCCATCACCTCCAGGTTGGTCTGCGCCCTCAGCTCGCTCTTGAGGTGCGCGACGCCGCCTCCTAGCCCGGCCACTTCGCTGGTGAACTGCGCCCAGGGCCGTGTGTCGGGAGACGGCTCGTCACTGACACTGTGTCGCACTCACCACGTTCTCCACCACCTCCAGGTTGGTCTGCGCCCTCAGCTCGCTCTTGAGGTGCGCGACGCCGCCTCCTAGCCCGGCCACTTCGCTGGTGAACTGTACCCAGGGCCGTGTGTCGGGGAGACGGCTCGTCACTGACACTGTGTCTCACTCACCACGTTCTCCATCACCTCCAGGTTGGTCTGCGCCTTCAGCTCGCTCTTGAGGTGCGCGACGCCGCCTCCTAGCCCGGCCACTTCGCTGGTGAACTGCGCCCAGGGCCGTGTGTCGGGGAGACGGCTCGTCACTGACACTGTGTCTCACTCACCACGTTCTCCATCACCTCCAGGTTGGTCTGCGCCTTCAGCTCGCTCTTGAGGTGCGCGACGCCGCCTCCTAGCCCGGCCACTTCGCTGGTGAACTGCGCCCAGGGCCGTGTGTCGGGGAGACGGCTCGTCACTGACACTGTGTCTCACTCACCACGTTCTCCATCACCTCCAGGTTGGTCTGCGCCTTCAGCTCGCTCTTGAGGTGCGCGACGCCGCCTCCTAGCCCGGCCACTTCGCTGGTGAACTGCGCCCAGGGCCGTGTGTCGGGGAGACGGCTCGTCACTGACACTGTGTCTCACTCACCACGTTCTCCATCACCTCCAGGTTGGTCTGCGCCCTCAGCTCGCTCTTGAGGTGCGCGACGCCGCCTCCTAGCCCGGCCACTTCGCTGGTGAACTGCGCCCAGGGCCGTGTGTCGGGAGACGGCTCGTCACTGACACTGTGTCGCACTCACCACGTTCTCCACCACCTCCAGGTTGGTCTGCGCCCTCAGCTCGCTCTTGAGGTGCGCGACGCCGCCTCCTAGCCCGGCCACTTCGCTGGTGAACTGCGCCCAGGGCCGTGTGTCGGGAGACGGCTCGTCACTGACACTGTGTCGCACTCACCACGTTCTCCACCACCTCCAGGTTGGTCTGCGCCCTCAGCTCGCTCTTGAGGTGCGCGACGCCGCCTCCTAGCCCGGCCACTTCGCTGGTGAACTGCGCCCAGGGCCGTGTGTCGGGAGACGGCTCGTCACTGACACTGTGTCGCACTCACCACGTTCTCCACCACCTCCAGGTTGGTCTGCGCCCTCAGCTCGCTCTTGAGGTGCGCGACGCCGCCTCCTAGCCCGGCCACTTCGCTGGTGAACTGCGCCCAGGGCCGTGTGTCGGGAGACGGCTCGTCACTGACACTGTGTCGCACTCACCACGTTCTCCACCACCTCCAGGTTGGTCTGCGCCCTCAGCTCGCTCTTGAGGTGCGCGACGCCGCCTCCTAGCCCGGCCACTTCGCTGGTGAACTGCGCCCAGGGCCGTGTGTCGGGAGACGGCTCGTCACTGACACTGTGTCGCACTCACCACGTTCTCCACCACCTCCAGGTTGGTCTGCGCCCTCAGCTCGCTCTTGAGGTGCGCGACGCCGCCTCCTAGCCCGGCCACTTCGCTGGTGAACTGCGCCCAGGGCCGTGTGTCGGGAGACGGCTCGTCACTGACACTGTGTCGCACTCACCACGTTCTCCACCACCTCCAGGTTGGTCTGCGCCCTCAGCTCGCTCTTGAGGTGCGCGACGCCGCCTCCTAGCCCGGCCACTTCGCTGGTGAACTGCGCCCAGGGCCGTGTGTCGGGAGACGGCTCGTCACTGACACTGTGTCGCACTCACCACGTTCTCCACCACCTCCAGGTTGGTCTGCGCCCTCAGCTCGCTCTTGAGGTGCGCGACGCCGCCTCCTAGCCCGGCCACTTCGCTGGTGAACTGCGCCCAGGGCCGTGTGTCGGGGAGACGGCTCGTCACTGACACTGTGTCTCACTCACCACGTTCTCCATCACCTCCAGGTTGGTCTGCGCCCTCAGCTCGCTCTTGAGGTGCGCGACGCCGCCTCCTAGCCCGGCCACTTCGCTGGTGAACTGCGCCCAGGGCCGTGTGTCGGGAGACGGCTCGTCACTGACACTGTGTCGCACTCACCACGTTCTCCACCACCTCCAGGTTGGTCTGCGCCCTCAGCTCGCTCTTGAGGTGCGCGACGCCGCCTCCTAGCCCGGCCACTTCGCTGGTGAACTGCACCCAGGCGCCGCGCGTCGGGAAGATGGGTTCGTCGCGCTTGTCCACCGACACGATGTGCCGGAGCACTGACTTCATCTGGGGACCTGCGCAGACACGGAATAGAAAACAGTGGAAGTGGCATACGCCTCAATTTCTAGGAAAACCTGTGTAGCCAAAACACACTTGAAATGTTGAACTACAAAGATATCTTGATCCGCTGACGTGATTTACTGTTTTTTTCTGGTCTGTGTGGGCAGAGGATTGATTAAAGTATAACATACACATAAATATGTCAGTTTCACGTACGTTAAACGATCAATAGAAGTCTGGAGATAAATGGAATCATTAATCGGTTTTATCTGACTTCCTAGACTCGTATTGTTTTTTTTTTAGCGTTTGTTGGGCCGATTCAGTCACAAATTTTGATTAACTAAGTATTTATTATTTATTTATTTATTGGTATTGGTATTATATAAAACAAGCATTTATATTTTCAATCCATTATCGAGCCACTGCCTTGAAGGGACCTTTTTTTTTACCAGCCGATGATCAAAACTTCTATTTGACAACTTACCGCTACTTTCTCGAATCTTGAAGCTGGTGTTCTTGTTGAGCACGGCGGTGTCTCGCACCAGCCCCTCCCACTGCAGCTGATGCTTCGTCTGTCAACCACAAACACTTTCAAACTCTATATATATTTTCACTTCTTTGGTTCGAAAAGTAGTAAAAATCACATTAGTTTAACTTCGCGAAGCGGAGCTAAAGTGGTAGGGGGTTTTAGTGTAGGGTTTCAATTGAAACTATAAAATAATTTCTAGGAAAAAGGAATTGTTAGTAGCCAACTACATACATGTAAGAGTAATTAGAAACAAGTCAACCTGATCAGATCGGCCAACATTAGTTGGTGTGATCAGGTTCAGTTCTTAAGCTTTGGTTATTTTCTTTTCTCTCAGATTAAAGTTGTCCTCAGGTGAAGATCAGCGGTTGTCATTGTCACATGTAGTGCAAAGCCTACCTGTCGTTTTCTAATTTAGACGACGGATTTGAAACAGCTCTTATGGAAAAGTGAACCATGAGACAAAGTGATCCTTCGATACGCGTGTCCCTTTAGAAAAAATGCACAGTTTAATGAGCCTAAGCCTAATAAAAATTAAAGCACAGTACAGTTGTTAGTGCTGTAAACTTTTCCGATGACTCACCGAGGCGGAAGTGTCGAAGGCGACTCCGAGCAGCAGCCCGCGGTCCAGCAGCCGGTACCCCGACCACGGGTACTCGTGGTTCTGCTGGTACACCTGGAACAGACAAACTCAAATATTATCGCAATAAAAACGGGGCTTCATCACAAGACTTCTGAATTCCAAGTAGATTCGAGACTATGATAAGATAATTGGATTGGAACGTATCGCTTGGAGGCTGAAGTTGGACTGCTACTGCACTGCTACTGCGTTGCTACTATAGTGTGGAACTTGTGGAAGGTATGACTTGGTGGCTGTCACGCTGAAGTTGGACTGCTACTGCACCGCTACTGCACCGCTACCGACCTGCGCGGACAGCACGGGCGGGCGCGGCTTGTGGGGATATGGCTTGGTGGCCGTCACGCTGAAGTTGGACTGCTACTGCACCGCTACTGCACCGCTACCGACCTGCGCGGACAGCACGGGCGCGCGTGGCTTGTGGGGATATGGCTTGGTGCCGTCACGCTGAAGTTGGACTGCTACTGCACCGCTACTGCACCGCTACCGACCTGCGCGGACAGCACGGGCGCGCGCGGCTTGTGGGGATATGGCTTGGTGGCCGTCACGCTGAAGTTGGACTGCTACTGCACCGCTACTGCACTGCTGCCGACCTGCGCGGACAGCACGGGCGGGCGCGGCTTGTGGGGATATGGCTTGGTGGCCGTCACGCTGAAGTTGGACTGCTACTGCACCACTACTGCACCGCTACCGACCTGCGCGGACAGCACGGGCGCGCGTGGCTTGTGGGGATATGGCTTGGTGCCGTCACGCTGAAGTTGGACTGCTACTGCACCGCTACTGCACCGCTACCGACCTGCGCGGACAGCACGGGCGCGCGCGGCTTGTGGGGATACGGCTTGGTGGCCGTCACGCTGAAGTTGGACTGCTACTGCACCGCTACTGCACCGCTACCGACCTGCGCGGACAGCACGGGCGCGCGCGGCTTGTGGGGATATGGCTTGATGGCCGTCACGCTGAAGTTGGACTGCTACTGCACCGCTACTGCACCGCTACCGACCTGCGCGGACAGCACGGGCGCGCGCGGCTTGTGGGGATACGGCTTGGTGGCCGTCACGCTGAAGTTGGACTGCTACTGCACCGCTACTGCACCGCTACCGACCTGCGCGGACAGCACGGGCGGGCACGGCTTGTGGGGATATGGCTTGGTGGCCGTCACGCTGAAGTTGGACTGCTACTGCACCGCTACTGCACCGCTACCGACCTGCGCGGACAGCACGGGCGCGCGCGGCTTGTGGGGATACGGCTTGGTGGCCGTCACGCTGAAGTTGAACTGCTACTGCACCGCTACTGCACCGCTACCGACCTGCGCGGACAGCACGGGCGGGCACGGCTTGTGGGGATATGGCTTGGTGGCCGTCACGCTGAAGTTGGACTGCTACTGCACCGCTACTGCACCGCTACCGACCTGCGCGGACAGCACGGGCGCGCGCGGCTTGTGGGGATACGGCTTGGTGGCCGTCACGCTGAAGTTGGACTGCTACTGCACCGCTACTGCACCGCTACCGACCTGCGCGGACAGCACGGGCGCGCGCGGCTTGTGGGGATACGGCTTGGTGGCCGTCACGCTGAAGTTGGACTGCTACTGCACCGCTACTGCACCGCTACCGACCTGCGCGGACAGCACGGGCGCGCGCGGCTTGTGGGGATACGGCTTGGTGGCCGTCACGCTGAAGTTGGACTGCTACTGCACCGCTACTGCACCGCTACCGACCTGCGCGGACAGCACGGGCGCGCGCGGCTTGTGGGGATACGGCTTGGTGGCCGTCACGCTGAAGTTGGACTGCTACTGCACCGCTACTGCACCGCTACCGACCTGCGCGGACAGCACGGGCGCGCGCGGCTTGTGGGGATATGGCTTGGTGGCCGTCACGCTGAAGTTGGACTGCTACTGCACCACTACTGCACCGCTACCGACCTGCGCGGACAGCACGGGCGCGCGCGGCTTGTGGGGATACGGCTTGGTGGCCGTCACGCTGAAGTTCGACGAGCTGCGGTATCCCATCGAGTACTCGGACTGGATGCGCTCGCCGCGGCCCAGCACGTTCGGCATCTTCACCCCTGTAACAATAGTACATTACATCAGAGGCCGGGAAAATGAGGATTTCCGGCCAGTAGGTATATACGGCCGAGCGAGCGTGCGAACGAGGCCGGATAGTGATACGAGGCCGGGAATCCGTTTTCACGACGAGGCATGTATAGTGCTTTTCTCAAACATTCAATAAAATAAAAAAATATACTTCAAAGAACAACATTTTATTAATTGACAAATAGACAAACTAATATATATATATAATAGGTCGGTGCGAGCGCTAGTGCAAAGAGGACGTATACGGCTGTGTCTCTGCAATATTAAATTGAAAAGTGGTCAAATTTTAACTCGTGACTGTAGAAATATTTATAGAACGTAAACTAAACAATTAATACTTGACTCTATAAAACAAGTGCTAAATAATATGTGCGGAATACTCCAAATTAAGCTAAAACAATACCAGTGTTGATCGTTATACCATTTAAAATTCGCATAAACACCGTCCGCAGTTAAGTGCAGTGATCCGATAAGACTTCGGCCGCCCCCGGTCACAGCTTCGGCTAAGTTCGGAGTGCCTTCAATACGTATTATGGCGGTCATCGACACTGTTCATGACGTATGAGATGTTGCATATGCAATACATATTTTCTACTGGCACATCGCACGCACAATTGGCGCTTTGGGAAAGCGTAGAGTATACGCCCATACAACGCTACAGTTCAAGATCGATTCCAGCCACCGTCAACTTTTTGCATTTTTATATTTTTATTTTTTCTTTTTACTAATTATAACATTAAAAATGGATTCAAAATTAAGGACATACCCATGTCAAAAATGCAAAAAACAAATAGTAAACAAAGACCTACTTAAATGCTCCAAATGTAAACAGACATTTCACCAAAATTGCACTCGCATTAGTACTAAATTATTGGAAGTAACTGAAAGGAAAAGCTCATGGATGTGCCCGACATGTACATCTTTAATGAATAAGGATATATTGAGCATGAACGCAATACCTAGCATTTCTAATACTGCGAATATAAGAGCAAGCAGTACGCCTTCCCAAGGTAACATTACGCTTCGAAAACCGCTCCAGAACAAACGACTCGTGATCGAAGAGTCCTCAGACACCGAATTATCCACCGATTTATCATACGAATCACTTCAGTCCGAAGACATTGAGACTGAGTTGACATCAGATACTTGTCACCTCAACAGAAGCTGCCCGGACTTGAGAAAAAATGAAAATGAAGAGGAAACACTTAAATCATACAAAACTCTTATTGATAGCTTGGAAACCAGACTAAAGTCAGCCGAGAATGAGATACAAAATTTAATTTCAGAAAATGAGACTCTAAAGAAGCAAATTGAAGAAAAAGAAACAAATATTAAAAATCTTACTCGAATTTGTACATCACCATCGACAACAATAAAAAATAAAAAAAGAAGAAAAAGCTTCAACAAGAGCAAAATCGATTACAGTAAATCGGAAATAATAGCAAATGACGGAGAAAATGACCTCGAACAGGGAACTAAGGAGCACAATTCAACCTCTACATGTACGAATATCGAAGTAGTTCACTCCAGTTCACTAATTACACCGGAAAGTACGACTTTCCCACATATTAATAAATCCAAAGGTGCCATGACGGAAATATGCCGAGAGAAGATTAAATTGTGTATACTAAGTAACCACAAGAAGATGGGGACACTGCAAGCTATAGAATCTGCGTTCGAACAAGATACCCAGTACTGTCACTACAGTGTGCCTGATGGAGGAATAAAAGAACTTTTAAAGTCATTAGATAATAAATTAAGAAATTTTACTATGAGTGATTATTGTGTGATATTCTTAGGTGAAAATGATCTTATTCGTACTGAAAATAGCATCAATTTAGTAAATTGCATACGAGAGTCGCTTGAGAAAATAACCCACACTAATAAAATTATTTGCGTTCCTACATATGTGTGCGGAGCTCTCATATACAATTATAAAGTGGAAATGTTCAATAATTTGTTAACAATGGACTTGCAAACAAATAACTATGCCTTTATATTTGACACAAATCGGGATGTTAGTCTAGATATGTTTTCCTACTACTCGGGGAAAATAACAAGGTATGGTACTAAGAATATACTCATAAGTCTGAAGAAGTTCATAGAGACTATACAAAGTAGAGCTATAAACACAAAAGAAAATAATATGACCAACCAAGCAACCAATGGTACTGCTGATATAAAGTTTTTTCGTTGATAATACTAAAACAAATAATAACAACCTAGATAAAGATGTTAAATTAAATGTCCTTCATCAAAATTGTCGAAGTATCAGAAACAAACTATTAATAGTACATAAGACCGTAAATCAGTATCGTCCAGATATAATTGTTGTCTCAGAATCTTGGCTAAGTGAAAGTGATGTGAACTCTATAGCTATTCAAGGATACACACATGCTAATTATTTTGTTCGCAAAAATCGCATACATGGTGGTGTATCCATTTTCACTAATAAAAAACTTAAATATACTACTTGTAAGAACATAGACATACTTGCTTTGGAATATCATTGTGAGATTTGTGCAATTGAATTAGAATTAAAACCTACAAATTTAATATTAATTGGTCTATATAGGACTGGTATGGGAGACTTTTCGAAACTGTTAGAGACATTTAAAAAATTATTCAAAATTCTATGCAGTAAATATAAAAAGAGCTTAGTAATGATACTGGGTGACTGGAATGTTGATTTCAGTTCTGAAACGACAAACAAACGTGATTTAAATGATTTAATGGCACAATATAACCTACGCAATATTATAGACTTCCCAACAAGAGTAGACGGCGATTCAAAGACTTCAATTGATTGTATCGTCACGAATATTAACACTAGTATATTAAATGCAAGACCACTAGCTCTGGGGATATCGGACCATGATGCTCAACTAGCTCAGCTTCAATTACAAGAATGCTACAAATCCAAATATATATATATCGAATGTCGTCAGCAGAATTTAGAAAATATTACACAGTTCTGTGAAGCTATGATGTCGTATGATTGGGATTCAATTTTCGTATCATATAAATCGTCCACTTTTGACAATTTTATGCAAAAAATATTATACAATATGAATATTCACATGCCGATAAAGATTATTAAGAAAAAACATGACAGCCGAATTCCGTGGATATCAGAAGATATACTTAATTTACAACGCGACGTGGATGATTTACACGTACTTCAAAAACAGTACCCACAAATTGACTTTAAAGAAGTTATAACGAATAAAAGACATCTAGTAAAAGAGTCACTTGCAAACAAGAAAAGAACATTTACTGAGGAACGTATCATGAACTCTACGAATCCTAAAAAGGAAATATGGAGAGTAATAAAAGAAGAAACAAATGGTAACGTACGAGAGTGTAACTGGAACCTAAAAGATGTAACAACTAAAAAGACCATTGATTACCGTGAAATACCAGATTACATTAACAATTGTCTCGTAAAAATAGGGGAAGATCTTGCCATTAATAACAGTCCAGATATTAAACAAGCCTTAATACAACTCGCTCGTAACTGCCCAGAAATAAAAAGTGAATTGTGTTTTTCTAATATTAGTGCAGAATACCTTCTTAAGCTTGCTAGAAATAAAATTTCTGGATCACACACCAAAGATATATACGACATTTCGGGAAAGTTCTTGTTTGATGTGATGTTTTTTCTGCCTGATCACTTGACGTATCTTATTAACAACATCTTAAATTCTAATAAGTATCCGCAACATCTTAAGAAAACCCGACTGTGTCCAATATATAAAGGAAAGGGCGATAGAACAGACGTAGGAAATTACAGGCCTATTACTATAGTCCCTACTATATCGAAACTGATTGAGTCTATAATGTCCAGTGGTCTGATAAGGCATGTCGAACAAAATAATGCTATGTCGAATGCGCAGTATGCCTATAGGCGAGGACGCTCCACTACAGAGGCAACACAGAAATTCATGGAAAGTGTTATATCATGCTTGGAAAATAAAAGAAAGGTTGTGGGCATCTTTTTAGACCTATCAAAAGCCTTTGATACAGTCGATCATACACTGCTTTTGGATAAACTGAAAAAATATGGTGTAAGAGGACAGAGTTTAGACTTACTTAAATCTTTTTTGTCAGAAAGGGAACAAACTGTCGAGATACAAGTCGATGGAAAGCACTACAGATCTCAGCCACAGTTAATTAAAGTCGGGGTACCACAGGGCTCATCATTGGGAAATACATTATTTTCTATATTTTTAAACGACATAGCAACATTAGATATAGATGGCGAAATAATTTTATATGCAGATGACACGACCATAATTGTAAGTGATGAATCCAATGACATTTTAATTAATAAAATTAATGACATACTATTGAAATTAGAGAATTGGTTTAAAATCAACGGACTAAAATTGAATCCTGAAAAGACATCTTTTATGCAATTCAGTCCGCGCATCAGGGATTCAGATATAATGCAAATAACCCTACCTAATGGCACAGTAGTTCAAAATACAGCTCATGTCAAATTACTAGGATTTGAATTAGATCCAGTGTTTTCATGGAAAACACATATAGACACTGTGTGTAAGAAACTGGCAAAAGGTGTGTTTGTGCTTAAGCAGCTGAGACCATTAATATCAAGTCATCATCTAAAAGAAGCTTATTATGCTTACATACACTCAATCCTATCTTACGGAATAATCTTATGGGGAAATTCGACTGATTGTGAACGCGTTTTAAAAATGCAAAAACGTGCCATTCGAATACTGGTCAATGCAAACTATCGTGATAGTTGTAGGGAACATTTTGAAAAACTGCAGATATTAACATCAGTGTCAACATATATACTAGAAGTTATATTGTATGTCAAAAATAACCCAAGCGAATTTAAACGTATAGGTGACGATAGGACACGACCAACAAGATATGCTGATGACCTAAGACCTTGTAGATGTAGGCTTAATATGGCAAAGAAATGCCCGAAAATCATGGGTCAAAAATTGTACAACAATTTGCCAAAGACAATTAAGGCTCAGACTGAAATGAACACTTTCAGTCGCCAGGTAAAAAAGCTACTACTCAGTAAAACCTTATATAGTATAAAAGAATACATGAATAATAAATATTAATGACAATTTAAGTGTATAATAATAATAAATAGTATAAATAATAAATATTTACAGTTCATAATGTTTCTAAATAATAATAGTGTATTTGTTTATTAAGTTAATGATAAATAAATATTAAGCATATTGTTATGTCATGTTCAGTAGGTAGATAATTGTTAATGTCAATAATTATATTTAATTTCATTCATTTAATATTGTTTAAAGTTCCTATAACATGTGTAAAATCATGACGATCTCAATATGTTAACATATTTTCTATTTTGTAAATTGTGTAAAACTATTGAGAAATAAAGAAATCTGAATCTGAATCTGAATAGTCTAACAACCAACCTTTAAAAACAAAACCTGTTTTTTGTCAAACCAGCCAGCTGTGTGAACGACCTTGTTGTTGAAACCAATAAAAAGTTACTTTGCAGGCCTAGGCCTGAAAAGCAGTATGAAATCTTAAGTCTTTACAGTCCTCTCGAGTTGTTGCGCCCAAAAAGCGATACTTCCGAGCCTATTATAAGGAACGTAAAGACAATATTTCATTACATGTTTGAGAAATAGTACATTACTGCAGACGCCGGGAACGAAGGGCTTGGAGACGATACGAAGCCGGCAAGCCCTTTTCACGGCTAAAGCATGCATGTATAGTGCTTTTCTCAAACATATGCAATGAAATAAAAAAATAACCCACCCAAAAAAAAACATAATGCAGGTGTTGCCCGTTCATGAACACAGACGCCATGTTTAAAATAAAATTACTTCCCGGCCTAGGCCTTTAATTTTGTATAAAATACCTTCACAGTTCTCTCGAATTTGTTCCGCCCGAAAAGTGACACTTCGAAGCCTGTTTTAACGCACGTTATGACGATATTTCATTGCATGTTTGAGTAATCCATACTATCCATACTAATATTATATCAATACTAATCCATACTAATCCATACTAATATCCATACTAATATTATAAATGCGAAAGTGTGTCTGTCTGTTACCTCTTCACGCTTAAACCGCTGAACCGACTTAGATGAAATTTGGTATACATATGTATTTATGTAAAAACTCATGTTCATACTCATACTCATACTCATTTATTAATAAAATGTCAACATTTTACAAGTCAATACATTATAAAAGTTCTATTAAATTTCAAAATACAAATTATTATAAGAAAGACATTAAGTAATTATTAAATAAAAATTGTTCAGCACCAAATAAATTTCATTTCATTTCAAAATATAATTCTTGTATATTTTGTGTTCCCTGTTAATGAAGACGCCAAGTTTAAAGAAAGAAATGACTTCCCGGCTTAGGCCTTAAATTTTGTGACTCACCGAGCACCAGGTTGCCCTCGTTCTCGCTGACGGTGGTGTTGATGCCGCCCACGATGCGCGAGAGCTCCTTCACTTGGAACGTCACCTGCGCACAATAGTACATTACATCAGAGGCCGGGAAAATGAGGATTTCCGGCCAAGTAGGTATATACGGCCGAGCGAGCGTGCGGGCGAGGCCGGATAGTGATACGAGGCCGGGAATCCGTTTTCACGACGAGGCATGTATAGTGCTTTTCTCAAACATACAATGAAATAAAAAAATATACTTCAAAGAACAACATTTTATTAATTGACAAATAGGACATTTTAGTCTAACAACCAACCTTTAAAAACAAAACCTGCTTTTTGTCAAACCAGCCAGCAGTGTGAATCACCTTGTTGTTGAAACCAAATAAAAATATTACTTTGCAGGCCTAGGCCTCAAAAGCAGTATGAAATCCCTTTACAGTCCTCTCGAGTTGTTGCGCCCAAAAAGCGATACTTCCGAGCCTATTATAAGGAACGTAAAGACAATATTTCATTGCATGTTTGAGAAATAGTACATTACTGCACACGCCGGGAAATAAGGGCTTGCCGGCTGAGTAGGTATAGACGGCTACGAAGCCGGCAAGCCCTTTTCACGGCTAAGGCATGTATAGTGCTCTTCCTTTACAGTTCTCTAGAATTGTTCCGCCCGAAACGTGAAACTCCCATTAGCCAATGATCCCATTAGCGGGTTATACTCCCACACAAAGTACGACTACTGGTAGGGGCTTGTGCACAAATCACGTGAGGTTCAATAGGGGGGAGGGGGGGTTAAGAAAAAATCACGATATATCACGTTGGGGGAGGGAGGGGTATAAGGAGACCTCACGTGTATTTTTCTACAGTAAAGGAACTAAGAAAAAAAAAGCCATTTTTTCTCGGTTTTGTTAAAAATAAATTTTCACTTCATAAACACTTCAAAATAGCGAGTCTATTTTACGAAATTTTGGCGGAAAAAAAATACACGTGAGGTAGTGAGGGGGAGGGGGCCTTAGCAAAGAACCTCTTCTCGCGGAAGCAGCCCATCGCGTCCAGCGGCCGCACCTACACACACACACACACACACACACACACACACACACACAATGTGTGAGCTCACCTCCAGCCCCTCGGGCGTGGCGCCGGGCCCGCTCGACACGTCGATGAGCACCCCGATCTCGCGGAAGCAGCCCATCGCGTCCAGCGGCCGCACCTACACACACACACACACACACACACACACACACACACACACAATGTGTGAGCTCACCTCCAGCCCCTCGGGCGTGGCGCCGGGCCCGCTCGACACGTCGATGAGCACCCCGATCTCGCGGAAGCAGCCCATCGCGTCCAGCGGCCGCACCTACACACACACACACACACACACACACACACACACACACACACAATGTGTGAGCTCACCTCCAGCCCCTCGGGCGTGGCGCCGGGCCCGCTCGACACGTCGATGAGCACCCCGATCTCGCGGAAGCAGCCCATCGCGTCCAGCGGCCGCACCTACACACACACACACACACACACACACACACACACACACACAATGTGTGAGCTCACCTCCAGCCCCTCGGGCGTGGCGCCGGGCCCGCTCGACACGTCGATGAGCACCCCGATCTCGCGGAAGCAGCCCATCGCGTCCAGCGGCCGCACCTACACACACACACACACACACACACACACACAATGTGTGAGCTCACCTCCAGCCCCTCGGGCGTGGCGCCGGGCCCGCTCGACACGTCGATGAGCACCCCGATCTCGCGGAAGCAGCCCATCGCGTCCAGCGGCCGCACCTACACACACACACACACACACACACACACACACACACACACACACACACACACACACGCACACACAATGTGTGAGCTCACCTCCAGCCCCTCGGGCGTGGCGCCGGGCCCGCTCGACACGTCGATGAGCACCCCGATCTCGCGGAAGCAGCCCATCGCGTCCAGCGCGCGCCGCACCTACACACACACATAAAATGTATTTTTTTTTTTTTTTTTTTTAAATAGCCATGGATTTAACCTAGAGCATGCTTGGCTAGAAGATGCCTATTCACTCTCGACTTGAAGAGATCCAAGTTATATTTTTCAGGAAACAGGTACGCAGGAAGAGAGTTCCATTCCTTAGCTGTCCTCATAAGGAAAGTAGACGCAAAGCGTTTCGTACGAATCAGTGGTATATCGACAACATAAGGGTGGAATCCAAGTCCGCGCCGAGTACTGTATTGTCTGAACGGAGACGGTGGAATTAATTCATGCAGTCCTAGTGCACACTCATCAAAGTGTATCCGGTATTTGAGTCAATCAACTATTTTCTACCACTCGTTGCCATGGTGATGTCCCATGGGTCACTTTTTTATCTCCTGACAATACCAGTAATATAAATTATCAACACTTTTCTTAGAAGGTTAATCACTATTGTCCCCTGGGTCGCGGGACAGTTTAACAGCAAGAAAAAGTTGATCCACCCATTTATGTAAGTATTTATTAAAACTTGCTTAAGTTAATTGCAACGTCCACAATGTATATGCTTTGCCCGAAGCTTGACTGGTAGAACAAATATGTAATCATGAGACAATGAAATCTAGGTTGATGAAGATGGTGAATTTAGCATTAGTGGGTTCTTAAAGCCTGCAATCTGTAGCTTGTGCGCGCACTGGTGACGATGCCGTCCTCGAACTCCGTGGCATGGAACAGCCACAGGTCAGCGACCTCCTCACGTCGTCTGGCACCTCACATAATCCTTGGTGCGCGGGTAAGTAATATAAGATATAAGAACTTATACTATAATATTCATATTATATACGCTCATATTGTATAAGCTTGTTTTGTATACCGTTCAAGGTGTATAACGAACGTTAGATATAACATCAAAATATCTATTTTTGTTAAGTATAACGTTATTTAAGTATAATATCATTGTATATAACGATCATAACGTATAACGTTCATAATATCTCAGATTTATAATGTATAATACTCAATACATCTAACACCAAAATGCATAATGCTCGTATAGAATAACCGCCTGCACATCAATTATGTACATACTTATGCAATAGTTCGCTGTAAAATTTTAATATGTATATGTACCTCCATGCAAGCAAGAATTTTGACGCTACGCTCGCTTCGCTCGCTCCGCTATCCATGGTCATAAAACAAACCTAACCTAACCTACAGTTTTTGGTTTTTGACCCATATTCCATTTTGTCGCAGTTCTTCCAAACGGTATACTCGTATTTGCCAGAATTTCATCTGCCATTATCAATTGTGTACATACTTATGCATTCGCTGTTAAATTTTAATATACCTCCATGCAAGCAAGCATTTTGACGCTCCGCTCGCTTCGCTCGCTCCGCTATCCATGGTCATAAAACAAACCTAACCTAACCTACAGTTTTCGGTTTTTGACCCATGTTCCATTTTAGGGAATAGGGGTAGCAATTATAACCTATTTAGTATATCATACGCTATTATATTTTCTAATCATTATACGAAAAGAAAGTATATACTATGATCGATATACGTTATGTATGTTATATCAACTGAATTTAGAGTATTTGAGTGTTATATAAAAAATCATTCTACAATATGAGTATTATGCTAATTGACCGTTATTCCTAATAAAAATATTGATTTTGATGTTATAGCAAAAGTTTATTATATCTTGTGAACGTTATTAATATGAAATTATATATTATGTAGTTATATCTCATGGGACGGACCCTTGGTGCGCCCCAGCAGTGGCTCACCTTGTGCGCGCGCAGGATCACGTCCTCGAAGTCGGTGGCGTGGAACAGGTCGGCGACGGCGCCGCGGATCACGTCGTCCTTGGTGCGCCCCAGCCCGTCCACGTGCACGCGGTCCACGCGCGCCTGCGCACAACGCACAATCACAGAATAAGCCACTACACAAGATGTAAAGTAGAGGTCGCCAAGGCGTCAGCCTTTAAAATAAACAATGAAAAATCGACACACAAACAATAAGGAAAAATTCGAAAGGTTATCTAGCGTTAGGGTGGTGGAGAGGTTAACACGCTGGACCGGTAATCCTGAGGTACCGGGTTCGATTCCCGGTCACCTCCACCAGGTTACGCACTTCAATTTTTCTTTGTTCCGTACAAACACTTTCCATCCTTAAGTGGTTAAGTTAAGTTTGCACCTGGTATGTATAGCGCCCCATACAAATGAGGTGCAAAGTTAACGCAACCACTCCCGTTTGTTGTATGGGAGCCCCCCTTAAATATTTATTTTATTTTATTTTTAGTATTTGTTGTTATAGCGGCAATAGAAATACATCATCTGTGAAAATTTCAACTGTCTAGCTATCACCGTTCTTGAGATACACAGCCTGGTGACAGACGGACGGACGGACGGACAGACAACTAAGTCTCAGTAATAGGGTCCCGTGTTTACCCTTTGGGTACGGAACCCTAAAAAATGTGGTGTGTGATGTTGATGTGTCTGCGTCTGTGGATAAAAAACAGTGGGACACTACTTGTTTCATAAATTTATAAATGTAATTCTATGAGATCATGGCTTTGATGCAAGAACTATTGTTTTGATCTGTTCACATTCCCAAATAATTTGAAATTAAATTAACTCATTAAGTATTCAATAAGTAGACACTTTTACAAGTCAGATTGTGAATCTACTGGCATTTCCCAAGAAGACACTGCCATTGAGAAGAAACTCAAGAGTAAGTCAGATTCAGATAACTGGCGCAGTTGCAGTCTGAAATGTTCCAGGGGGTCATGAAAATGCTATTTAAATAAAATTAAAAAAAAAGCCTTTATTTCTAGTAAGGGGAGAAAAATTTCTACAAATTTAGACCATAATTAATTTTAACACCACACTAGAACCCTCTATAAGGTAAAGGCCTCCTCCACAGATCTCCATACATTTCTGTCCTGTGCCCTCCATATCCAGTTAGGACCTGCTAACTGGACAATATCATCTGCCCATTGTGTCAATGGCCTACCCTTTTTTCTCCCACCTGTCGGACCAGGATGTTGTACGGATTATCTTTGCGCATTAATTGCTCTTTATTATTTTGTAAATTTTTTGAAGATTTTTCATTTTGACATGTATATGTATACAATTTTGGGTAGGGTCATGTCCCTGTGACTTCCTCTTCAGACCGTGCCTGTCAGTTACTTCCTGTCTTGTCCACATGGCCATTAAATCCCAAATATTGATAAGTAAGTAAGAAGTAAGATGGAGAGAAGTATGCTAAATATTAAGTTACAAGACAAGGAACAACTCAAAACTATAAGAATAATAACAAAAGTTACAAACATTAAAAAAAAAAAAAAACTGAAATAGAACTGGACAGGACTCCTTATAGAACTGGTAAGGAAAAATGGGCTAAAGATGTGATGGAGTGATGTCCTAAGTACAATAAAATAAAGAAAGGTGGCCAATTTCATAGGTGGCAAGACCATAAAGAAAATAGCAGGAACAATATATTATGGATGAGAACAGTAAGAGACAGATTGGCATGGAAAAATCTTGGTCCCCTCATGCTGAAAAGGTAGACAGTCAATGACTGATTAAAGGTAAACAGTGAATGAGTGACTGTTAACAAAGGGTTATAATAAAAATAAAATAAAGAAATGAAGATACTTGAAAGGTCTATAATATAGGACACTGAATAATCAGCAATGTGATGACCTAAGATGCTGGCATACAGAAATTAAGACAAAGTGCGCCTAAATGATAAAAATCTGACAATTGTTATAGAAAAATCGAACCTACCCTAACACCATCTAGTTTAATGCCGGGCTTGGTCATAATGGGCTCTGGTTCCAAGTCCAGTTGCTCCTCGAACTCAAACAAGTTGCCTCCTGTAAGGATGTCGTTGTCGCCCTGCCCATGCTCCGCCTGTAAATAATATGGTATTTTACTGGCATAGTACAAACATTGCTTAGTTTGGGACTAAGTCGATTTTTGTAGGATTAATAAATAAACATCAGACAACCTCACACAAGTCAACCTAGTCCCAAATTAAGCTCAAGAAGGCTTGGTTTATGGGTACTGGACGATATACATACTTAAATACATAGAACAACCATGACCCAAGCACAAATATTCGAGTTCATCACTACCAGAAACATCTTTTTCTGTAACCATCCATCTTTTCCTCTAAATTCACACCTCAACGTGGGTAAAAAGTAAATGAGGAATTACAAATTTAATGAATTGTGTGTTCTTAATCAAAAAACCGAATGTTATCCATCAAATAACCTTATTACGTTCTTATTCGAAAATAATTTTAATAATTTAAGCCTACCTTTGCGTGTACAGTTCCCATGCTGAAGTTATCCTTAATTTATGTTTCGCGAAAAATTTAACTAATTATGTATTTGTTTTGTAACATATAATTTTTATTTTAAATTACATAAATATACTATTCTATTAGAACTTGACACAGCATTGGCGGAGACATATGGCAATACTGGCAACATACTGTCAGTCAATCCCGCAAAAATAAAACCATTCTTGATTAGATGAAGTATGAAAGAAATGGCCAGTATTTTCAGAACAATATTAATGCTTTTGTGTTATAAGACTCCAGTGAAAACAATATTTAAATATTATAATATCAATAGGAAAAAAAATAGTCAATCAGCTGACTGTTTTTCAAAGCGGCAACATGAAAAACGTTTAGTTTCTGACTGATAAAAAAAATAGATAATAAATTATTATAACCATTGCTTACGTACGGTTTACGTTATGTTTATGGTCTAAAATACTCAGTTATTTATGAAAAATGTTCTTTTATATAATATATAGCACATAAAATGCGTATGTTTAATATTCTGATAAAATACAGAACATAATTTTATGCGAGAGAGTTTTAAAATAAAACGTAACTGTCATAATGACACATTGTTCAGTTTAGATCAGTAAGCGTCCATTTTATTTGTTATTATTATTTTTAAGATCAAAGTTTGTACAAAATGTGGCCTTATTATAAGTAATGGAGGTATAGAATTGTATGACGACATTTAAAGTTCTTTTATTGTATTATTTATGCAAACAAAAGTAGTTTAACGCGGCACATGTCTGTAATAAAATAATCGTATGTTTATTTGAGTTTTATATTGATATTATGGACGAAACTGGGATTTTCAAATTGTGCAAAGATGAGGGGTGCTGCGACGCATGCTCGCTGCGCTACCTTGGGCTGCACCACCCGCGGGTTTACGGAAACCTAAAGGAATCTGTGGAAAAGGTTTGTACCAGATTTACACCGGTTTTATCTTATTATGAGCAATTTTAGTGTCTTGATCATTTCTTTTTTAAGTTTTATCATCAGATTACTACGGTTACTAAGCTTTTCTGTGGCCATATTTCTTCAATTACTTTAGAACTATCCAAATTTCTATTACTTACTGTAATTCATCATCATTAAAATAACTCAATAATCTGGAAAATTTAAACAATAAGTACATCACAACACAATCACTTATAAACTTAAATTTTTGTTAACTTTGCTTGTCCTATGTGTAATAAGTGATATGTTGTATATGTTTTAACTTTGACGGTGGCAAATTAGTATGGGGCCCGCCTGGTGTTAAGCAGTCACAACCTCCTATGGACGCTTGTGACGCCAGGAGCATCACACGCGCCGTACTGACCCTTTAAGAACCTATTTACTCCCCTCTTGAAGAACCGCATACTGTAGCCCCCGGGGAAAAGCTCAGAACTATAGTTGTGTGTTTTTAAGATGGCATTAGTAGTATAATATCTGTATATTTCAATAGAATGATTAAAGCTCCTTAATTAGAAGCTAAAAAAAAAAATTCAACACCATATGTGTATTTTGTCCTGTTGGCACACTTGCCCTACTGATACTGACCATACAAATTTGCCTTTCATTATGTACCTATTTCAGTATCAAGCTAAGCCATCCGAAGACCAGACCAACACTGATGCAACCAGTAACACTACATCAGAAGACAAAAACGGTACCACAGAGCACAGTGGAACCAACGGAGTAGCAGACGAACAGTCAGATGAGCCGGCGGCGAAGAGGAGACGAGGCGGTGTCTGTGTGAGCTGCCTGGGGCTGCTACAGCAGGACACGTGGCCGGACAGCTGCCGGCTAGCTAAAGAGATGCTGGACAAGAAAGGGTCAGTGATTCTGTAGACGACTATGAAAATGTATGACTGTTTCTAAATGCTAAATTTTGAAATGATCTTATGTTGAATGATTGATACGAAATAGAAACTGGTACATCTGTATTACTGGTCCAGCATGCCCTAATAAAAAAAACCGGCCAAGAGCATGTCCGGCCACGCTCAGTGTAGGGTTCCATAGTTGCTCATCCTTCACAAGAGACGGTCAAAGACGGAAAGACGAAAAAAGGTCGTAAACGCCAAAGTAACTGTAATTACTTATTACCTTCTGGAAGTCAACTTACGTCCTTTTAAAGAAAATTATGAAATTTTGCGTTAACTCAAAAACGGATGGACCGATTTTGTTCAATATAGTTTTCATTGAAAGTACTTATAAGACCTCATTTTCATTAATTTTTCCATATTTTTGTGACCCTTGGTTGAAAAGTTAGAGGGGGGGGGGACACTATTTTTTTTATTTTCAGAGCGAATATTTACAAAACTACTGACTTTATCAAAAAGTAATGTTGAGAGACCCCTATTATTTTTAACAGACCTATTTAACGACACCCCACACACTAAAGTTGGAACGAAAAAAAAATCACCCCGACTAGGTATACGAGAGGTACCCGAAAAAAAATTATTTTTTTTAGTTTTTATTTTACCGTTTGTCGGCGTGATACATACACATACTCATACCAAATTTCAGCTTTCTAGTACTAATGATCACGGAGCTAAGCCGCGGACGGACGGACAGACGGACATGGCGAAACTATAAGGGTTCCTAGTTGACTACGGAACCCTAAAAATGTTGTTTATACACATTAAAAATAACGAGACATTACGTGTTTCACAAGCTCAGATGTTATTTTATTTAATCTATGAAGAGGCCACTTTTGGGGATCTTTTATGTACTTGACCATTGAAGGACAGTGATGTCAGAACCGAATAGAATTTAGAGTATTTATTACATGTACCCACTTTGCATCATATTTGAAAAAAGAAATTTGATAGGAAGAGAAGAAGGAGAGAGAAATTTATAAAACATCACGTCACATTTTGTATAATATTTCAGTCTAATTTTTTTTACGTGGCTACAAACCATAATTTTTATATTCATTGGACTGGCAATCCTGGGGTACTGAGTTCGATTCCCGGTCACTTCCACCAGGTACCTTGTTTCAATTTTTCTTTGAGCTTTGATCTTTGTATCAATGGTTTAAATTAATATTTCGTGTGGAATATTTGAAGGTATGGTTTAATTCCAGGTACGATTGCACGACGTTCGCGTGCGCGCTGTCGGCGCCCGTCGCGACGCTGCTGCGGGAGAGGCGAATGCAGCTCCTCATCAAGGAGAAGTTCCCCGAGTATGAGACAAGTAAGTAATATATAAATATAAATATCAGACAACCTCACACAAATAAACCTAGTCCCAAATTAAGCTCAAGAAGGCTTGTGTTATGGTTACTAGGCGACGATATACATACTTATATAGATAAATAAATATTTAAATACATAGAACATCCATGACCCAGGCACAAATATTCGTGTTCATCACACATATATTTGCCCTTGCCGGGATTCGAACCCGGGACCGTGGGCTCAGTAGGCAGTTGCTTAACCACTGCGCCAACCACGTCGTCAAAAGTACCCGTAACATTTCCTATTTTTTTTTATGAGTTTTTTATGTCCACAATATTTTTTTTAAATATTTATGAGTTGTTTTAGTTAAAATAATAACATTCAGTCTTCAGTTTGTGTTCCCTTGCGGGTAAATGCCTCCTCCAGGTTTCTCCATTTTTGCCGGTCGCAGGCAACGGTCATCCAGCTTGTTCCTGCTGTATCTATTATATCATTTCCACACATTTCCTATTTATATTTGGCCAATCAACTATTTTCTGCCACTCGTTGCCATGGTGATGTCCCCTGGGTCACTTTTTAAAACTACGATTTTCCGTGGTTACATTGAGCAAAAGCTTTGTAATTTAAGCTGTTATAAGCCCATTCTGTGTAATATAAATTATCAACACTTTTCTTAGAAGTTTAATCACTATTGTCCCCTGAGTCACGGGACAGAATAACTGCAAGAAAAAGTTGGTCCACCCATTTATTGTTTGTCCAGCAGGGTAAGACTTAAAAGCAATAAATTTGGTTTTTATTAGGGTTCCGTACCCGAAGGGTAAAAACGGGACCCTATTACTGAAACTTCGCTGTCCGTCCTTCCGTCCGTCCGTCTGTCACCAGGCTGTATCTCAAGAACGGTGATAGCTAGACAGTTGAATTTTCACAGATGATGTAGGTATTTGTATTGCCGCTATAACAACAATTACTAAAAATAAAATAAAATCAATATTTAAGGGCTCCCATACAACAAACTTATTATAGATATTGTACGGAACCCTTCATGCGCGAGTCGGACTCGCAATTGCCCAATTTTTTTAATAAGGTGATTAGTCGTAAAAATAAAAAGTTAATTTCGGCCTAAACACAGTTGTATTAAAGCTTAAAATCCTTTATGTTTTGCAAACAATAGATATCTTCACATCTCCAAAGTATAGAAGATATAATAAAAATTCGTAAGTGGCGCTAGTTTCGCATTACCCGTCGCTTTAAGCGTTTTTACCTTGACCTAGACCTAGCACTGTATCAGTTCGTTATCAACCGGTGCAGGCTCGACGTCTCTGAAGGAGGCGTGGAAGTGGTCCTTCGGGCCGGAGCTGGCGGCGCACGTGGGGCTGACGCTGGACTCGGGCGCCGTGTCGCCGCTGCTGCTGACGCTCCACTACGAGTACCCGGAAGAGGGACAGGTGAATTATTTTGCAGTAATATCTGCCTTTTTTTTTCTTTGATGGGTGAATCAACTTTTTTGTGTTGTTTACTCTGTCCCCGTTGTCCAAGTGACATCTTCATACTGTTTCATAGAAAAATGCTTAGGTTTAAATTTTGCGTAACCATAGCAACAAGGTGCACTTAAAAGTTGATTCACCCTGATAATCGGCAATCAGTCTGGAGACTATAAGCTGATTTGTGGAGTAGTTAACTATAAGCTGATTTTTGGAGTGGTTCTCTGCCTTTTTGCTGAATAATTTTTCGTTGAACGTTTCATTTCGACGAAGTGTCAATTCGGCGCTAGATGGAGAGACGATATAGTTAAGGTCGCGGGAAGGGATTGGATGCACGAGGCCACGAGTCGCAGCGAATGGAAAAAGCACGAAGAGGCCCTGATCTAACAGTGGATAGATACGGGCTGATGATGATGATGATGTCATTTCGTAGAAAGTATTTTTCTCTGAAACTATAAACTATATGGGATTGTTATAAAACAAAGCTAACCTGATCTATAGGATGATATTTTCAAGAAATATGAAAAATGTATGACTACAGGGGAAGAAAATTCGGCGAAATGTTACTTTCGCCTACAGGTTGCATTTTCTCAACAGATTCCCGTGAAATATTGTAAGCAGGTGTACTAGGTGTAAGATGTAGACCTAGCGAGGTTTTTTTTAAATGGAAGATATACAAATATAGATAATTGATACTCGATTGTTTTATATGCACATTAAATTCTTGTAAAATAATGTTGACCAGGAGTTGGAGGTCCTGAAGAGCATCTCTCCGTCGTCGTTCCTGCCGCACCGGCGCCCGGCCGTGGACGTGACGCGGCGCGGCGCCGAGCTCGCGCTCGCGAGGGCGGCGCTGCAGCATCTGAGGCCGCTGCAGGCGCCGCAGAGTGCGGCCACATGTATCTCCACTAGTGCCGCGAGGACGCCGCTCTATATCGGAGGGCGGTGAGTATAGTCACATCCCCCGCCTGCTGCCGCACCGGCCCCGGCCCCGGCCGTGGACGTGACGCGGCGCGGCGCCGAGCTCGCGCTCGCGAGGGCGGCGCTGCAGCATCTGAGGCCGCTGCAGGCGCCGCAGAGTGCGGCCACATGTATCTCCACTAGTGCCGCGAGGACGCCGCTCTATATCGGAGGGCGGTGAGTATAGTCACATCCCCCGCCTGCTGCCGCACCGGCCCCGGCCCCGGCCGTGGACGTGACGCGGCGCGGCGCCGAGCTCGCGCTCGCGAGGGCGGCGCTGCAGCATCTGAGGCCGCTGCAGGCGCCGCAGAGTGCGGCCACATGTATCTCCACTAGTGCCGCGAGGACGCCGCTCTATATCGGAGGGCGGTGAGTATAGTCACATCCCCCGCCTGCTGCCGCACCGGCCCCGGCCCCGGCCGTGGACGTGACGCGGCGCGGCGCCGAGCTCGCGCTCGCGAGGGCGGCGCTGCAGCATCTGAGGCCGCTGCAGGCGCCGCAGAGTGCGGCCACATGTATCTCCACTAGTGCCGCGAGGACGCCGCTCTATATCGGAGGGCGGTGAGTATAGTCACATCCCCCGCCTGCTGCCGCACCGGCGCCCGGCCGTGGACGTGACGCGGCGCGGCGCCGAGCTCGCGCTCGCGAGGGCGGCGCTGCAGCATCTGAGGCCGCTGCAGGCGCCGCAGAGTGCGGCCACATGTATCTCCACTAGTGCCGCGAGGACGCCGCTCTATATCGGAGGGCGGTGAGTATAGTCACATCCCCCGCCTGCTGCCGCACCGGCCCCGGCCCCGGCCGTGGACGTGACGCGGCGCGGCGCCGAGCTCGCGCTCGCGAGGGCGGCGCTGCAGCATCTGAGGCCGCTGCAGGCGCCGCAGAGTGCGGCCACATGTATCTCCACTAGTGCCGCGAGGACGCCGCTCTATATCGGAGGGCGGTGAGTATAGTCACATCCCCCGCCTGCTGCCGCACCGGCCCCGGCCCCGGCCGTGGACGTGACGCGGCGCGGCGCCGAGCTCGCGCTCGCGAGGGCGGCGCTGCAGCATCTGAGGCCGCTGCAGGCGCCGCAGAGTGCGGCCACATGTATCTCCACTAGTGCCGCGAGGACGCCGCTCTATATCGGAGGGCGGTGAGTATAGTCACATCCCCCGCCTGCTGCCGCACCGGCCCCGGCCCCGGCCGTGGACGTGACGCGGCGCGGCGCCGAGCTCGCGCTCGCGAGGGCGGCGCTGCAGCATCTGAGGCCGCTGCAGGCGCCGCAGAGTGCGGCCACATGTATCTCCACTAGTGCCGCGAGGACGCCGCTCTATATCGGAGGGCGGTGAGTATAGTCACATCCCCCGCCTGCTGCCGCACCGGCCCCGGCCCCGGCCGTGGACGTGACGCGGCGCGGCGCCGAGCTCGCGCTCGCGAGGGCGGCGCTGCAGCATCTGAGGCCGCTGCAGGCGCCGCAGAGTGCGGCCACATGTATCTCCACTAGTGCCGCGAGGACGCCGCTCTATATCGGAGGGCGGTGAGTATAGTCACATCCCCCGCCTGCTGCCGCACCGGCGCCCGGCCGTGGACGTGACGCGGCGCGGCGCCGAGCTCGCGCTCGCGAGGGCGGCGCTGCAGCATCTGAGGCCGCTGCAGGCGCCGCAGAGTGCGGCCACATGTATCTCCACTAGTGCCGCGAGGACGCCGCTCTATATCGGAGGGCGGTGAGTATAGTCACATCCCCCGCCTGCTGCCGCACCGGCCCCGGCCCCGGCCGTGGACGTGACGCGGCGCGGCGCCGAGCTCGCGCTCGCGAGGGCGGCGCTGCAGCATCTGAGGCCGCTGCAGGCGCCGCAGAGTGCGGCCACATGTATCTCCACTAGTGCCGCGAGGACGCCGCTCTATATCGGAGGGCGGTGAGTATAGTCACATCCCCCGCCTGCTGCCGCACCGGCCCCGGCCCCGGCCGTGGACGTGACGCGGCGCGGCGCCGAGCTCGCGCTCGCGAGGGCGGCGCTGCAGCATCTGAGGCCGCTGCAGGCGCCGCAGAGTGCGGCCACATGTATCTCCACTAGTGCCGCGAGGACGCCGCTCTATATCGGAGGGCGGTGAGTATAGTCACATCCCCCGCCTGCTGCCGCACCGGCCCCGGCCCCGGCCGTGGACGTGACGCGGCGCGGCGCCGAGCTCGCGCTCGCGAGGGCGGCGTTGCAGCATCTGAGGCCGCTGCAGGCGCCGCAGAGTGCGGCCACATGTATCTCCACTAGTGCCGCGAGGACGCCGCTCTATATCGGAGGGCGGTGAGTATAGTCACATCCCCCGCCTGCTGCCGCACCGGCCCCGGCCCCGGCCGTGGACGTGACGCGGCGCGGCGCCGAGCTCGCGCTCGCGAGGGCGGCGCTGCAGCATCTGAGGCCGCTGCAGGCGCCGCAGAGTGCGGCCACATGTATCTCCACTAGTGCCGCGAGGACGCCGCTCTATATCGGAGGGCGGTGAGTATAGTCACATCCCCCGCCTGCTGCCGCACCGGCCCCGGCCCCGGCCGTGGACGTGACGCGGCGCGGCGCCGAGCTCGCGCTCGCGAGGGCGGCGCTGCAGCATCTGAGGCCGCTGCAGGCGCCGCAGAGTGCGGCCACATGTATCTCCACTAGTGCCGCGAGGACGCCGCTCTATATCGGAGGGCGGTGAGTATAGTCACATCCCCCGCCTGCTGCCGCACCGGCCCCGGCCCCGGCCGTGGACGTGACGCGGCGCGGCGCCGAGCTCGCGCTCGCGAGGGCGGCGCTGCAGCATCTGAGGCCGCTGCAGGCGCCGCAGAGTGCGGCCACATGTATCTCCACTAGTGCCGCGAGGACGCCGCTCTATATCGGAGGGCGGTGAGTATAGTCACATCCCCCGCCTGCTGCCGCACCGGCCCCGGCCCCGGCCGTGGACGTGACGCGGCGCGGCGCCGAGCTCGCGCTCGCGAGGGCGGCGCTGCAGCATCTGAGGCCGCTGCAGGCGCCGCAGAGTGCGGCCACATGTATCTCCACTAGTGCCGCGAGGACGCCGCTCTATATCGGAGGGCGGTGAGTATAGTCACATCCCCCGCCTGCTGCCGCACCGGCCCCGGCCCCGGCCGTGGACGTGACGCGGCGCGGCGCCGAGCTCGCGCTCGCGAGGGCGGCGCTGCAGCATCTGAGGCCGCTGCAGGCGCCGCAGAGTGCGGCCACATGTATCTCCACTAGTGCCGCGAGGACGCCGCTCTATATCGGAGGGCGGTGAGTATAGTCACATCCCCCGCCTGCTGCCGCACCGGCCCCGGCCCCGGCCGTGGACGTGACGCGGCGCGGCGCCGAGCTCGCGCTCGCGAGGGCGGCGCTGCAGCATCTGAGGCCGCTGCAGGCGCCGCAGAGTGCGGCCACATGTATCTCCACTAGTGCCGCGAGGACGCCGCTCTATATCGGAGGGCGGTGAGTATAGTCACATCCCCCGCCTGCTGCCGCACCGGCCCCGGCCCCGGCCGTGGACGTGACGCGGCGCGGCGCCGAGCACGCGCTCGCGAGGGCGGCGCTGCAGCATCTGAGGCCGCTGCAGGCGCCGCAGAGTGCGGCCACATGTATCTCCACTAGTGCCGCGAGGACGCCGCTCTATATCGGAGGGCGGTGAGTATAGTCACATCCCCCGCCTGCTGCCGCACCGGCCCCGGCCCCGGCCGTGGACGTGACGCGGCGCGGCGCCGAGCTCGCGCTCGCGAGGGCGGCGCTGCAGCATCTGAGGCCGCTGCAGGCGCCGCAGAGTGCGGCCACATGTATCTCCACTAGTGCCGCGAGGACGCCGCTCTATATCGGAGGGCGGTGAGTATAGTCACATCCCCCGCCTGCTGCCGCACCGGCCCCGGCCCCGGCCGTGGACGTGACGCGGCGCGGCGCCGAGCTCGCGCTCGCGAGGGCGGCGCTGCAGCATCTGAGGCCGCTGCAGGCGCCGCAGAGTGCGGCCACATGTATCTCCACTAGTGCCGCGAGGACGCCGCTCTATATCGGAGGGCGGTGAGTATAGTCACATCCCCCGCCTGCTGCCGCACCGGCCCCGGCCCCGGCCGTGGACGTGACGCGGCGCGGCGCCGAGCTCGCGCTCGCGAGGGCGGCGCTGCAGCATCTGAGGCCGCTGCAGGCGCCGCAGAGTGCGGCCACATGTATCTCCACTAGTGCCGCGAGGACGCCGCTCTATATCGGAGGGCGGTGAGTATAGTCACATCCCCCGCCTGCTGCCGCACCGGCCCCGGCCCCGGCCGTGGACGTGACGCGGCGCGGCGCCGAGCTCGCGCTCGCGAGGGCGGCGCTGCAGCATCTGAGGCCGCTGCAGGCGCCGCAGAGTGCGGCCACATGTATCTCCACTAGTGCCGCGAGGACGCCGCTCTATATCGGAGGGCGGTGAGTATAGTCACATCCCCCGCCTGCTGCCGCACCGGCCCCGGCCCCGGCCGTGGACGTGACGCGGCGCGGCGCCGAGCTCGCGCTCGCGAGGGCGGCGCTGCAGCATCTGAGGCCGCTGCAGGCGCCGCAGAGTGCGGCCACATGTATCTCCACTAGTGCCGCGAGGACGCCGCTCTATATCGGAGGGCGGTGAGTATAGTCACATCCCCCGCCTGCTGCCGCACCGGCCCCGGCCCCGGCCGTGGACGTGACGCGGCGCGGCGCCGAGCTCGCGCTCGCGAGGGCGGCGCTGCAGCATCTGAGGCCGCTGCAGGCGCCGCAGAGTGCGGCCACATGTATCTCCACTAGTGCCGCGAGGACGCCGAACTATATCGGAGGGCGGTGAGTATAGTCACATCCCCCGCCTGCTGCCGCACCGGCGCCCGGCCGTGGACGTGACGCGGCGCGGCGCCGAGCTCGCGCTCGCGAGGGCGGCGCTGCAGCATCTGAGGCCGCTGCAGGCGCCGCAGAGTGCGGCCACATGTATCTCCACTAGTGCCGCGAGGACGCCGCTCTATATCGGAGGGCGGTGAGTATAGTCACATCCCCCGCCTGCTGCCGCACCGGCCCCGGCCCCGGCCGTGGACGTGACGCGGCGCGGCGCCGAGCTCGCGCTCGCGAGGGCGGCGCTGCAGCATCTGAGGCCGCTGCAGGCGCCGCAGAGTGCGGCCACATGTATCTCCACTAGTGCCGCGAGGACGCCGCTCTATATCGGAGGGCGGTGAGTATAGTCACATCCCCCGCCTGCTGCCGCACCGGCCCCGGCCCCGGCCGTGGACGTGACGCGGCGCGGCGCCGAGCTCGCGCTCGCGAGGGCGGCGCTGCAGCATCTGAGGCCGCTGCAGGCGCCGCAGAGTGCGGCCACATGTATCTCCACTAGTGCCGCGAGGACGCCGCTCTATATCGGAGGGCGGTGAGTATAGTCACATCCCCCGCCTGCTGCCGCACCGGCCGCCCGGCCGTGGACGTGACGCGGCGCGGCGCCGAGCTCGCGCTCGCGAGGGCGGCGCTGCAGCATCTGAGGCCGCTGCAGGCGCCGCAGAGTGCGGCCACATGTATCTCCACTAGTGCCGCGAGGACGCCGCTCTATATCGGAGGGCGGTGAGTATAGTCACATCCCCCGCCTGCTGCCGCACCGGCCCCGGCCCCGGCCGTGGACGTGACGCGGCGCGGCGCCGAGCTCGCGCTCGCGAGGGCGGCGCTGCAGCATCTGAGGCCGCTGCAGGCGCCGCAGAGTGCGGCCACATGTATCTCCACTAGTGCCGCGAGGACGCCGCTCTATATCGGAGGGCGGTGAGTATAGTCACATCCCCCGCCTGCTGCCGCACCGGCCCCGGCCCCGGCCGTGGACGTGACGCGGCGCGGCGCCGAGCTCGCGCTCGCGAGGGCGGCGCTGCAGCATCTGAGGCCGCTGCAGGCGCCGCAGAGTGCGGCCACATGTATCTCCACTAGTGCCGCGAGGACGCCGCTCTATATCGGAGGGCGGTGAGTATAGTCACATCCCCCGCCTGCTGCCGCACCGGCCCCGGCCCCGGCCGTGGACGTGACGCGGCGCGGCGCCGAGCTCGCGCTCGCGAGGGCGGCGCTGCAGCATCTGAGGCCGCTGCAGGCGCCGCAGAGTGCGGCCACATGTATCTCCACTAGTGCCGCGAGGACGCCGCTCTATATCGGAGGGCGGTGAGTATAGTCACATCCCCCGCCTGCTGCCGCACCGGCCGCCCGGCCGTGGACGTGACGCGGCGCGGCGCCGAGCTCGCGCTCGCGAGGGCGGCGCTGCAGCATCTGAGGCCGCTGCAGGCGCCGCAGAGTGCGGCCACATGTATCTCCACTAGTGCCGCGAGGACGCCGCTCTATATCGGAGGGCGGTGAGTATAGTCACATCCCCCGCCTGCTGCCGCACCGGCGCCCGGCCGTGGACGTGACGCGGCGCGGCGCCGAGCTCGCGCTCGCGAGGGCGGCGCTGCAGCATCTGAGGCCGCTGCAGGCGCCGCAGAGTGCGGCCACATGTATCTCCACTAGTGCCGCGAGGACGCCGCTCTATATCGGAGGGCGGTGAGTATAGTCACATCCCCCGCCTGCTGCCGCACCGGCCCCGGCCCCGGCCGTGGACGTGACGCGGCGCGGCGCCGAGCTCGCGCTCGCGAGGGCGGCGCTGCAGCATCTGAGGCCGCTGCAGGCGCCGCAGAGTGCGGCCACATGTATCTCCACTAGTGCCGCGAGGACGCCGCTCTATATCGGAGGGCGGTGAGTATAGTCACATCCCCCGCCTGCTGCCGCACCGGCCCCGGCCCCGGCCGTGGACGTGACGCGGCGCGGCGCCGAGCTCGCGCTCGCGAGGGCGGCGCTGCAGCATCTGAGGCCGCTGCAGGCGCCGCAGAGTGCGGCCACATGTATCTCCACTAGTGCCGCGAGGACGCCGCTCTATATCGGAGGGCGGTGAGTATAGTCACATCCCCCGCCTGCTGCCGCACCGGCCCCGGCCCCGGCCGTGGACGTGACGCGGCGCGGCGCCGAGCTCGCGCTCGCGAGGGCGGCGCTGCAGCATCTGAGGCCGCTGCAGGCGCCGCAGAGTGCGGCCACATGTATCTCCACTAGTGCCGCGAGGACGCCGCTCTATATCGGAGGGCGGTGAGTATAGTCACATCCCCCGCCTGCTGCCGCACCGGCCCCGGCCCCGGCCGTGGACGTGACGCGGCGCGGCGCCGAGCTCGCGCTCGCGAGGGCGGCGCTGCAGCATCTGAGGCCGCTGCAGGCGCCGCAGAGTGCGGCCACATGTATCTCCACTAGTGCCGCGAGGACGCCGCTCTATATCGGAGGGCGGTGAGTATAGTCACATCCCCCGCCTGCTGCCGCACCGGCCCCGGCCCCGGCCGTGGACGTGACGCGGCGCGGCGCCGAGCTCGCGCTCGCGAGGGCGGCGCTGCAGCATCTGAGGCCGCTGCAGGCGCCGCAGAGTGCGGCCACATGTATCTCCACTAGTGCCGCGAGGACGCCGCTCTATATCGGAGGGCGGTGAGTATAGTCACATCCCCCGCCTGCTGCCGCACCGGCCCCGGCCCCGGCCGTGGACGTGACGCGGCGCGGCGCCGAGCTCGCGCTCGCGAGGGCGGCGCTGCAGCATCTGAGGCCGCTGCAGGCGCCGCAGAGTGCGGCCACATGTATCTCCACTAGTGCCGCGAGGACGCCGCTCTATATCGGAGGGCGGTGAGTATAGTCACATCCCCCGCCTGCTGCCGCACCGGCCCCGGCCCCGGCCGTGGACGTGACGCGGCGCGGCGCCGAGCTCGCGCTCGCGAGGGCGGCGCTGCAGCATCTGAGGCCGCTGCAGGCGCCGCAGAGTGCGGCCACATGTATCTCCACTAGTGCCGCGAGGACGCCGCTCTATATCGGAGGGCGGTGAGTATAGTCACATCCCCCGCCTGCTGCCGCACCGGCCCCGGCCCCGGCCGTGGACGTGACGCGGCGCGGCGCCGAGCTCGCGCTCGCGAGGGCGGCGCTGCAGCATCTGAGGCCGCTGCAGGCGCCGCAGAGTGCGGCCACATGTATCTCCACTAGTGCCGCGAGGACGCCGCTCTATATCGGAGGGCGGTGAGTATAGTCACATCCCCCGCCTGCTGCCGCACCGGCCCCGGCCCCGGCCGTGGACGTGACGCGGCGCGGCGCCGAGCTCGCGCTCGCGAGGGCGGCGCTGCAGCATCTGAGGCCGCTGCAGGCGCCGCAGAGTGCGGCCACATGTATCTCCACTAGTGCCGCGAGGACGCCGCTCTATATCGGAGGGCGGTGAGTATAGTCACATCCCCCGCCTGCTGCCGCACCGGCCCCGGCCCCGGCCGTGGACGTGACGCGGCGCGGCGCCGAGCTCGCGCTCGCGAGGGCGGCGCTGCAGCATCTGAGGCCGCTGCAGGCGCCGCAGAGTGCGGCCACATGTATCTCCACTAGTGCCGCGAGGACGCCGCTCTATATCGGAGGGCGGTGAGTATAGTCACATCCCCCGCCTGCTGCCGCACCGGCCCCGGCCCCGGCCGTGGACGTGACGCGGCGCGGCGCCGAGCTCGCGCTCGCGAGGGCGGCGCTGCAGCATCTGAGGCCGCTGCAGGCGCCGCAGAGTGCGGCCACATGTATCTCCACTAGTGCCGCGAGGACGCCGCTCTATATCGGAGGGCGGTGAGTATAGTCACATCCCCCGCCTGCTGCCGCACCGGCCCCGGCCCCGGCCGTGGACGTGACGCGGCGCGGCGCCGAGCTCGCGCTCGCGAGGGCGGCGCTGCAGCATCTGAGGCCGCTGCAGGCGCCGCAGAGTGCGGCCACATGTATCTCCACTAGTGCCGCGAGGACGCCGCTCTATATCGGAGGGCGGTGAGTATAGTCACATCCCCCGCCTGCTGCCGCACCGGCCCCGGCCCCGGCCGTGGACGTGACGCGGCGCGGCGCCGAGCTCGCGCTCGCGAGGGCGGCGCTGCAGCATCTGAGGCCGCTGCAGGCGCCGCAGAGTGCGGCCACATGTATCTCCACTAGTGCCGCGAGGACGCCGCTCTATATCGGAGGGCGGTGAGTATAGTCACATCCCCCGCCTGCTGCCGCACCGGCCCCGGCCCCGGCCGTGGACGTGACGCGGCGCGGCGCCGAGCTCGCGCTCGCGAGGGCGGCGCTGCAGCATCTGAGGCCGCTGCAGGCGCCGCAGAGTGCGGCCACATGTATCTCCACTAGTGCCGCGAGGACGCCGCTCTATATCGGAGGGCGGTGAGTATAGTCACATCCCCCGCCTGCTGCCGCACCGGCCCCGGCCCCGGCCGTGGACGTGACGCGGCGCGGCGCCGAGCTCGCGCTCGCGAGGGCGGCGCTGCAGCATCTGAGGCCGCTGCAGGCGCCGCAGAGTGCGGCCACATGTATCTCCACTAGTGCCGCGAGGACGCCGCTCTATATCGGAGGGCGGTGAGTATAGTCACATCCCCCGCCTGCTGCCGCACCGGCCCCGGCCCCGGCCGTGGACGTGACGCGGCGCGGCGCCGAGCTCGCGCTCGCGAGGGCGGCGCTGCAGCATCTGAGGCCGCTGCAGGCGCCGCAGAGTGCGGCCACATGTATCTCCACTAGTGCCGCGAGGACGCCGCTCTATATCGGAGGGCGGTGAGTATAGTCACATCCCCCGCCTGCTGCCGCACCGGCCCCGGCCCCGGCCGTGGACGTGACGCGGCGCGGCGCCGAGCTCGCGCTCGCGAGGGCGGCGCTGCAGCATCTGAGGCCGCTGCAGGCGCCGCAGAGTGCGGCCACATGTATCTCCACTAGTGCCGCGAGGACGCCGCTCTATATCGGAGGGCGGTGAGTATAGTCACATCCCCCGCCTGCTGCCGCACCGGCCCCGGCCCCGGCCGTGGACGTGACGCGGCGCGGCGCCGAGCTCGCGCTCGCGAGGGCGGCGCTGCAGCATCTGAGGCCGCTGCAGGCGCCGCAGAGTGCGGCCACATGTATCTCCACTAGTGCCGCGAGGACGCCGCTCTATATCGGAGGGCGGTGAGTATAGTCACATCCCCCGCCTGCTGCCGCACCGGCCCCGGCCCCGGCCGTGGACGTGACGTGAGCTCGCGCTGGGGAGATGGAACAGAACGGATGGAACAGCAACGTTTCGAACTCGTATGGAGTTCTTCATCAGGGGCAGCTATCCGTGCTGCTACGCGACTCGTAGCCCACTGCACTCATGTGTTGCAGTTATCGCTTTTGGAGAGCGCGTGGGGAGGAGGGAAGGGCTCTTGACGGTCTGTCACTGTTATTTCACTATTACCCACTGATATTGATCCTAATAATGTTGTTGTAGCTACCTGAAGCTGTCGCGCCAGCTGCCGCAGACGCCGTGGCTGGTGCGCGGGCAGCGCATGATGGAGACCTCTGTGCAGGAGATCATCTTCCAGCCAATCGCGGACATATACCTGTGAGTCGGTGTCGAAATAAACCAATCACATTCCTCAAATCGAAATGCACTTCTTAGAGGCTTCGCAAAGACGCGGTCTGGTTGGTAGATCATTATTAATTTGTGTTGTACGTAATTTAAAGTTAAATTTATTGAATGTTGAAATAAATAAAACTGAATAAAATAGAATTATTTTATCAGTGTGACACATGTGTGACAGACTGACGCCGGCAGAGATGGAGCATCGGCTGAAGTTCGTGTCGGCCGGCCGCGAGGACGTGGACGTGCGCTGTCTCGGGGACGGGCGCCCCTTCGCTATAGAGGTGAGTGCAGGCCAGTGGGATGGGACATACTACTGTCACAGTGTGACACATGTGTGACAGCCGGCCGCGAGGACGTGGACGTGCGCTGTCTCGGGGACGGGCGCCCCTTCGCTATAGAGGTGAGTGCAGGCCAGTGGGATGGGACATACTACTGTCACAGTGTGACACATGTGTGACAGCCGGCCGCGAGGACGTGGACGTGCGCTGTCTCGGGGACGGGCGCCCCTTCGCTATAGAGGTGAGTGCAGGCCAGTGGGATGGGACATACTACTGTCACAGTGTGACACATGTGTGACAGCCGGCCGCGAGGACGTGGACGTGCGCTGTCTCGGGGACGGGCGCCCCTTCGCTATAGAGGTGAGTGCAGTCCAGTGGGACATACTACTGTCACAGTGTGACACATGTGTGACAGCCGGCCGCGAGGACGTGGACGTGCGCTGTCTCGGGGACGGGCGCCCCTTCGCTATAGAGGTGAGTGCAGTCCAGTGGGATGGGACATACTACTGTCACAGTGTGACACATGTGTGACAGCCGGCCGCGAGGACGTGGACGTGCGCTGTCTCGGGGACGGGCGCCCCTTCGCTATAGAGGTGAGTGCAGTCCAGTGGGATGGGACATACTACTGTCACAGTGTGACACATGTGTGACAGCCGGCCGCGAGGACGTGGACGTGCGCTGTCTCGGGGACGGGCGCCCCTTCGCTATAGAGGTGAGTGCAGTCCAGTGGGATGGGACATACTACTGTCACAGTGTGACACATGTGTGACAGCCGGCCGCGAGGACGTGGACGTGCGCTGTCTCGGGGACGGGCGCCCCTTCGCTATAGAGGTGAGTGCAGGCCAGTGGGATGGGACATACTACTGTCACAGTGTGACACATGTGTGACAGCCGGCCGCGAGGACGTGGACGTGCGCTGTCTCGGGGACGGGCGCCCCTTCGCTATAGAGGTGAGTGCAGGCCAGTGGGATGGGACATACTACTGTCACAGTGTGACACATGTGTGACAGCCGGCCGCGAGGACGTGGACGTGCGCTGTCTCGGGGACGGGCGCCCCTTCGCTATAGAGGTGAGTGCAGTCCAGTGGGATGGGACATACTACTGTCACAGTGTGACACATGTGTGACAGCCGGCCGCGAGGACGTGGACGTGCGCTGTCTCGGGGACGGGCGCCCCTTCGCTATAGAGGTGAGTGCAGTCCAGTGGGACATACTACTGTCACAGTGTGACACATGTGTGACAGCCGGCCGCGAGGACGTGGACGTGCGCTGTCTCGGGGACGGGCGCCCCTTCGCTATAGAGGTGAGTGCAGTCCAGTGGGATGGGACATACTACTGTCACAGTGTGACACATGTGTGACAGCCGGCCGCGAGGACGTGGACGTGCGCTGTCTCGGGGACGGGCGCCCCTTCGCTATAGAGGTGAGTGCAGTCCAGTGGGATGGGACATACTACTGTCACAGTGTGACACATGTGTGACAGCCGGCCGCGAGGACGTGGACGTGCGCTGTCTCGGGGACGGGCGCCCCTTCGCTATAGAGGTGAGTGCAGTCCAGTGGGATGGGACATACTACTGTCACAGTGTGACACATGTGTGACAGCCGGCCGCGAGGACGTGGACGTGCGCTGTCTCGGGGACGGGCGCCCCTTCGCTATAGAGGTGAGTGCAGTCCAGTGGGACATACTACCGTCACAGTGTGACACATGTGTGACAGCCGGCCGCGAGGACGTGGACGTGCGCTGTCTCGGGGACGGGCGCCCCTTCGCTATAGAGGTGAGTGCAGTCCAGTGGGACATACTACTGTCACAGTGTGACACATGTGTGACAGCCGGCCGCGAGGACGTGGACGTGCGCTGTCTCGGGGACGGGCGCCCCTTCGCTATAGAGGTGAGTGCAGTCCAGTGGGATGGGACATACTACTGTCACAGTGTGACACATGTGTGACAGCCGGCCGCGAGGACGTGGACGTGCGCTGTCTCGGGGACGGGCGCCCCTTCGCTATAGAGGTGAGTGCAGTCCAGTGGGATGGGACATACTACTGTCACAGTGTGACACATGTGTGACAGCCGGCCGCGAGGACGTGGACGTGCGCTGTCTCGGGGACGGGCGCCCCTTCGCTATAGAGGTGAGTGCAGTCCAGTGGGACATACTACTGTCACAGTGTGACTCATGTGTGACAGCCGGCCGCGAGGACATGGACGTGCGCTGTCTCGGGGACGGACGCCCCTTCGCTATAGAGGTGAGTGCAGTCCAGTGGGACATACTTCTGTCACAGTGTGACACATGTGTGACAGACACAAGTGCTTTGCCGACCCCACTGGAGGTAGTACGCTCTTTTCTTGAAGGTCATATCGGTCCGAGAATACCGCAAGCGACAATTCATTCCAAAGCGCGATCGCGCGTTGTTTTTGTTCTAACCCATTTGTAGTACAGATATCGGACCCGCGTCGCGAGTTGACCGCGGAGGAGCTGGCGCGCGCCTGCGAGGAGATCTCGCGCAGCGGGACCGTCATCGTGCGGCACATGGCACACGTCACCAAGTGAGTCCTTCTTAAAATGCGTTCGAAACGTTTACTCACGTCTTATAAGTCGAATATAAGTAGAGAAGTTTTGAATCGGTTCGCGATTCATCCTCAGGAGCGCATCACTACGGCAGCGGCTAATCAAACAATGTACACCATAGCTGCTAGGCAATTAGAAATGTAGTCAAACATGATTAACGTTTTTATAACAAACATTAGATTATGATATTACAGTATTGGTTATTTTCAGAGATGACCTGACGGAGCTGAAGAGAGGGGAGGAGAGCAAGAGCAAGGAGTACGAAGCGCTCTGCATCAAGCTCACACACTCCACGCTCGACGAGGTAAGGGCAATATGGCGAGGTAATGGCAATATGGCGAGGTTATGGCAATATGGCGAGGTTATGGAATTATGGCGAGGTTATAGCAATATGGCGGGGTAATGTCAATATGGTGAGGTTATGGCGATATGTCGAGGTAAAGGCAATATGGTGGGGTAATGTCAATATGGTGAGGTTATGGCAATATGGTGAGGTAATGTCAATATGGCGAGGTCATGGCAATATGGCGGGGTAAAGGCAATATGGTGAGGTTATTGCAATATGGCGAGGTCATGGCAATATGGTGAGGTAATGGCTATATGGTGAGGTTATGGCAATATGGCGAGGTCTGCAGACCGCTACGTGCACTGCAGGCTGTATGTCAACGTTGACGTTATTCGTTTATTTTTATTTTTTATAACCAGTACCAATTATTTATAACATTTTGCTATAACATAAATATAATTGATTGATTTAAGTATTATTTTTGAAAAAATGACTTACTGTTGAGTTTCTTGAAATTAACTTAATCAATGTACCAAACAGCTGATTCGGTTAAAGCACTGATGATAGTGATTATTATTATACTGTACGTCGCACCCGCTCACGGGACAATACTGTCCCAGACCTTGTGGAAGAGTGCGCGGGGCAGAAGCCAACGCGTAAAGGCCTGATAATAGGCTATAAACTTGTGACAATGTGTGCTGGAAATTGGCAAGTAATAGGATCTAGGTCGGTACTCACGGTTGCTGGCGATCCAGGCACACACTTGTCGAATAGTTCCTTAGGTTTTGTCACGGGCCCGGACTGAGGCTGAATATCACTGATCACCAGGAAGCAGTTCTTGGTCACTAGTTTTAGGGAACGTTGCGATCCGCTCGTAAGACGCGCGCGTTCGGCTCAATATCGGGAGCACACTGGTGCGGCGCGCGGCGCGAAGTACCGGGGATCGTAGGGTAGATTTAGTATTGGAAGGATGAGGGTAGAGGAACCTCACACATTGCCACAAACTAATGTTCCGTATATATAGTATTTAGCAAAGAAAACCTAAATATATATTTTTCAATTCATAAAACTGAAAGATAACTCAAAAAAAAATATTTGAAAATAGGTTTTTAATTTTTATTTTGAAATGCTTAAAACGCTGTCCGCCATTTTCGTTTGTGATAGTGATGTCATCGGTCCCGTAAAGAACCCTTACTCCTTACAGATAACCGTGGCTAGATAACTAGTGAACTGTGAAGATTTTTTTTCCTAGGAGATAACTAGTTATATCCGAGGATTTTATATTCTTCGAAGATAACTGTCTTTTCTAACAGTTTTCTGTGAGGAGAATCCAATCCTTGCAGATAACTGGTTACCTCCAAGGATTTTATATTCTTCGCAGATAACTATTATTTTTTTAAGTTTTCTGAGAGGAAATTGTATTCCTCGGAGGTAACTAGCTATCTCCAAGGAATTTAAAATCTTCGCAGATAACTGTTTCTTTTTATAGTTTTCTTTGAGGAAAATGTATTCCTCGGAGATAACTAGCTATCTCCAAGGAATTTAAAATCTTCGCAAATAACTGTCTTTTCTAACAGTTATCTGCGTCTGCGAGTAATCGTCACAAAGAAAAACAAAGATTAAAAAAAATTATTTTTAACAAAAAAAAGAACCGACTTCAGTAAAACTAAAAAACCAAAAATAACCCATTCAAGTACAGATTACATTTGACTCACCCTTCGAAGTCGATCCCAAACCACTCAGTTCTTATATTTATAGTTATATTATAGTTTACGCGAGGTTTGGCACCGACTTCGAAGGGTGAGTCAAATGTAATCTGTACTTGAATGGGTTATTTTTGGTTTTTTAGTTTTACTGAAGTCGGTTCTTTTTTTTGTTAAAAATAATTTTTTTTTTGCTTTTTAGTGGTTCTAGTGGCCATCTGTGGTGTTCATCATCAGTTTACTTACATCAAATCCTATTTCCTGAATGTAAATTCTTGACTTTATCAATAAATTACCGAAAGCGCCGTACATGTCCCTATAACATTTGAAGAGTTCCCTCGATTTCTCCAAGATTCCATCATCAGATCCTGACTTAGTGCCAACGGGACCAACTCGGAGTTATACCCTTTTGATTAAAAAAAAAAAATTGAAAATCGGTTCACGGTTCTCGGAGATATCGAGTAACATACACACAAAAAAAACAAAAAAAAAAAAAATAGTTCGAATAGAGAACCTCCTTTTTTTGAAGTCGGTTAAAAATACTAACAACTTACTATTTTTAAAACCTTTTTATAATAAAACCCAAATCTACAAATAAACGAATTTTATTTTAAACTTAAAAATACCAAAATTAAAATTGCCTTCCTTTAAACACGTCAAAAATATTTTAATAAGCATATGGGCATATCATTTCTAAGCAATGCCCAACGGTGATGTGCGATTGCAGCAACTGTAGGATTGCTCTTGCAATACGTGCATGGCGCTCTATGACTTCTAACTTTTTTTTGTTGCCGTGAAATTTTGGTTCTAGTTATTCTATATATACTCTTCCACCTATAATAAACGGCATGCCACAAAAATGGAGTTTACAAAACACTATGCTAAGTAGGGCAATTTAAATTTCCTCACAGATAACTGTTAGAAAAGACAGTTATTTGCGAAGATTTTAAATTCCTTGGAGATAGCTAGTTATCTCCGAGGAATACATTTTCCTCAGAGAAAACTATGAAAAGAAATAGTTATCTGCGAAGATTTTAAATTCCTTGGAGATAGCTAGTTATCTCCGAGGAATACAATTTCCTCTCAGAAAACTTAAAAAAATAATAGTTATCTGCGAAGAATATAAAATCCTTGGAGGTAACCAGTTATCTACAAGGATTGGATTCGCCTCACAGAAAACTGTTAGAAAAGACAGTTATCTGCAAAGAATATAAAATCCTCGGATATAACTAGTTATCTCCTAGGAAAAAAAATCTTCACAGTTCACTAGTTATCTAGCCACGGTTATCTGTAAGGAGTAAGGGGTAAAGAAAACTGAAAGTCTACTTTGACAATTTCGAATAGTTCCGTCCCTTTCGATCTCCCGTCAAAGTATTTATTTATTTAATGCACAAATGACAAACAAATCGTACAAAAGGCGGACTTAATGCCATTGGGCATTCTCTACCAGTCAACCATCGGGCAAATTCTAATTCAAATATTTTATTTGCTTTACGTACAAGTACATGCAAATACAGTTTTAGCATACTTTATACAATAGTTAATTTATAAATAGGTACCTATTAACAATTTCACAGCGATATTTACACTGTGATTATACAAAAATACTTTCTATTCGTCCAGAGCATTAGCAAAAATTTCATCAATTGAGTAGAATGGTCTATTAATAAAATAATCTTTCACTTTTTTATCAAAAGCTCTAAAGTTCCCACATTCCTTGATGTCATCATTTAGCTTAATAAAAACCGTAATGGCTATATTATTAAAACTATTGTATATATACAGTAGATGTTATTAAAACATTTAAATCACTTAATTTAAAGAAAACAGAGGATTTATGGGGAGCATCAGTAAAAATAATTAATCATATCATAGATTCAATTGCGCCTTACCTAGCTTTGATTTACAATAGTTGCATAGCAGAGGGAGTTTTCCCAAATCTTATGAAAATTAGTAAAGTCATACCTCTTTTTAAATCGGGTGATTTGAGTGATCTGACTAATTTCCGTCCGATATCTATACTACCTGTTTTAAGTAAAGTTTTCGAAAAATTAATGTTGAAAGATCTACTAGGACACTTCAATAGAAATAAATTACTCTCTAGTAAACAGTTCGGTTTCACAAGGGGACGTTCCACGACTGATGCAGCATCTGTACTTATTAAACACATTTATGACAGCTGGGAGGAATCTTGTGATGCAATTGGTATCTTCTGCGACCTTTCTAAAGCATTCGACTGCGTTCATCCTGGAACACTCATTTTGAAATTAGAACATTATGGTCTGTCTTCAAATGCTTTAAGCCTTATGTCTTCATATCTCAGTGATAGAATGCAAACAGTGGATGTAAATGGAACCCAGTCCAATGGAGCTATAGTTAAGCTAGGAGTGCCACAGGGCTCTATTTTAGGTCCATTTCTATTTTTGGTTTATATAAATGACTTACCATCTATAGTAGATAATCTTTGTAATATAGTACTATTTGCTGACGATACATCATTAATTTTCAAGGTTCACCGGAAATCAACCGACTATGCGGAAATTAATGGCACTCTAGAGAAAGTACTTAACTGGTTTACTACTAATAATCTTCTATTAAATGCCAAGAAGACTAAATGTGTTAGATTTGCTTTACCGAATGTTACGGCGGTAGATTCTACTATATTACTAAATGGTGAATGCTTAGAAATAGTGAATAAGGCATTATTCTTAGGTATAACATTGGACAGTAATTTGCAATGGAGTCCACATATAGCAGTGCTTGCAGGTAAATTAAGTTCAGCGGCGTACGCCGTTAGGAAAATCAGACAATTGAGTAATGTTGATACAGCTCGCTTAGTTTATCATAGTTATTTTCATAGTGTCATGTCATATGGTATTCTGGTTTGGGGCAAAGCAGCTGACATTCAGACTATATTTGTGCTACAAAAAAGAGCCATTCGTTCTATATATAACCTAAATTCTCGTGACTCCTTAAGAGACATTTTCAAAGATATAAACATCTTAACTGTAGCGTCCCAATATATTTATGAGAGTATTATGTATGTTATTAGAAACCTAGATTCATTTACAAAAAATTCCGATGTCCACAGTTTTAACACTAGAAATAAAAATAAAATTGCTATTAGAAAGTTTCGTGTTCGTAAAGTAAGTAAATCATTTTTAGGCCAATGTATTCATTTTTATAACAAGTTACCTGATCATGTTTTAAAATTAGCCTTTCCATCTCTCAAAAATTATTTAAAAAAATCTCTAATGTCAAAAGCATATTATACAGTAGAGGACTATCTGACAGACAAAAATGCATGGCCTGAACCAGAAACCGCGTAGCTGACTCCTTCTTAGATTGTACCTAACTAGTTTAAGGGACACAGTTCTAATAAGAAAGCATATCAAACGTACATAAATTGTGATAAACCGTCAGGCTTTCTTGTAGTTTCTATTTTATTCTTACACTTTTCCTCACTTATGTCTTAAAATACACTTTTAATATGTTTTCTTGTAGAACTACGTATAGTTAAGTTCATATCATTGTAATAGTTAAGTACTTAATACTTTCTGAAAAAATGACTGACTGTTGAGTTTCTTTCGGCGTTTCTTCTCAACAGTGGTCTCCTCTTGTGAAATGCCGGTAGACTCAGACATGTAAAAGTGCCCTTGTGGCCTACTTGCAGAATAAAGTTCATTATTTCATTATTTCATTATTATTTCATTATTTCATTATTGTTAAAATGCGCATAGTGTGATTTGCTTAAAGTTAAATTATTTTTATTTCTTAGATTAAAGTTATGCAATTGTGAATTAGTCGAATCCTTATTTTTAAACACGTTAATAGATAGGCGGTATAGATATAGTGACGTAATTGTTAAAATTTTGTTTTCTACAAACATATTTCTATGAGTAACGGGTACCTATATCTTTCGATCCCACAATAAGTCGCATAGCCTTCTTTTGCATAAACAATACAGAATTTATGCCAGTACCATTGCCCCAGACTTCCAAGCAATACCTAACAATGCTCTCAAAATAAGAGCAGTAAACCGTTTTTAATATCTTGGTGTCTGCTATCTTTAAGAGACTTTTTAGTGTATAGCACGCATTAGCCAACTTTTTGTTTACTGCTTCTATTTGGTTATGGCATCTCAGATAGGGGTCAAGTTCAACTCCCAAAAATCGGATCCAATCAGATTTCTCTATGGGCATGTTGCATTCAAAGTCTGGGCTTTTGGAACTTCGACGGAAAATAATGTAGAAACTTTTGTCGCAGTTGATTTTGAGTCCATTGAAAGCTAACCAGCTCTCCAGTTCTTCCCAACATTTTTGAATCCTAACATGAAATTCTTCCCTGGGATTTCCACTTAAAATAATGCTCGTATCATCTGCATATACTCGTAAGTACAGTGTACCACAAGTAAGATAGCTAGGTAGATCGTTTATGAATACTAGAAATAATAGAGGACCTAGTACTGAGCCCTGCGGTACACCGTAGTATATGATTCCTTCTTCGGAACGAAACGCATTATTCTCTGCGTTAGAAGTTTCTACGTATTGTGTGCGATTCAGGTAGGATTCAAAAAGATTTAAAGCTGTGCCACGGACACCATAGTGCTCTAATTTGTTGAGAAGTATTCCGTGATCGACGCAGTCGAACGCTTTCGTTAGATCACAGAATACTCCTCCACATGTGTTACCATTGTTCAAATTGAGCATTACTTCAGAAACTAAATTTATAACTGCGTCTGAAGTGTTTTTCCCCTTTCTGAAACCATATTGACATGAGGTAAAGAAATCATTTTTCTCAAGGTGGCCTTCTAATCTATCGGCCAAGCATTTTTGATATCACAGACAATAGAGATACAGGCCTGTAGTTGTTTAGCTCAGTGTGACTTCCTTTTTTATGCAGTGTTATAACTTTGTTTTTTTTTAGTAAATCGGGAAACACACCCATTTCTAAACATGTATTAAGGCGCTCTTTTCCCAGTAGACGCCGAACTCACTCATTTTGAAATGAGTCGTAAACATATTAAGCAGTGTTTGAAGATTATGAAAAACATATATATCATACTTAAGGATCTTGCGATTATAAAATCGTTTTCACCAACATGATTGGACAAATTTCGCTCGATAGAAAAGAATCCCAAAGTTACCTCTATTTGTAATATTTTTTCAGTGGCAAGGCTAAAATACGAAGTTTTTTTACCCGTTTTTTGCTTAAATGTTTGGATACTAACATTATCTAGGTAAATTCGCTAGGATTGTCTCGATACAATTATTTATTTAATCACTAGAACTAAAAACCTGCTAAAAATCGTCGCGTGTCAGCGCTTGAAGAGCGTCAATTGTCAATTGTTTGACGACGCGTTTGGCTCGGTTGGTAGACACCTGCCTACTGAGTCGGCGGTCCTGGGTTCGAATCCCGGCCGGGGCAAATATTTGTGCAAAATATTTGTTCTTGGGTCATGGATGTTATCTATATATGTATTTATATATTATGTATATCGTCGTCTAGTACCCATAGTACAAGCTTTGCTTAGTTTGGGACTAGGTCGATTTGTGTAAGATTGTCCCTTAATATTTATTTTATTTATTAATTAGTTCCGCGCGACCACGGCCGGACAATATCGCCTTAAAAATTAAACAAAGAGGTATGCATAGTACATTAATATTGTCTTTTACAAATTTTGTGTTAAGATTCCAGTTCCACTAGAGATAGGTTCCAAAGCAGATAAGTATAATGGAGGGAGCGGAATGGCATTATACGACGGTCGAATTTCGAATATTTACACTTATTTCTGGGGCACGCTACAGATTACCAAAAGGCACAAATGGCGGACGGCGTTTTTGACTGTTCACGAAAATTCTAATTTTCAATTGATAAAATTTAGCTTCCTAGCTTTCACAAGAATACAAGACATTTTTTTAGAGCTAGTATGATCATTACCATTTGAAATATATTTCAATTCAAAATTGGGTCTAGTAGCCTATTAGAATGTAAGGCGTATTATTATTTCCAGCCGGTGTCGCCGGACACGCCGGTGACGGTGACGGCGGCGGACATCGACCGCATCAACACGTACACCAACACCGCGCCCGACAGCGGCGTGCGCGTGCGCATCCTGCAGCGCACGCCGCTGCGCGTGCTGCACCGCCGCCCGCTGCTCGAGCGGCCGCGCGACATACTCAGCCTGCGGGCCGACAGCGTGCCAGGTGAGCGACACGTCCGCCGGACATACTTAACATCCTGCAGCGCACGTGCTGCACCGCCGCCCGCTGCTGGCCCGGCCGCGCGACATACTCAGCCTGCGGGCCGACAGCGTGCCAGGTGAGCGACACGTCCGCCGGACATACTTAACATCCTGCAGCGCACGTGCTGCACCGCCGCCCGCTGCTGGCCCGGCCGCGCGACATACTCAGCCTGCGGGCCGACAGCGTGCCAGGTGAGCGACACGTCCGCCGGACATACTTAACATCCTGCAGCGCACGTGCTGCACCGCCGCCCGCTGCTGGCCCGGCCGCGCGACATACTCAGCCTGCGGGCCGACAGCGTGCCAGGTGAGCGACACGTCCGCCGGACATACTTAACATCCTGCAGCGCACGTGCTGCACCGCCGCCCGCTGCTGGCCCGGCCGCGCGACATACTCAGCCTGCGGGCCGACAGCGTGCCAGGTGAGCGACACGTCCGCCGGACATACTTAACATCCTGCAGCGCACGTGCTGCACCGCCGCCCGCTGCTGGCCCGGCCGCGCGACATACTCAGCCTGCGGGCCGACAGCGTGCCAGGTGAGCGACACGTCCGCCGGACATACTTAACATCCTGCAGCGCACGTGCTGCACCGCCGCCCGCTGCTGGCCCGGCCGCGCGACATACTCAGCCTGCGGGCCGACAGCGTGCCAGGTGAGCGACACGTCCGCCGGACATACTTAACATCCTGCAGCGCACGTGCTGCACCGCCGCCCGCTGCTGGCCCGGCCGCGCGACATACTCAGCCTGCGGGCCGACAGCGTGCCAGGTGAGCGACACGTCCGCCGGACATACTTAACATCCTGCAGCGCACGCCGCTGCGCGTGCTGCACCGCCGCCCGCTGCTGGCCCGGCCGCGCGACATACTCAGCCTGCGGGCCGACAGCGTGCCAGGTGAGAGCAGAATGGAATACAATTATTTATTACCACACTCATACATTTAACATTTTCATTACACTTGCTCGTAAACAGGGGTTTACGTGCTAGAAGACCGGGCGGTAAGTCGTATATTACGCCCTAGGACGGTAAGTTATTTAGATATTGACTATTATTTATTACTTTGTTTTATTTCCTCTAAAGTGTGATGTAAAACGTCGTACGTGACTCTAGTGAAAGGAGTTCCAAACTCGTGTCATTAAAGCCAAGAAGGGCAGCCTTTGGATTCGGGCTTCTAATAGACACTCGTTTGTAATTCCTCGTTTATCACCCTTGATACGTTTAATGTACTAATACACCCCATAGCATTCGGAGACCGTTTGGCAAGCTTTAGCCTGTGAACGGTTGGTATTAAATCAAGAACATAAAATGCGACACATCCGCCGGACACACTAAACGTCCCGCAGCGGACGAAGTGAAGAAAAAAATCCTTTTTCGTAGTTAGTTACAAAACTTGGTCACAAACGTGAACGAAGATCGATTAAATAACAACTTGCGTTACTCACCGTCGTGGTACTCATGTTCTGTTTGTGACAGGAATCCGAGTTATGTTAAACCTTGGTATCGTTCCAGGCCACCTGTCGCTGTTCCGTCTGCGCCTGCGCACGAGCGCGGGCACGTACGTGAAGGAGTGGTGCCACGGCAAGCTGGCGCGCACGCGCCCGGCGCTCACCGCCGCGCTCGGCGCGCGAGCGGACATCCTGGCGCTCGACGTCACACAAGTGCTGCTGCCCTGGCCGCCCACACGATAAACGATACATACTTTAATAAAAATATTTTTAAACATAACTAGTGTTTTTATTAAGTCTCCTTATCCGTTAAAAAATGCTTGTTTTAGACATTTTTCTCTATGATGGGGAGTCTACTTCGTCCGGTTCTCCCAGAATGTGAAGTCTGGACTTCGTCCTGATCTTCTCCCGGAATGTGGAGTCTAGACTCCGTCCAGTTCATCTTCCAGAATGTGGAGAGTCTACTTCGTCTAGTTCTACCAGAATGTGAAGAGTCTGGACTTCGTCCTGATCTTCTCCCGGAATGTGGAGAGTCTAGACTCCGTCCAGTTCATCTTCCAGAATGTGGAGAGTCTACTTCGTCTAGTTCTACCAGAATGTGAAGAGTCTGGACTTCGTCCTGATCTTCTCCCGGAATGTGGAGAGTCTAGACTCTGTCCAGTTCACCTCCCAGAATGTGGAGAGTCTACTTCGTCTAGTTCTACCAGAATGTGAAGAGTCTGGACTTCGTCCTGATCTTCTCCCGGAATGTGGAGAGTCTACACTCCGTCCAGTTCATCTTCCAGAATGTGGAGAGTCTACTTCGTCTAGTTCTACCAGAATGTGAAGAGTCTGGACTTCGTCCTGATCTTCTCCCGGAATGTGGAGAGTCTAGACTCTGTCCAGTTCACCTCCCAGAATGTGGAGAGTCTACTTCGTCTAGTTCTACCAGAATGTGAAGAGTCTGGACTTCGTCCTGATCTTCTCCCGGAATGTGGAGAGTCTACACTCCGTCCAGTTCATCTTCCAGAATGTGGAGAGTCTACTTCGTCTAGTTCTACCAGAATGTGAAGAGTCTGGACTTCGTCCTGATCTTCTCCCGGAATGTGGAGAGTCTAGACTCTGTCCAGTTCACCTCCCAGAATGTGGAGAGTCTACTTCGTCTAGTTCTACCAGAATGTGAAGAGTCTGGACTTCGTCCTGATCTTCTCCCGGAATGTGGAGAGTCTACACTCCGTCCAGTTCACCTTCCAGAATGTGGAGAGTCTACTTCGTCTAGTTCTACCAGAATGTGAAGAGTCTGCACTTCGTCCTGATCTTCTCCCGGAATGTGGAGAGTCTACACTCCGTCCAGTTCATCTTCCAGAATGTGGAGAGTCTACTTCGTCTAGTTCTACCAGAATGTGAAGAGTCTGGACTTCGTCCTGATCTTCTCCCGGAATGTGGAGAGTCTAGACTCTGAAGTATGATGATTGCTGGAGATAGGGTTCTTCATGAAAAGTCCATTATTCAGGTTGGTTATGATATATTGTCTTATCAAAGATTGTTAAGTAAAGAACCTTAAAATTAGTGTTACATGGGTTTTTATTATTAAGATTTGTCCACTCAAGCAATATATGTTTATGTTGTTGTAAACAACTAAGTTACTGTTAAACTGTAATTGAGGCATACACTACACCTCCTTCCTAAGTATCCTTCACCCCCCCGGTAACAAAGAGGAAAGGAGAAAAAAGAAAATAATAAATAATAACACATATTACTTGAGGGTTCACATTTTAAAAACAGTTAAGTTTTTAACAATTGAAAATATTACTATAATAAATTTATGTGTTAAATAATCTAGTATTATTCTTATGGGTTACATATTCTTTGTTATCTTTTAAAATCCTTACATTAGGTGAATTATCCTCTATAACTTCATATGGTCCTTTAAAAATATTGTCTAACTTATTTCCAACTTGATTTTTTAACAAGACTAAGTCTCCTGGTTTGTATTTAATTGGATTAACATATTTATCATAATAAAATTTCTGTCTATTTTTACATTCTAGCAAATTATTTCTAGCGTCATTAATCGCTTTTTGAAATCTATATTTTAATGACTCTGTCCAGTTCACCTCCCAGAATGTGGAGAGTCTACTTCGTCTAGTTCTACCAGAATGTGAAGAGTCTGGACTTCGTCCTGATCTTCTCCCGGAATGTGGAGAGTCTACACTCCGTCCAGTTCACCTTCCAGAATGTGGAGAGTCTACTTCGTCTAGTTCTACCAGAATGTGAAGAGTCTGCACTTCGTCCTGATCTTCTCCCGGAATGTGGAGAGTCTACACTCCGTCCAGTTCATCTTCCAGAATGTGGAGAGTCTACTTCGTCTAGTTCTACCAGAATGTGAAGAGTCTGGACTTCGTCCTGATCTTCTCCCGGAATGTGGAGAGTCTAGACTCTGAAGTATGATGATTGCTGGAGATAGGGTTCTTCATGAAAAGTCCATTATTCAGGTTGGTTATGATATATTGTCTTATCAAAGATTGTTAAGTAAAGAACCTTAAAATTAGTGTTACATGGGTTTTTATTATTAAGATTTGTCCACTCAAGCAATATATGTTTATGTTGTTGTAAACAACTAAGTTACTGTTAAACTGTAATTGAGGCATACACTACACCTCCTTCCTAAGTATCCTTCACCCCCCCGGTAACAAAGAGGAAAGGAGAGAAAAAGAAAATAATAAATAATAACACATATTACTTGAGGGTTCACATTTTAAAAACAGTTAAGTTTTTAACAATTGAAAATATTACTATAATAAATTTATGTGTTAAATAATCTAGTATTATTCTTATGGGTTACATATTCTTTGTTATCTTTTAAAATCCTTACATTAGGTGAATTATCCTCTATAACTTCATATGGTCCTTTAAAAATATTGTCTAACTTATTTCCAACTTGATTTTTTAACAAGACTAAGTCTCCTGGTGTAGGAGCCAGTTAGCCCTTACACTTGCTTGTGGTGTTGGAGTGCGTTGAAAGAACGATGAAGTTAAGTTATAGTTGAACTGGTTTATTTTATGTAAAGATACAAAATTAAGTAGGTAAAATAATTGGTCGTTCCTCCGTTGACGTTTATCGTCCGCGTGTTAGTTATGCACTGATCGGTAAAATGTTGGTTTTTATTATAAATTACGCGGTCTCAAGTAGATCGCAACGTAAGCTAAAACATGTACAGTCGACACTGTACATATTGGCAACCCCAAAAGAAAGGGATGAATAAGATAACTGTCAATAGAAGGAGCAACCATTACATAAGACAATAAGAATTATAAACATTAATCAAAGTTGAACGCGACGTTGTCGTTGGTCGCGCCGTGTGGTCGCGAGCGCTGCTCTCGGATTCTCTCTTTAGGTATCGGTTGAAGCTCGATGTCCTCATAGTGAGGCTTCACTGATTGCAGTGAACATTGTTTCCTTTTCTTTAGTTTTGGACAGAGTGAAGGATAGCACCTTCGCACTCCCCACAGAACGACAGCAACAATGGCTGCAGTTAGAAGGAAATAACTGATGACATATTGGTGAATGTCGTGGTTTGTGATTGTAGATGGTAATCGTTCTTCATTCTTCTTCAGTTGGGTTATTTTCCTTTCGAAATCTTTGATATCTTGATCTAGTTCTGCAGTATGGTATAGATGCGGTATCTTGTGGTAGGTTATATTGGCGATTTGATTAATCGATGACATCAGTGTAGGCACGTTGACGTCGTAGTCTATCTTCAGTTTGCTATTGTATTGACTAAGTGAGTGAATAGTTAAGTCCTTGGATTGCAGCATGCAACCTTGGGCTAAAGTCACTATCCCGGAAGACGTCATAGTATGTGACGTAATGTTGTCCTCGCATATGACTCGCAGCGCGCAGGTATCGCAACATATCGCAAGCCAAGCGTTTGGCGAATGCAATTCAATCCAGGCGTCCTTGCATGACGTATTTATGATATCGCATGGAGTAGTCGTGCGATGACCTATTAGTTTAGCTTCGCACGGGATGTTTTCGTTGTGTAAGTTGTAGACTGGGAGGTTTTTGTTGCATATAAAGTTGTCGAGTTTTGATTGGATGCATTGTTTGAGGTCCTCTTCCGTCAATGAAATGTAGGTATTCTTCGGGAAATTTACGGCGATGAATCTTGAACTAGTTTTTACGGTGACGGTCTTGAAGTTAGTTTTGACTGGTAATGGGATTGCGTGATGTAGCGTAAAATCTTCATCCGATATTAATGGTATGTGTACCTCAAACAAGAAAAAACTCTCTGTGACCCGAGCCTTAACATAAAGAAGCTTGTAAAGGTCCTTGATGTCTTCTCGTATGTTGTCCACTGGTAAAGATAATGTTCTGGGTAATTTTCCTGCGATGATGTTCATTTGTTCAATCAAGTTGACTGGAGATACCAGATGTATGTCGATGCGGCCCTTATACACATCAGTTAAGGTATTGAAGAGCATTTCTTGAACTGTCTTCAAATTATTTATGAGTAGGTATGCCGATAATGCTGCAGAGTTAAAGTAACTGGTGGCCATTGCTGTTTCCACTTCAGACTCAATTTTGGCAAAGTTGATGTTGGTTTGGTTCATAAAGTTTTCTATGATGTCGAATTGACGCTTGATGTTTGCTTCGTTTTTCTTCAAAACTTTGTTTTCCAACTCGACGATGGATGTTTGATTTTTTATCAGCTGAAGTAGATAGTTTTCGTTGTTGTGGAGGGCCTTAATGTCGTTGTTGTATTTTTCGGCAAATCGTTGATCCAAAATTCCGAATAAAGTATTAGATAGATATCCGACTCCGTCTATGAGTCCTCGTTTCTTCCTGTCGGAAAGATGTTTTTGTGGAGCGAGTAAAATGGTGTTGTAGTACTGCAGCAGTTCCATTTCATGGTAAAGTTGGTTAAGCGTCGTATTACAGTACCTTGGGTCTGTTTTTTGACACCAATCGCTCACTATGTTGAGATAAGTCGCAATACGACCAGTTCCTTCCCAGTAGTTAGTTAAGTTATAATACATAAGTAATGTCCACTCGTTATGTATAAGTTGTATTTTTCCCATTGTGTCATAATAAATGGGACGCTCCGATTCCAGACTTGTAATATGAGTCATTGTCGCCATGCCGGCTGTCTGTGCGCCCGTTATCAATGCGCACATGGTTAAACAAGTTGTAAACAATGTCAGCAGGCATTGTTTACTACTGTTTTTTCTTAGTGTGGCTCGTGTAGGTTCCTTCTCTTTGGCTTGGCGCACATTGTCGTTTTGTGTCGGTTGCTTTTCTTCACAATTATCTTCCGGTTTCTCGAATGGGAGCGGTGAGAGTTTGACGACAGGACGTTTAAGCGTTCCCGTTTGCGTTTTGATAGTCGTTACTCGTACGTAACCGTCGGCCCCTGGGTGAGTCTCCATTACACGTCCCAAAGCCCATTTTCCCGGTGGCATGTTGTCTTCTTTGACGAGTACAATGTCATCGACCTCAATGTTTTTTGTGGGTTTGTTCCATTTGCTCCGACGTTGTAGTTGCGATAAATAGTCACTGGACCAGCATTTCCAGAACCGTTGCATCATATGTTCAATAAGTTGCCACCGTCGACGTAGGTCGATGTGCTTGGTGTCACTGTGATCTGAGTGAGGCAGCGACATAGTGGGAGATCCCGTCAAGAAGTGTCCGGGAGTTAGGCAGTTATAGTATTCGTCTGGATCTTCTGTGAGAGCGCAGAGTGGCCTTGAGTTCAGGCATGCTTCTATTTTCGTTAACAAGGTTGTAAGTTCTTCGAAAGTTAGTTTTTGTTCTCCGAGTACTCTTCGTAAGTGGTACTTCAGCGACTTCACAGCCGCTTCCCAGATGCCTCCTCCGGTGGGCCACGCAGGAGCGTTGAAATGCCATTCCACCTCCTTTTTTCCCATCTCGTCGAAAAAGTTTGAGTTTTGCAACATCTGCTTGAATTGTTCGAACTCGTCACGTATGACCTTGGATGCTCGAATGAAGTTCGTCCCACAGTCAGAGTACATGTGTTTTGGTGTACCGCGCCGGGCACAGAAGCGTTCGAAAGCAGCCAGAAATGTTTCGGCACTCATGTCCGATGTAAGTTCTATGTGTACGGCTTTCGTGACCAAGCACACAAATATAACGATGTATCCTTTAGACGTTTTGACACCCCTGCCTTTGTTGATTTTAACTTCTACACTTCCTGTGAAGTCAGCGCCGGAATGCGTAAATGGCCTTGAGGGGTTGGTTCTCTGCGGTGGTAAATCCGCCATGAGTTGATGATGGTCGGAAGGCTTGAATCGATGACAGCGTACGCAGTGTTGCAGTTGATTTTTGACAGCTCTGTTGCCACCAATGATCCAATAACGCTGCCTTATATAGTTAAGGGCTTCGCGCGCTCCGCCATGCAATGTTGATATATGTCCATGATGTATCACAAGATGAGTCATTCGTCCCTTCCTAGGAAGTATCATTGGATTTTTTATGCCTGGAGGTAAGTTAGAGTTGTTTAGTCGTCCGCCGACACGAATGATTCCCTTTTCATCTAAGTACGGATTTAGCTTGTACATACAGCTATGTTTCGTTACTGGTTTGTTTTTTGATAATAAGTTGTACTCGTTTGAAAAAGCCGCTTCCTGAGCGCATCGCGTTACTAAGTCGATAGCCGCCTTTAGCTCGCGCGTAGTTAGGTAGTGGGTGTCAGATTGCTGTTTGCGACGAAGTTTTGCAGTGAATCGCAATATCCACGCGGTGACCCTGATTACTCGTGTTAACGAGCTATTATTTTCTAACAGTCCATCAATGAAGTTATTATTTTGTTTTGTCGTTAGGGTTGCCTCTTCAGTTTTTATAGTTCCGATGTTAGTTGTGAAATGGCAATTTATGTTTACAGATTCTGGCTCGTTGTTAATTTCTGGAAGTGACGATGGTCCGTGCCACCAGAGGTCGAAATTAACCAGTCTGCTCGGTTGCATTCCTCTTGAAGCTGGATCAGCTGGATTGTGTTCAGATTTGATGTATTGCCATTTTTCTGCAGGTATTATCTCTTTGATTTTCGTTACTCGGTTGGCCACGTATTTTTCCCACCGTGAGATATCTCCCTGCAGCCACGCTAGGACAACTTGAGAGTCACTCCATGCTTGAATGTTTATTTCGTATTCGTGATAGACTTCCAGGACCTTGTTCATGAGCTGTGACAGTAGGAGTGCGCCGCATAGTTCCAATTTTGGTAAGCTTATTTTTTGCGATAAGGGGGCAACCCTAGTCCTGGATGTTAGCAACGTTGTTATCGGCTTTCCGTGTTCATCTTTGATGCGGGTGTAAATTACGCAAGCAAATGCTTTCTCACTTGCATCGCAGTATCCCAAAAGTTCAATTTGATTTGCTGTCCCGCCAATCCATCGGTTTAATTTGATGTTGTTTATCAGCGGCAGTTCGCTCTTGAGTTTTAGCCATTCTTCTTGTATGTCGCTCGGTAGTTCTTGGTCCCAGCCCAGTTTACTGGTCCAAACCTTTTGAAATATTAGTTTAGCTGCGACCGTGACAGGACTATAAAAGCCCAAAGGGTCAAAAAGGCGTGATATCTCAGATAGTAAAACCCGTTTCGTTAGTGGTAATTTTGTTTTGCCATCCAGGTTCCAGGTCAACATGAATGTATCTGAGTTGGGGTTCCAGCCGAGCCCCAAAGTTTTCATAGAGTCTTCATGTTTGAAGTCAAATGTTTTCTTTGTAGATATTTGGTCTTCAGTTAAGTTTTCAGTCAAGGCCGGGTGGTTAGTTGACCATTTTCGCAAGTTCATCCCGCCACCTTGAAGCAAGTTTATTAGTGATTGTTGTAGTTGTTTGGCTCCTTCAATCGAGTTGTGGCCGCTGACGAGATCGTCAACGTAAAATGAGCTCTTTAATGTTTCGGCAGCTGCAGGATATTTGTGCCCATCATCACTTGCCAGTTGTTTAAGTGTTCTTATAGCGAGCCATGGGGCACTTTTCATCCCGTAAGTAATGGTACATAGTTGATATTCTTGCAGCATCTCAGAGGGCGAGTTTCGCCATATTATCTTTTGTAGTTGTTGTTGGTCGGCAGAGATCCAAATGCACCGATACATTTTTTCCACATCAGCTGTGAACGCATATTTGTACGATCTCCACTTCAGTAGTAGTGCTTGTATGTCCTGCTGTAGGTTAGGACCTTTTTCTTGTAAGTTGTTCAAGCTGTAGCCGCTGGATGTTTTTTGAGATGCATTGAAAACAACTCTTAGTTTGGTTGTAGTAGCGTTGTCCCTCAGGACGCCGTGATGAGGCAGGAAATAATCTTTGGTTGAAGTTGAAGTTGCAGGTTTCATGTGCTGGAGGTCACAATATTCTTTCATAAAGTTTTTGTACATTTTTGCGAGTTCAGTCTGCCTCTGCAATCTCTTTTCAAGTTGGAGAAATTGCGAGATGGCAATTTGTTTTGAATTTCCCAGTTTTTCTTCGAAGTTTGAAGATAAAGGCATTTTCACGATGTACTTCCCATCGGCTCCACGCTTGACTGTTTTTTGATAGTAGTCTTCACACTCGTCGTTTTTCGGGTTATTCTCGCAGTCTTGGGTGATTTCCTCGTTTTCCCAATACTTCGTAAGGTCATCCATGTTAATCAGAGTTACATGGCAATTGAAAGTTATCAGTTTTCCACATAAAATCCAACCTAAGCGAGTTTGTTGAGCGATGGGAGCCTGCTGATCACCTTTCAGTACACCGTCCATGATGATGTCAGCGTACACGTCCGCCCCGAGAAGCAGATCCACGGGGCGCGATACGTTATAGTCGGGATCAGCTAGTTTCAAGTTTTCTAAATGCGGCCAGTTAAGTTTTTTGGATGTAGTATTGGGTAGGTTGTTCGTAACCTTGTTAAGGATTAACGCCTCCGTTTGAAATGTGTAATCGGAATATAAGGACTTGCATGTTAGTTGAGCTTTCCTTTTGCAGTTGCCGGATAAGTCTCCTATTCCCGATATAGTTGCATTTAGCCTCTTTCTGGGCAGTTTGAGTAGTTGTGCGGCGTTCTCAGTTATAAGATTTACTTGTGAGCCTTGGTCAAGTAACGCCCTCAGGGTTACAAAGTTTCCGTCGAAGGATTGAAGTCTAAGTTGAACCGTAGTTAGTAAGACTTCCATATCATTTGCGGCTAAGTGATTAGAAGCTTGTTGAGTTGAAGTTGAAGGTTTTGGCTCGGAGTTATATTTTTTAAAAGTTGATATTTGTTTCTTCATAGAGTTGTGCAATAACGAATGATGTTTCAAGTTACATTCCTTACACGTTTTGTTAGATTTGCATTCCTTGTCCCCGTGACTGAACAAGCAATTTTTGCATACTTGTAGTTTCGCAACAGTAGTATTCCGATGCGGTATATCAAGGTCGATGAATTTCTGACATTGCATCAACACGTGTGCGCCATCGCAAAGTGGGCATTGTCCGAATGTTGCATGATAAGTTTTTGAGTGTAAGTTCATTTTGTTGAAGTTGTAGTTAAAGTTTTTCTTTACAGGGTAATCCTTATTGAAAGTTTTCACAAATGATGGTTTCTGTTGGGTGATGACGTCCTTTTTAGTGCGTTTCATAGTTTCGTAAGCCATGAACTTGCTCTCGAGGAAGTAAAGGAAATCACTCAAGACCGGAATTTCCCTATGATCTTGAAGATCTCTCACGTAGTCGTTATGAGTGGCCGTATCAAGTTTCTGCGTCATTAGGTACACGATGATCGGATCCCAAGTTGTCGTTTCTAGGCCGATGTTAGTTAACCCGCTTAGGCACTCAGTTATGACGTCATGCATCTTCTTTAAATTGTAGGCGTCCGGTTGTTGTATAGTGGGCAGTTGCAGCATAGTATTCATGAAAGAGATGAATTGAAGGCGTCTGTTATCATACCGTTGATTTAGTATATCCCAGCAAGATTTATAGTTGTCAGCGTTGACAGTTAGATGTTGGACCAATCTTTCGGCTTCACCTCGGAGTTTAGATTTGAGATGTTGCATCTTTTGAGCCTTGTTGATGGTTGGGTTGTTGTGCACTGCTTCTATAAAAAGATCTTTAAATGAAATCCACTGATTGTAGTTTCCCGAAAATTCGGGAATTTCAATCCTGGGCGCCGATTGCTGGTAGTGCACTGTTGACCAAATTTTGCTGCTAAGTTCTTTTCGCAAGCAGTCGTACTTGCTCTCAATATCAACAAAAGTAGTGTAATATGTTTGATGAGACCCTTTTAGCACGCCGTCGATCTCCCAGTGCAACTTGTCGATGCTTGACCATTTTGACTTCAGAATGTTAAGATTATCTTCCATCTCCCACTTCTCGTGGCTAGTTGTAATGTCAATTTTTGACATGGCACGGTCAATGGCTCTAAAGTTGCACTCTTGTTTGCTTAGTAAAGAGACGATGTTCACGTCATCGCTCCGTTCTTCGTCCAGCAGCCCTGTCAAGTCAAATTTGACCGACGAAGTTTTGTCTTCCGTTAGTTGATGAAGACGATTCAGTATGTCGGACTTAGTTGCCTCATACATTTCTCTCGTTTTTCCCTGAATATCTTCCAAGAAGTAGTTGATGTCTTTTTCTTCAATTTCCACCTCAAGGGCAGAATGCAAGTTTTCGAAATCACCCCATAAGGCGTCAAGGGATGTTAATCGATTGTTCAGATAGTCAGCAGTTTTCCTGGTTGTGCTGTCCTTTTTGTAGTTCACACACAAAGTTTTAATTTTTTCAAAACAGGATTGCTGTAGTTTGAGCTTGTCCATGTTGAGTTAGTTGGAGTTGAAGTTGAAGTTTAAGTTGAAGTTTGTTGAAAGTTGAAGTTGTTGAGTTGTTAATTCACGACACGAAGACCTTGGGCCTTGTTCCCAGTCCTGGTTCCCGTCCGCTCGTAGTTGTCGATGCGGCAGTTCCCGGCCGGGACGGTCGCTCGTGGTAACCAGTGTAATTGCACTCTCAAAACGATATTTGCGACTCTCAATTCACTGGTGAGACCCGCTTGTGGGAGGCCAGCAAACCGATTCGCTACCGTAATTTAAGCACAAAAAACACTAAATTACCTTGATTGCTTGAAGGACTTCGAAGTGTAGTCCAAAGGTTCGAAGGACCATAAAATGTAGGAGCCAGTTAGCCCTTACACTTGCTTGTGGTGTTGGAGTGCGTTGAAAGAACGATGAAGTTAAGTTATAGTTGAACTGGTTTATTTTATGTAAAGATACAAAATTAAGTAGGTAAAATAATTGGTCGTTCCTCCGTTGACGTTTATCGTCCGCGTGTTAGTTATGCACTGATCGGTAAAATGTTGGTTTTTATTATAAATTACGCGGTCTCAAGTAGATCGCAACGTAAGCTAAAACATGTACAGTCGACACTGTACACCTGGTTTGTATTTAATTGGATTAACATATTTATCATAATAAAATTTCTGTCTATTTTTACATTCTAGCAAATTATTTCTAGCGTCATTAATCGCTTTTTGAAATCTATATTTTAATTCTAGAGGATAGCTTTCATGATTATATAATGGTTCCGTATTCTTATTCAAATTACTCGGTAAATTACATTGTTTCGCAAAAACTAATTCGTATGGACTATATTTTGTCTCAGTGTGTACTGTGTTATTGAATGAAAAACACCAAAATGGTAGCCAAGAACTCCAGTCGGTTGTGTTATTTTCACACTGAATACGGAGATAGGCTCCTAAGCTCTTATGCGTGTTTTCAATTCCTCCTAAAGTTTCATGATGATAGGCAGTTGAATTTAGCTTCTCGATACCTAATAAGGTGCATATTTCTGTCATAATTGATGACATGAATTCTTTACCTTGGTCAGTAATAATTTCTTTCGGAATGCCATAACGTAAAATAAAATTATTAACTAACAACCTAGCAACTAATTCGCTTTCCTTTTTATCGATAGGGTAAGCTTCTACGTACTTTGTTAAATTACACGGAATAGTTAAAATATACTTATTATTAAAGTTATCTACGTCTAAAGGGCCCATTATATCTAAGCTTATTCGTTCAAAAGAAGTACTTGGTGTTGTGGTTAGAACCATTGGTTGTCGAACATGTCTGTTTGCATGTTTCTGTATTTGACAACTTTTACACCTTTTAACATAATTATTGACGTCATTACTCATTCCTGGCCAGAAGTAGTACCTTTTGATATTGTTCAACATTCTGTTTACCCCCGCGTGACCACTGGTGGGTAACAAATGGAAGTCATTTAAAATAACTGTCTTTGTATCTTGATCAGTTACTCTAGTTACATCTTTGGTAACAAGAAACCGTGGAATTGTCCCAGATAATTTTTTAACTTCTTTTAATAATTTTTCTATAAACTGTTGGATATCCATTCTTTTAATAATTACGAGCTCGTTGATATCCAATTTGTGGCATAAACTTTGTAATTCTCTCGCTAACACACTTACGGTAGATAACGATAGAGACGTTACAACTAGAGCACACTTGTCAGGTACAAATGTACACTGACCATTATAACTGGGAAACTTTTGTAATTTTTCTATATTTTTCAAGTAACTTTCCGTTGGGAATATTACTAATTCTATACAGTCTTTGGGTCGTTTGAGAATTGCCACCACTCTAGGTTGATCAGACCTGGAAGTTGTGGGAATGTTTCTCTGTGTCAAGTCCGTTATATCGTCATCTAATTAATTACGTAATCTTCGACTTTGAGCTCTGGTAATAACTGATACAACGTTTTCTCTCATTTCTTTCAAACTCTGTGACGTAATAGGTATACGACTCAATGCGTCTGCAGCTGCATTGTTTCGTCCAGGTACATAATCAATTTCAAAATCGTATTCTTCTAAATATAGTCTAAATTTCGTAAGTCTACTCGAAGGATCAGTCATTCCAAACAGATATTTCAAAGGGCGGTGGTCACTCAATATTTTGAACTTTTTGCCATACAGATAGGGTCTAAAATGTCTTACAGCCCAAACAATGTTATGGCAACACTAGCCGCGCCAAGTACGGATTCTGTAAAATATGTCTTTAAAATTGTTTCAAGTGAAATATACCAGTTTATTAACATAGAATTCTAACAAGAAGTAGTGAAAACCTGAACAATAAATGTTATCTACCAAAGTTATGCACAATTACGGACACTGTGTTCATATTTGTTATCTAGTGCAACTGTGACTATGAAAGTGAATTTTTAAAACAATCCGAACAGTTATTCTGTGACTACTAGTGATAAAACAATCCCTGGAAAATAAAAGTGCATTTTTCTAAAGGTATATCTAAACCAGTGTACATTAAAGACTCAAAAACTAAGTTAGCATTCAAATATTCGCCTGTTGAAATATTCAAATTCAAATCGTCATCAAAATGTAAACAAAGTGTCCACCAATGAGAGTAAAGAGAACCGACTAATTAGAGCGCACCACCACAGAGTAGATAACGTGTACGCTGAGCCAACTCTCGATCGAACCGGGACGCGCCAATTAGCTGCATAGAAACTAGCGCCATCTATGAGACAGTTTAGTAAACAATTTAGACCTAACAATTTTTAATCTATAAAATTCCCCTAAACAAGTCAATAATGGATCAAGCGAAGGTGAATACATGTGCAGGATGCCACCAAATACTACCTAAACACAAATATCTGACGTGCATGAAATGTAAGGAGAGTTATGATTTACCTTGCGCCGGTTTAACAGATAAACGGTATGACAGTTTCTATGCTTTCGATAGTGATAAAAAATACAAATGGAGATGTCAATACTGTAAATGCAACACACTTAAGAAAGATAACACCAATACACCAGTAAGAGGCACTGCCGTATTTGATCTCGATAGCGAACCGCCCAAACTCAAACACTACACTCCAGAGGATTCCCAGGCATCAAATACAACAATTCAAGACCTAGGTCATACAGTATTGCATAACACTACTTTAAATGTTACCGGCAACTCCGAAAACGACAAAGAAATCACAGACACAGAAAAGCCAAAGGTCCAAGAATTAATTCTTGCTGAATTAAGAAGTTTCCGCACGCAAATAACGAGCCAACTAATAAACCAGGAAGAAAGATTCTCTGGTCTCATAGAGAGAATACAAACAAGTATTTCGGACTTATCTTTAAAATATCGGTATATTTCGACTAAAGACTGAATTAGTGTCCATCAAGCAGGACATTAATAAAAATAGCACTTCTACGATATCTGTGAGTCAAACAGCGAAAACTAACAAAGAAAATATAAAAGCCGCTCAAGATAAAATTACACACCTTGAAACCGAATTATCATGGCTCAAAAATCAAACATCAACGATGGCAGAAATGATTATACGCCATTCTTCATACGCAAATGCAACTAAACCGCAGCCAAACCCCACCACTACCACCCCTACAACTCCAAGTAATTATGGACAGTCCCAAAAAACAAGAACTGAAATGGAAAGTTGTAAGAAAATTGTTCTTTATGGCCTAGTCGAAACAGAGTGGGAGACAGAGGCTGATTTATTAGATAGAGTGCTAAACCTATTCTATGACTTATATGGCATTGACCTAACAGGATTGATAGAGGAGATGTATAGGATAGGAAGATCAGGTTATAGGAGACCATTAGTGATTGAGCTACTAAGTAAAAGAGTTACCAAACAATTGATCGACAATGCAGGATACCTAAGGAACACAGGCCTCTTCGTTTCGGAATACTTAAACGCTGATAACCTGCAGCTAAGAAAACTACTTAGGCAAAAACTTCAAGAAGCAAGACGAACGGGAAAACGAGCCGTCATCCGGGACAACAGACTAATCATTAACGGAAGAGACTTTACAGAGCAGATAATCCAACAACAAACTACAATTAATACACACGATGATGCCAATAGAGATACACCCGCAAACCCGACGACTCCCACTACTCAAGACAAACAGCGCCGAGCCTCCTACGCACAGCACCCGAACTACATACCATCACAATCCCCCGCAGAGGGCATAAATAATTTTCGTGCCTAATCCTGACTGTTTAGAAATATTATTCCAAAATATGTGTAGTATCAACAATAAGACCCATTTAGTAGAAGCTTTTTTAGAAGAAACCCCTAATTTACATGCATTGTGTATAACTGAAACGTGGATTACTACATCTAAAATTGACTTACTGGATCTAGAAGGTTATAATTTAACAACCAGCTTCTGTAGATCAAATTATGAAGGCGGGGGAGCATGTATATTTTTAAGAGAAGACATAGAATATTTAGAGTTAACAGAATTAAAAGAATTATCTGTAGAATATATATTTGAGACTTGTGCAATAGAAATATGTAAGTTAAACCTTATTTTAATAGTAATTTATTGGCCAAATAGTGATAGAGGGCCAGATTTGTTTTTTGATAACCTTGAAAAGCTTTTAAGTATATTAGATAACAAATATAAAAATAAAAACATAGTAATAGGTGGAGATCTGAATATCAATATATTAAAAAGAACAACATTATCTAAGAGCCTAATAACATTAATGCACAATTTTCATTATAAACAGCAAGTAAAAGTTCCAACCAGAGTGACCGCATCTACTGAAACTTGTCTAGATATAGTATTTACTAATTTTGATGCCGACGATTTTAGAGTTAATGTCACAGAACTTGGGTTTTCGGATCATAAAGGTGTATTCGTTGCAATACCTCAGTTAATAATGCCGACTATGAATAATTATCAGTACACAAAGCGTCATATTACAGATAATAATACCCAATTCTTTAAATTACAGCTGCAGAATATTAAATGGAACAAAATTTTTGAACCACAAAACACTGTCAATGAAAATTTTGATTCTTTTAACAAAATAATAAAGGATTTACTAAACCGATGCATACCCAAAAAACAAATTACAGTCAAAAATAAACCTAAAAAGCAGTGGATAACACAAGGTATTAAAAAAGCCTGCATGCACAAACGTCTACTAAAAAACTTGACAAATCAATCAAATAGCCCCATCCTAAGAAACTATTTAAAGACTTATGAAAAAACACTAAAAAGGACTGTTTATGTATCGAAAAAACTACATAACATTAAAAGAATAAGTAATTCAAATAATAGAATTAAAACTGCTTGGAGAATTATAAAAGAACAAACTAAAAAACCCCAACTAAAAACAAAAATAAATATTTCACTTCATGTCGATGGCAGAATTACCGATGAACCAATAGTTGTTTCCAATACTTTCAATGATTTTTTTGCATCTGTTGGTGCTACCCAACCTGGTCATAAACCTAGTGGTCGGTCAGTCTTAAATCCAACCAGTAATACCTTTTTTCTCTCCCCAGTTGATCCGTTAGAAGTCCATAATTGTATAAGAGCTCTAAAAAATAAAAACAGTTGCGGGGTAGATGAAATTCCACCATCACTCATACGTAAATGTTCCGAAGAACTTACCCTACCCTTAACTTATCTAATCAACCAGTCTTTCCTCACAGGTATATTCCCAGATCCTCTTAAAATAGCAGTTATTAAACCAATCCCAAAAAAAGGAAATTCAACCGATCCTAGCCAATACCGTCCAATAGCTATCTTATCTACGTTCTCAAAAATATTCGAAACAATTATGGCAAAACGATTATCCACCTTCTGTGAAAAATATAAGATCTTAGATGAAAACCAATTCGGCTTTAGAAAACACAAGTCTACTATTTTAACTGTTCATAAGTACATCGCTCGCGAACGGGTACTGCCGTGCGCGCGCCGACGCACATGGTGGGGTGGCGCTGTTCGTCCGGGACGGCGTACAGTATAAACAGCGTAATGACCTGCATAGCCTCTGCGTTCCGTATCATTTCGAAATTACGGCTATTGAAATAGCATCTATAAATTTAATTATCATTGTGTTGTATAGAACGGGAAATGGCGAGTTTGACATTTACTTGGAAAAATTGGAATTATTATTGTATAAATTAAATGACGAAGATAAAGGGTTTCTCATAATAGGCGACCAAAACGTTGATTATTCCACGACTAACTGTTTAAGACGGCGGGTTGACGACATACTTCGCAGCAATGGCTGCAAAAATACTGTGAATTTTCCCACCCGCGTCACTGCGGATTCTGCCTCATGCATTGACTGCGGCATAGCGAACTATATTCGCGATTCCCTTACCGTGTCGGCAGTGGACACCGCAATCAGCGATCACAATGCGCAGAGGTATGAGTTCGCAGTGGAACATAGTGGCGGCCACAGTAATACCACGGAACATGTTGTAAAACGTCGGATATTCAACCATGAATCTATTCGTTTATTTTATTTTGACATAGCAAATTATGATTTTAGTTTTATTGACAATGATACTCATGACATTAATTCTAAATTTAGTAAATTATTTAATATATTGACATTCTACATTGATATACATTTCCCAGTAAAATCGTTGAAACACAAAAATAATAAGAATACTGTATCCTGGATGAATGACGAGCTGTCCGAGTACATACGCAAACACAATGACCTCCAAGAAATACGACGCCAATACCCTGACTGCACCATAATATCCGAGTGTATTGCCCACTATTCTCAGCTGATCAAAACCGCAACTTTGCAGGCACGGCAGGAGCACATAGAACAGAAGCTAAGAGAAAGCAAAAATCCAGTTAAAGAAATTTGGAGGGTCATAAATGATGAAATTGGTACTAAAACAAAGTCCCAACAAATATGCCTAAACGACCCAATTTCAAATACCAAACTGCCAGACAGCGAAGTCCCTAACAAATTTAATTCCCATTTTTTGAATATTGTTGCTAAATATGTCATACCGAGTGATGAGTCGATTTCCACGCAATACTTGCGACAGCACCTCTGTGGATCGGATATGCCAACATTTACTCTCCCAAAAATAACACATGAACTCCTAAACACAACAATTCAATCAATGTTAAAAACGCGCACAACCGTGGATGCATATGATATCTCGCTAAACATAATCTTATGTATCTGGCCAGTCGTTTCTAACATTTTGATTGTATTAATAAATGAGATGTTCACTGCTGGTATATACCCTGACGTGCTTAAGAGTACTAGGGTATGTCCTGTCTACAAGGGGAAGGGCGATAGGACAGATGTAAACAACTACAGGCCCATAACCATAGTACCGACTATCTCTAAAATAGTTGAATCGTTGTTATCATCTAGCTTAATGACACACCTAGAGGCGAACGACCTGTTAACACCAAATCAGTTTGCATATCGGCGGAACATGTCTACGACAACTGCAGCGCACAAGATTTTTGATTGTATCCTTACAGGTCTTGATGACAGACACAAGGTGGCCGGCATTATGTGCGACTTATCGAAAGCTTTTGATATAATAAGTCACAAACTGCTTTTGAACAAATTGCGTCATTATGGTGTAGGGGACCCAGCCCATCGGTTGTTTACGTCATTTTTGTCGGGCCGTAGACAAGTGGTAAAACTGTCCACAAATGGCGAAAAATTCGAGTCTGACGTTGGCCATATCACATCAGGAATCCCCCAAGGATCAGCCCTGGGAAATACGTTGTTTCTGACCTTCGTTAACGATCTCCCGTCCGCCATAACAACTGGTTTGTCCGTGCTGTTCGCAGATGACACGACGGTCATAGTTAGTGCGCGAACGTACGAGCAGCTCGGCGATGGCATAAGCGAGGTGTGTAGACAGTTACAACGGTGGTTTTCCGCAAATGGGTTGCTCCTAAATGTAACAAAATCCAACATAATGGTTTTTTCGGGACGGCATATCTCATTGCCTCCTTGTTTATCTGATCTCCCGATGCCGTTATGCAACGAAACCAGGTTTCTAGGTTTTATGTTAGACTCTAATCTTAACTGGAAGTGCCATGTCGATTCGCTGTGCGACAGACTGAGTGGTGCGGCTTTTGCGTTGCGGAAACTAAAACCCCTAATATCGGTAGTTTCATTAAGATCGGTTTATTTTGCTCACTTCCACTCCTTAATGTCATATGGTATACTCCTTTGGGGAAACTCTACGGATGCAAATCGAGTATTTATCATACAGAAGCGAGCATTACGTACTCTAGCCGGTGTGCAACCACGACATCCATGCAGGGACCTTTTCGTAACGCATCGAATTATGACGCACTACTCAGTATACATGTTTGAAGTGTTGCTGTTTGTAAGAAACAATCTGCCAATGTTTAAGCGTGTCGAGGTTTGTGGTAAAGCAGATTCGATCGACGGGGAGACTTCGAACCGTCCCGCGACGAATGGCACTTGCAGGTAAGAACCCGCGAGTCATCGGTCCGACCTACTATGAACGCTTACCCGCCGATCTTCGGAATGAACCATCTGACATGGTATTCAAGTGTAAATTGAGAAACCTTTTATTGGAAAATCCTTTGTACTCAGTTAAAGATTATCTTGACATATTTAGATAAAATGTTTTGTATTTTATTGTAGGCGACGATCCTTTGTGGTGACTGTTGACAATTAATTTGTATATTAAGTGAATTTATTGACATATTTATTCGACATTATTTAAATTGGTATATTGTTTTTAATTTCTGACATGGTTTTTTCTTAATTATCTAATGAATTATGACCTGCTGAATTTGTTTAATTTGTTTATTATGTTGACGATCACCGTGTAGATTCGTGTAAATTGACTATGTGTAAATTTATAATGTATCCCTATATGTGTGAAATAAATATAATCTAATCTAATCTAATCATACAAGATATCTTAGGTATAATAGATAAGAAAAAATATGCATTTGGCTTAATGCTTGACATGAGCAAAGCCTATGACAAAGTACAACATAAAATTCTCCTCAACAAACTGTACGGCATAGGTATACGTGGTATTGTTCATAATTGGTTCAAATTTTACTTAGAAAAACGCACACAACTAGTTGAAATAGACTACCATGATAAAATAGCTAACACTTTATCTAAAATACAATCACAATATAAGCCAGTGACATGCTCAATACCACAAGGCAGCGTGCTTGGATGCATTTTATTTTTAATTTACATCAATGACCTACCAAAGGTACTAAATAATAAAAAAGTAAAGTGTTTTATATACGCCGACGATATATCATTAGTAATTCCTAGCAACAATAGCGACGATTTGATCCAAAATTTAGAATGTATTTTTAATGACTTGACAAACTGGCTAGAAGATCATAACCTTAACATAAATATCAAAAAAACTAATATTATACAATTTAGACCTCATCAGAGACACCAATTAGATTACAGTTACAATTACTCCAATAATAACTTGAAACAAATTAACTCTTGCTCTCTTCTTGGAATAAAAATCGATGAAAATATAAACTGGAAAGCACATATTGAATACATTGCCATAAAATTGTCGCGTTTTACATATGCTCTTAGAGAAATAAAGAGAACAACTAATACAAATACCGCAATTAATGTATATTACGCATTTGTTCAGGCTTGGCTACAGTATGGAATTACGCTATGGGGTAATAGTACAGATATTATAGATTTATTTATTTTGCAAAAAAGATGTATAAGAATATTAAGTAATATAAAAAACAATGAAAGCTGTAGACCTCACTTCATAAAACTGAACATTTTAACATTGACCTCTCTGTATATATTAGAAGCATGCAAATTCATTAGAAAGCACCCATATTTGTTTATTAAAGCCAAAGACACATACACCAGTTCACTAAATTTAAGATATAGGAATAAATTAGCATTAGGGACCCATAATCTACAAATGTGCAACAAAAGCCCACACTCAATGGCCATAAGAATTTATAACAATATACCAGGATCTATATTGAGAGAAGAAAAATTTAAAGTATTTGTAAATAAACTGAGAACATATTTAATAAATAAGTCTTATTATAGCATTACCGAATTTTTAGTAGATAATAAGTACCATAAATAATTATTTTCTCTTTTGTGGAGTAAAAACGTTTTTTTAGTTATAAGTTAGTTATAAGTAAACTGCAATACCCTTACAGGGTGTCATGAGTGTACCTACACATATAATATAAGCATAAGACCTGCTAAATGTAAAACTTCATGAAAGCAATAAAGTTCTAAAGTTCTAAAGTTCCAATTGATAACAATTCAAGTTCAATGACGGGGTATCGAGTTTCAGCGGGTTTTAAGTTACGACTAGCGTACGCTACTACTTTACCATTGCTGTTAGATAATGTTGCTCCTAATCCTGTTTTTGAAGCGTCTGTATGCAAAATAAATACGTTGTTTTCAGAGAAATCTGGATAATCTAATACTTGTGGGCTGATAAGAGTTTGTTTAAGTTGTTGAAATGCCGATTCGCACTCTGACGTCCAGGCAAAAGTTACGTTTTTCTTACATAGTGCATTTAATGGATAAGCTATCTCGGCGAATTTATTTATAAAACGTCTATAGTAATTGGCGAACGCGACGAATCTTTTGACTTCGTCGACATTGGTGGGCCTGGGGTAATTCTGTAAACTTTCTATTTTAGACGAGTCGGGAAATATTCCCTCTGATGTTATTTTGTGGCCTAGATATATGATTTCCTTCCGCAGAAATTCGCATTTGTTGGGGTTAAGTTTCAAATTCACTTCACGTAATCTTTGCATTATACTAACTAAGTTTTTGTTGTGGGTTTCTAAACAATTTCCTACAACTATGCAGTCATCAAGGTAAATAAAGCATTTTTGGTAATTTAATCCTGACATAGCAATCGTCATAAGTCTGCTAAATGAACTTGGAGACGTTTTTAAACCCATTGGACATCTCTTCATCTGATACATTTTATCAGTAGTGAAACTTGTATATTTCCTGGAGGATTTATCTAAACTCATTTGATAATATGATTGTGACAAGTCTAATTTTGAAAAATAAATATTTCCAGATAGCGAGTCTAAAATTTCTGAAATGTTGGGCAAAGGAAATTTATCGTCCTGTATTTTGTTATTTAATTGACGATAATCAATTACAAGTCTCCATTTCTTAGTTCCTGATTTGTCTGATTTTTTGGGTACTAGTAATACTGGGCTGGACCATTCGGAAGTACATTCTTCAATAATGTCGTTATCTAACATATCCTGAACTTGTTTTTGAACTTCCCCTTTTAATGAGTTTGGTATCCTATAAGGTTTAACGTAGGTATACTGGGTTTATATCTTGTTTCAATTTAATGGAATGTTTCAACAAATTTGTTGTAGTTAGTTTGTCACTTGGCATGTGGAAAATATCTGCATATTTTGCACAAATATTTTCTATACTAATTTGTTCCTTTAGGTTTAGGTAAGAATGCAAATCAAGTAATTGAAAAAGTTTTTTGATTCTTTCGGGAGAAATTTTTTGTTCATCAAATGTACAAACTTCAAAATTATTCAAACTTTATATCTCTAATTCGGAAAAATTTACGCTTATCGTAGTGTCTGTTGTATTTAATATTCTTACTGGTATCTGACCGTTTTTTGGTGTTGAAATAACACCTGCGACATAAACACCTTTTTCAATTTCACTTGCTAAAATTACGCAATCCTCATTAAGTATGTGCCGTTGGGATATTTTTGACGACTTCGCATCGTGGCTGAATGTCATACGAGTAATTGTTAGGTTCATTGACTCTAACTTGTATTCTCCGATTATTATTTTCTAGGGTAAGGGTTCCGTGTTTGTAATCAAGTATAGCACTATAACGTTTAAAAAAATTCTGACCGATAATACCTTCGGCAGCACAGCATAGGTTCTTAAAGACATAAAACTTCTCGTTAAATACTACATTATTAATCGTTAGATTTATGTAAATATACCCTTCCGATTCTAAATTACCGCTTATACCCTTAATCACTAATCTATCTTCGATTAACTGAGAAAGCAAATTTGGATTATTTTGTATATATTCGTATTTTATAACGCATATGCTAGCGCCACTGTCAATGAGTAAGTCTAGTTGTCTGTTTCCCTCGATAAAGCATTTTATTATGCAAAAATTGTTATAACTGAATATCGAGTTCTTAATGAGAAATAATAAATCCGGCCGCAATTTTATTTTTTGGCCACTTGGTCGAACTTCTCTTTTAATAACTAAGCATCGGGAATATGAGATAGCCTCTAATAAACTAATTCATCTTCTTTACAACGCCAACTAAAAATGTTAAAGAAAGCATCAAGTCATAATCAACAATTATTATTACTTGTCCTCCTGATTTATACATTGCCATCTAATTTACTAACTCAGCCACGAAATTTGTAACTCATCATCATTTTTCGTTTTACAGCTTCAATACAAGCTCCTCAAAAATTATATATTCGAGCTTCAATAGACAGCATCATAAATATTATAACTTAACATCTAAAATAATACTTCATATTCTTTTATCATGAAAATAGCCACTGTAGGAACGATTTGGCGCGAGTGCGCGCCATGACAGCCACGGCCATTTGCACCAATCAGAGAGCGCCATTCGATTCTTGTACCGAACGACCCGCCATGTTTGTTTATTGTCATTCGTTCGTTCATATTGCGATAGGTGCATGTGTAATTAATTAAAGTTTTCGAAAACTAATTATCCTAGCACTGCACACTAAGGTCCGACTCGGCCGGGTTAGGTTAGGTTAGTTTTTTTTTTTTTATATTCAGTAAAACAGTTTTGCAAATACCTTTAAATAGTATATTGAATTCGGCGCCGCCTACTTCAAAAAAAAAAAAAACCCTAACCTAAAATGACATTTAAGTATTTTGTTTTGTTCTCTCCTCAATAGTTCATATGTAATAATAGTGGCTTTAATATATAGGATGACTTACATTTTAAACATACTAAGTTATAAAATTAGAAGCTAATAGAGTTACTATTTTGGTGTCATATAATAATATTTTAGAAGTTTGCTATTTGAATGCATGCCTCAAATTTAGATGCTAAAAAATAATCACCATGCTAAGTTACAATTACAGTGGCTTACAAAGAAGATAACTAGTGGCTGAGATATTATTATTCAGACGCGCGTTGGTTGTGGCTGACTTAGTAATTTAGAAGGTAACTTATATTTTCTGAAGCGAATAATGCTATTAAAAAGAAGCTTGTTTAATTAGTACCCGTTATTAATTACTTTAGGGACGAAAAAACTGGGTTTCCGTATCATTACTACGCATCCCTAATTCGCTTGTTGTTTGTTCAGTACTAGTGGCGTGCTGAATGTGCTGATTCGGCGCGTGCGGCGTGCGCCCGCGAGGTCCGGTCGATGACCGTGAATAGGTATTACGATTTTTTGAATACGCATTCTTGTGACCTGAATTTACAAAGGAAGTGCTCGGATTCCGATTGTAATTATTAGGAAATTGGTTTTGAAATGAACCATTATTTTTATACTGTCCGTGAGAATTCCGGTTGTAATTATTAGGATTTTGGTTCTGAAATGAACCATTATTTTTATACTGTTCGTGAGAATTCCGTTTGTACAAATACAAATACAAATACAAATGTCTTTATTTGCATAAAATGTGGTATTAAATGATATTACATTTCAAATTAAATAGACACACACATTTTACCAGCAACTGGCATGCAAAAATATAAAGGAAATTCATTAAAAAAAAGTTAACACTAACAAACATTACCTTATAGAGACAAAATCTTTAGCTTATGAAATAATACATTAATTTATTCAATTACGACTTACGACGTAGCTATTTAAACCTAATGAAATGTCATGTAGTATGTGCATAAAATGTCCATTAATTTTTATAATAATCAAAATATTCGTCCACAGAATAAAAACATTGTTGTACAAGCCAGTTTTTAAGTTTATTCCTAAACAAGTTAATTGGCAACTCTTTAATGTCCTCATGCAGACGATTATATATGCCGATTGACATGCAATAAGTGCTCTTACCATACAATTTTGTCTTTTTAGCAGGAATAACGAGACGATTTGGGTACCTTGTATGAAAATTACAGTTCGTTTTATTGGTTTTGAATAGTTCAGGATGCTCTTTAACAAAACGACAAGCTTCGTATATGTACATGCATGGTACGGTCAAAAGATTTAATTGTTTGAATAAGGGCCTACAGGATGTCAGGATATCTACATTACATATGGCTCTGATGCACTGTTTTTGTGCTATTAGAACTCGTTTTGCGTGACAAGAGTTACCCCATAGAAGAACGCCATATCTTAACAGGGAGCAAACATATCCATGGTAAGCCTGTATAGCTGATTCTTTGGTGCTAATCTTAGTAAGCCTCCATAAGGCATACACAAATGAGTTTACTTTGCTGCATAATTGATCGATGTGTTTACTCCAACAAAATTTGTCATCCAAATATATGCCTAAGAACTTAGTTTCACAAGATTCTGTCACAGTATGTTCTGCAAAAGTTACATTAAGAGAGTGCTTGTTAGCATTTCTATTTATAAATTGAATAAATGTTGTTTTACTTATATTAATGCTTAGATTATTTTTATGCAACCAAGTTATAATATTACAAATAGCACCGTTTAAGTCATTGTTGTAAGTTTCAGCATCACAACAGGGCACAACAACAGATAGGTCATCCGCGAAAAGAGTACAGTCAAAAGTCGTTGCATTCGGTAAATCATTTATGTACAACAAGAATAGCAGGGGGCCTAAGATACTCCCCTGTGGCACACCCATCTTATTAATTTTAGTACATGACTTATGAGTAGACTCGTTGCTACTAGAATCAATTTGCGTTATTTCCACATATTGGGACCTTTTATGCAGATAGTCCCTGAGCCATTGATTAACTACTCCTCTTATGCCATAAAGCTCACATTTAGCTAGTAGTGTTTCATGGCAGACAAAATCAAAGGCCCGACTCATGTCGAAGAATATTGCGGATACAGACAAGCTTTTATTCATGTAGCCTAGAATTTTATTAGACAGATTGAAGGCAGCTAATGATGTCGACTTCCCTTTCTGAAATCCAAACTGCTCAGGCGTGATGATTTTATACTTATTAAAAAATGACATTAAACGTTTATGAAACGCCTTCTCAAATATCTTTGAGATGACCGGAATAAGCGATATTGGTCGATAATTTTCAACACTTTCTTTGTTTCCTTTTTTGTAGAGTGGTTTGATTAAGGAAATTTTTAGAGGTTCCGGGAAAACGCCGCTCGTGAAAGATAAATTCACTAAGAAGCTTAAAACCGCCGCAATTTCGTGCTTACATTCTTTTATTACCTTTGTTTGAATCTCGTCATAACCTGCTGAGTTCGTAGAATTTAGGGAATCAATTAAATTACATATCTCCTTTCCATCAGTAGGCATCAAGAATATATTTGCAGAGTTTTCCTTAACTAGTGAAATATCAGGCTTACGTATAATATCAGAATTTATATTTGTCAAATTAATGTAATAGTCGTTGAAAGCATTTGCAATGTCAGAAGGATTTGTTAGTAAGTCGTCATTACTAATAATTTTTTCAATATTTGTGTCGATATTGTTGGAACCAGTCACGTTTTTAATTATGTCCCATGTTGCTTTACATATATTTTTTGATCGGGCAATATACTTGACATTTGCTAGTTTATGAGCATGGTTGATGCACCTCTTGAGAATCTTGCTGTAGCTATTATACTTAACTTTATTGCCATGGTTTTTTCCGTTTCTGTAGTAGCAAAAACGTAAACGTCTCTTTGTTATTATAGATGTTTTAATTCCACGTGTAAACCATCTATTTGATTTAGTCTTATTTCTAATTTTAATCTTAATAACGGGGAAGCACAGCTTATAAAAAAGAACGAACGTATCATAGAATGTTTTGAATGCTATTGTTGCGTCCTGTTCGCAATATACCTCAGACCACAATAAGCTATTCAGGCAATCTCTGAATTTTGCAATGTACTCAGGACTATAATCTCTTTTATAACGATATAAACATAAAATAGGCTTTTCCATATTTTTAACAGCAAACGAGAGACATTGTGCAGTTTCATGGTCAGACAATCCTAACTTAAGAATCTCACTGCGAGCTTCGGGAATGTTAGATAATATTTGATCCAAACACGATTCTTTCCGTGTGGGACCAAGTATGTGTAGCTTAAAATTATTATTCATTGCGATTCTTTTTAGTTCCTTTGAGTGCACTGTGGCCTTAAGTAAGTTTATATTAAAGTCTCCGACTATTATAATTTTATATTTCAGTTTCCGTTTAAGTTTGCTCGCAAGTAGTTCTAGCTTTCGAAGAAAAGGTGTAGACAAAGCTGTAGGTGTTCTATAAATACAAATAATAATACTTTTTATTGACGGTATCTCAATCCCACAGCATTCAAACACGTAGTTTTCACAAATGCTTTCTAAAAAGGATAATACCCTTGTTTGGATGTGGTTTGTGCAAAATATGCAGACTCCACCTCTCCTTTGGTGTGCCCTAGAGTAGGATGCCGCCAACCGGTACCCAGATATACGTAAATTGCCTTCATTCCCTGCTTTTAGGAATGTCTCGCTAAAGCATAACACATCAAACCGTTTATTGTCTTTCGCTAATTCATCAAGTGTTAACTCCAGTAAATCCCTTTTACTCACTAGACCTGCTATATTTTGATGAAATATATTTATAGAATCGCAGAACGAAAAAAACTGTTACTATTTAGTTGCACATTTACACTATTACTTATTATGGAGAAATAGTCTGTGATACATTGTTGTTTCAACGTTTTCCTAATATTAGTGATTACACTCGTATTCTGCGTAACTTTTTTGAAATAACAAGGTATAGTACCTTTACGAAACTGCTCTGCATCAACTGATTTGCATGACTTCCTTAAGACATCCTGGTTATTCATTTGTTTAGGTTTTAATTTGTTATAACTTAAGTACTTATTGGCATAGTCATAGGTAAGTATCTACGAGAACATTTATTTTTGAACATAACTTGAATAAGAATGTCTTATCAAAATAATTCAGGTAAGTTACGTCCAAAAATACACAATTATCAAAATTATTACAAAACAATCTTAGAGAGTTATTTAGTTTCTTTTCGTTTAGATGCAAGCTGTTTATTACACCAGTAACAATAATAAAAGCCTCAGAGCGCATTTTTAAAAAGGCACCCAGCTCCGCCTGTAATTTTGTAGGATTACTGTCATTTTCGCCTACATTTATTATAATAATATTCTTAGAGCTGGCATTCAAAGTTTCAGGCGAGTCAAGAATATCCTCACAGCGAGCGTCGGGCCTGATGCACGCTGATACTTTGTACGGTTTGTGAACGGTCTCCTGTCTAGATTTTATTAGTGCGGCAGCAAGTCCGCAGCTTTGTTTTCCGCCGAGGATATATATATTGTGATTGTGATCTTGCTTCAGTACCTGGTTTCTATGGTTAATTTCCTCGTGGACAAACGTAGGAGTATTTGGTAGAGTATTTAGATGGTCGGTAGATTTTTCAATATTGAGATCCATATTTCCTTTGCTTACACTTATTTGTGATGATTGATGTTTTGATTTGTTAGCTGTTTTTGAAGATTTAGGAGTAGACTTGCAAATTTGTTTTAGCTGCTGAATCTGTCGGGTACATTCTGATATTTGTTTTTTAAGATCATCGTTTTCCAATAGAAGTTTCGTAGTGTAACTATCCGAGAACTCGAGTTTTTCCTGGAGCTGTGCTATTTTGCTTTGTAAACCTTCTACCTCTTCTTTATAATTTGTAGTCAAGTCCGGGCAGCTTCTGCTAAGTGTGTCATTACGAAGTATAGAACTATCGAGTGATGATGTCGAATCATCAGATAACGAGTCGAATGAATTTCTTACAGGTATGTTATATTTTCTCACTGTCACATTATCAACGGAGTAGTTCAACTGTTGCTGTTGTGTTTGTTGTACTTGGTCTTGGATTTGCGGTTGGAGTGTCGCAGATGTTTCTATAACGCTTCCATTTTCTGCTACTACCATTTGTTTTGAGGTAGAGGCAAAACTTTTTATTTTAGGTAGGGGTGTGCTAGATTTCCTTGGCTGACCTTTAATTCGACGACATTTAGGGCAGGACCAGGATGCTTTCCGTTCTTTGTCCATTAGGCTAAACAGTTTCTCTGAATTTGTGCAGATAAGATCGTAAGATTGTTTACATACTGAACACGTTAAAAAATGTTTGCCTATAATTGTTTTTTTACAATGACTGCAAGTAGGTTTAGGTGCCATTCTAATTATGTTGCTATATTAATTATAAAATATCCGTATATCCAAATAGTTTATTTAACCTTCCAAATTAGAGCATAAAATAAAACACAGCAATGAAAAGCGGCCAACTGCAGCGTAATTGGTAATCGGCGCGCAGATTGGTGAGTGTGGCTCGAGTACTATAAAACGATCATAGATGGCGCTGTCTTCTTGTTATCCGTATTTTGTTGATGTTGTGTAGCTATCGTTTATCATCGATAGGCGCAACCTTAAAAACGCTGATTTTGGTTGTCGCTTCGAGGAATTATCTGCGCTGGTAACACTTTTTTCCTGCGATGTTGTGGTACTCTTGACTCTAGTGTCAAATTGTCAATGTTCACTGTCATATATCGCCCTATCAGCTGTTCGGAGCGAGAGTGAAGTTCCGTTATTTTTTCGGTTATTATCAGTTTTAAAGTGTAACGACAAACAAAAATAGTGTTCTCACCAGTTAAATGTCCAAGTGCTATGTTTATTCGGTCACAGTTTGTGTCTTCAGGCTACTCAATCCGTGATTCCCGTTACGTACGACTCCTTCACAACATGCCGTGCCTTAACACTCAGCTTTCTCAATTTCGGAAATAAAAATACACGGAGCTCTTTGTAAACAAGGTTTCCATGGCGAGGGTTGCCAGGGTTTTTGCCAGGGGTTTCCAGGGTAGTAATTATTTTGCCTATAAGAGGGTCTATAATGCATAACATGGTCACTGCTGGACATAGTATGCTCGTCGACTGCAGCTCTAATAGCTTCGGGCAGTGATGAGAATTGGCGTGCTGCTATAATGGTGCTGAGACGCTGGTCCATCAATCCGTCAGCAAAGCGTTTGATCGCCGTTTTCTCGTTGAGAGGACGTAAAACTTCAAACTTTTGGCTATCGTTATCGGACTGTGCTATAGTCAAATTTACAAAAAGTTCCTCCAATTCGGTTCCAAAAGATTCTATGGATCTATGTCCCTGTTTAGCTCTAAACAATTGCGATTGAATTGCATCTGCCGATTTTTTCGGTAACAGATACTTCTGTATATCATTAACTAAGTCTTGAGCTGAGCTATAAGTGGATTTTAACCTTAATTTGGCATTGGCTGAAAGTCTCGTTTTCAGGACAAATTCAATTAACTGAGGCTTGGTATCATCAGATATCATAGAATTGTTTAACACGGTTCCGTCTATTAGCTGCTTAGTAACTTGTTCTTGCCCTGTCATGACAGGCAATAAGGCTATTAATTCAGTGAATAAAGGATTTTGACCTTACAAACGGTCCGGTAGTTTTGAATTTTTGATATGTTGTCTAGGATGGTTAGTCAGTGTTTAAAATACAAAATGCAATTGCTTATAAAACTCATGTCCATTTTTATATACATTTTCGGAAAATGTGACTTTATTTTTTACATATCTCCGTAATCATCTGTCCTAGAAACAAAATTTTAAATATAAATTATAGTACATTTAATTCTCTACAACATTTCCCACGCAATGTTCTAGCTAAAATGCTCCTAAACGAAGATATAATCCAGAAGTTTGTTTTTGAGTTGGAAATTGCAATTTCTTAAGTTTTTTAAAATGTGCATATCTCCGTAACTATCTGTCCTAGAAACAAAATATAAAATGGAAAATGTAGTAAATTTAACTCTCTATAACATTGTCGAAGCTTTCTTCTAGCTAAAATGCTCCTAAAGGAAGATATGAGCAAAAATATGAAGAAAGTGCCGGTTTTTTCAATATGGCGGCGGGCGCGGAGGGGGGGGGGAATTGTGCATTTTGCATTTTAAACACTGACTAACCATCCTAGACAACATATCAAAAATTCAAAACTACCGGACCGTTTGTAAGGTCACACATAGTACTTTAGTCTCTATTCACCGTATTATATGGCGGTCCTAATATCGAAGGCGGCCATCTTTTTAGAATTATTATTTTCTAGACTGGTTTGGCAACTACTATCTACGTAAGTAACTAAGGCTTGAATTTTCTTAAATACGCACTCTATATCCTTAATTATTTTTTGCAGTGAATCTACCGTTTTACTTACTATCTAATTTAAGTGTATCTATCTCATTATTCACTTGAGGCACAATATAGTCCAATTGCTTATATAACAAATTCGCCTCTTCTAATTTCTTAGATGCGATTTCCTTTTGACGCCTCTGAGGTCCAAGTTTAACTAAATATTCTCTTATATATTCCAATTTAGTATATAAATCTTGCAAATCAGTAGACATAATAAAATTAAATCGTGCGTAAATGTAAGTAAATAATTATAACCGAAAACATAAGTTATACAATAAAATATTCACTTACTTATAATTCAACGCTTACGTAGGAGTAATGCCTAACGATATTGAGGTCATCACGTGTCGTCACGTTGCGCGATGCATGGCGGGACGTTGATGCGCTGGCGGCTGGCAGGCACGTGGAGGCACGATGCCGTTGCTGATGCGCGATGCGATGACGGGCCGGGCTAACCCTGGACACCCTCGAGCATGGGCCGGGATTTCCCTGGACACCTCTTGAGATGGGCCGGGATAACCCTGGACACCTCTTGATTTGCGAGCCGGGATAACCCTGGACAACGCTCTTCTTTTCTTGAAACTTGTTTCTTCTTATGGGCTTCTCTCATAATTGTCTTCTTTTTTTTTTCAAGTTACTTCATATCTTCATTCTTGATTTATATTTGATTTGTCTTGTTATGTATATAAATTTTATTCTTCTTTCTTGACAAAAAAAAATTCAATCTTTCTTGATCATCTTCATTATTATTCTTATCTTCTTTTCCGCTCTGGCTCCATAAATTCGTAGTTTTGGTATGCAGGTTCTTGAAAAGGCAAGGTCGCCATGAAGTATGATGATTGCTGGAGATAGGGTTCTTCGTGAAAAGTCCATTATTCAGGTTGGTTATGATATATTGTCTTATCAAAGATTGTTAAGTAAAGAACCTTAAAATTAGTGTTACATGGGTTTTTATTATTAAGATTTGTCCACTCAAGCAATATATGTTTATGTTGTTGTAAACAACTAAGTTACTGTTAAACTGTAACTGAGGCATACACTACAACTCCGTCCAGTTCATCTTCCAGAATGTGGAGAGTCTACTTCGTCTAGTTCTACCAGAATGTGAAGAGTCTGGACTTCGTCCTGATCTTCTCCCGGAATGTGGAGAGTCTAGACTCCGTCCAGTTCATCTTCCAGAATGTGGACGGCACCGACCATCGACTATTAATGTGTTCAAATTAAATATGACGCAATAATGATTTTTCTTATCCGTTGCTTGTTTGCCAATAAGCATAATCTATTATAAATATTTTAATACACTTAATATTATCGACTCATATTTACCTACTATAGTAGGGTAGGCCGCGATGCTAACTCGGGATTCACTCGAGCGTCATAGAGACCTATTGGGTTGCGAAGCTTAGATGATAAAAAGAAAAAAATGTCATATAAGATATACCTTTTCATCGGTGGGGGGAGCGGCTACAGAGTTTCAAAAATGTAAAAAAAACTGTTGCATGGACATACTCGAGCGCGTCAGATATTGATAGCATCCATGTCCTACACATTTTTAAAGATGTACCTACGCATGTTAAACTGATTGTTTCCATGATGGGGTTGGTCGTACTTGAGGGTTGAAAATGAAAAAAAAAATATTTTCATCGGGCGCGTCAGATTTTCTAAGGGGATGTTAAGTGAACCTAAAAAAAGGGCTCTTATATAATAATCTGACGATTTAGATGTGACGCAAACTCGCAGTTATTATTAGAATGTGCAAAAAAAATTCGCTATTTTGAAATACTCAAGCGCGTCAGATTATAGTATTTTATGCAACCGTTGTATAAGAGGGGCCAAAAAACGCGAGTGGCATGGGTTACGATGTGAGCGTAGCGAACATCGTAAGAAAGATGCCACGAGCGTTTTTTGACCTACTTATACAACGTTGCATACAATACTTTTTCTACGACTCGACATTTCATAAATAAAATGCAAATAAACAACAAAGAAAATAATTACATGTTCCCGCTCGGAATCAACAAAATTAAAAAGAAAAATTGTCTCTGATAAACTTTTTTTTATTGACATCCATCTGTCAAAAAAATATTAAAACTTATACATAAAGGTATACGATCACCATACTAAACATCTGTCAAAAAAATTAAACTTATACATAAAGGTTACGTTCACTATACTAAACATCCATGCACTGAAGATAAAACTTTTTTTTTAAGTTGGCAGCAATGCCTTAGTACAATAAGTTTTTTTTTTAATTTGCAAATTGTGTGAATGCAGCTGTTCATCTTGTAATCTGTGGTACTAAGTGATGCTTTTTTGGCGACATTATACCATCGGTTAGCAGTGTGTTTTTGGGCAGTAGAGTATAGACTTTTACAGACTTTCATAATTTATGTCTTTATATTAGAGTTAGTAACTATATAAATGACAGAAAAAAGTACTGTAGTAGAAAAAGATATATATGGTTCATCTTGATGCCCTAGACGTGCCGTCTCATAATCTGACGATTATCTGGCGGGGTTCGCCTAATCTGACAATAGACAAAATTAACAGGAACTTGTGACTCAGAGCACTCTCCAGAAACAGGAAAATGTGACTCGGAGCACTCCCCAGAAGCAGGGGCATTGTGATTCGGAGCTATTCCCAGAAACTTCCGATGCACTGTCATATTCCATAATACTTTGCCGCTGTTGTAAATACTTAAAGACTCGCGGTATTTTTATTGCTATTGTAGGTGATTGATTGACGTTGTTTCCATAGAAACAGCGAGATTGACGCCTGAGCGTTTGCTCTGAAAAGAGCAGGTTGTTTGTCTTGAAAAAGACAGTTGTATAAATATATCTTCGGCCAGCATCGTCTTCTCTCTTCGACCTTCAGAACTTCAAGCTTCGAGTCTTCAAGCACAGGAGACACGCTGGGACGAGTGAACACGGCGAGAGCTGGCGACCGAAAGGGCTCGCGCTTTTGCTCGCATTAATTTATAGGCGCGCGATCGCGCGCACACAAGCTCAGAGTGTTACGTAACCGCATCAGTTTTACGACACGCCATTTTGTATCCCCACCAAGTAGCATCATGCTGGGTGCTACCTACTCTAATTCTTTTGTAAATATTGTACATAAAATAAACCAAAATTTTGTAAATAAATTATCTCAAATCTGACATCACAACGGAGTTTCTCTACTACCAACTCTCTTCCCTAAAGTGGTGACCCGCGACTCAAGAACCTCAAAAGAAGACAATCAAGAAACATCATGAACAACGAAGCTCCTGCACCTGCACCTCAAGCCGTCGCACAACAGCCTCAGATGCAGCCACCCGCGCCGTCTGATTTTCAAGCGCCATCGTCGCACGAAGTCTCCGGCATATCACTGTCGCTGCGCGTACCGCCGTTTTGGCGGGATCAACCGCGACTGTGGTTCTGCAGTTTCGAAGCTGCCACCGCTGATCTAAAACGAAGCCAGGCGCAACTCGCGCAGATGGTTATCGCCCAACTCGAGAAGCAAGACATACAGAATATCTCCGACCTCATTTACTCGCCGCCAGAAAAAGACTACTACAAGGCCGTCAAGGAGCGTCTGATATCTCTGTATGAAGAATCCAGCAGCACACAGACCAAGAAGTTGCTGTCGCAAGTCGAGCTAGGCGACCAAAAACCGAGCCAACTTCTACGGCGGATGCAAAATCTCAACCGAGAGAAATTTCCGGAAAGTACGATACAGATGATGTGGCTGGACCATCTACCGCCCCACGTCCGCTCCGTGCTCACAGTCAGCGAGGCATTCCAAATCAAGACCACGCTCGACGACCTGGCTCTCCTCGCCGACAGGATGATGGAGGTGTCGCACACGCCGTCAGCGCACATCGCCGCAATAGCGACGCCCGCGCCCACCGCCGCACCCGCCGTGCCCGCACCTCTACAACCACCGCCGCCGCTCCCGCAACAGCAAACATACCAACCGCATCCACCGTTCGACCCGCAATACTTAATAACCGAAATCAGAAGACTGTCCCTAGAAATCGCCGAACTCCGATCGCGACCGTACGAAAATCAGCGTCCGTACGAAAACCACCGCGATAGCCGACCACGCCGCCGTTTCCAATCACGCTCAAGAAACGCGTCGCAGAGCCGCAGCCGCAACAATTCGCCCATGCCGTACTGCTACTACCACCACCGTTTCGGCATGGACGCGAAGAAATGCACGCCACCGTGCAGCTTCAAACCCATCACCGCCCCGCAGCCGGAAAACTAAAATTAACGCTAGCTGTGGCGGACGCTGGCGTTTACGAAACCTCTCACCGCCTCTTCGTGACAGACAAGCAAACGAAGCTCACGTTCTTGGTAGACACGGGTGCAAATATTTCCGTACTCCCGAGAACGAAAGGCACGCAAGAGCAACCACTACCGTTTCAACTGTACGCCGCAAACAACACCGTCATACCTACATACGGCGAGAAAACACTCGATCTCGACCTCAACCTCCGACGCTCATTCAAATGGAAATTCATCATCGCAGCCGTATCGAAGCCTATCCTGGGAGCCGATTTTCTGAAGCACCACAATCTCATCGTGGACATCAAAAATCGCAGACTCATCGACGGCAAGACGCTACTCACAACAAACGCACAAATCTGTTCTGCGGACATACCTACCGTTCGCAGCATAGACGTCCAACAATCATACCACAACATACTAGCCGATTTCCCCGGAATAACAAGAATAACATCAATGAAACTCAGTCCAAAACACAACGTCGAACATTTCATCGAGACAACCGGACCGCCCCTCCACTGCAGACCACGCCCCATCGCTCCCCACCGCTACGAGCTCGTGAAGAAGGAGTTTTCAAATATGATGGCACAGGGCCTCTGCAGACCAAGTAAAAGTCCTTGGGCATCACCACTACACGTCGTACCTAAGAAAAATGGGGAAATACGAGTATGTGGAGATTACCGAAGGCTAAATGCAATTACCAAGCCCGACCGCTACCCCATACCGCGCATGCGCGACTTCACATACCAACTCGCCGGAAAGCAAATATTCTCGACTCTCGACCTTAATCGCGCATACCAGCAAATACCAGTCAGCGAGCAAGATGTGGAGAAGACCGCCATCATCACGCCATTCGGTCTGTACGAGTTTCCTCGGATCTGTGCAGGACTTAAAAATGGAGGTCAAACGTTCCAGAGGTTCATCCACGAAGTTCTACGTGACCTCAACTACGTATTCCCATTCGTCGATGACATCCTCATAGCTTCGACCAGTGAAGATGAGCACCAACAACACCTACGCACAGTACTGCAACGACTGGAAGAATATGGCATCACAATCAACCCATCAAAATGCGTCTTCGGCCAACCATCTGTCAAATTCCTCGGCTACCAAGTCTCACAACAAGGAATCCAACCACCCGAAGAAAAAGTCGAAGCAATCAACAACTTCCCGAAACCACAAACAGTCGAAGAGTTACGACGTTTTCTCGGCATGCTAAATTTCTACCGCGAAAATATCAAGGACGCCGCAACCATACAAGCACCACTACACGCATATTTACACAACGTCAAGAAGCGAGATAAAACAAAAATCGACTGGACCGCTGAAGCAAACCAAGCATTCGAGGCATGTAAAGTCAGCATCAAAAACGCAGCTTTACTCGCCCATCCTTCGCACCATGCGGCATTGGCGATCTTCAGCGATGCTAGCGACAGAACCGCAGGAGCCGCACTAAACCAATTTGTCAACAACGCATGGCAACCACTCGGCTACTTCTCAAAGAAATTCACCGACGCACAGAGACGCTACTCCACATTCGACCGCGAGTTGACAGCAATTTACATGGCAACGAAGCATTTCCGCAAGATGTTCGAGGGAAGAGAAATAATTATCTACACCGATCATCGACCGCTCACGTTCGCATTCACCAAGACGAACACAAGCAACGAATTGCCACGTCGGACACGTCAACTGCTATACATATCCGAATTTACCACGGATATACGACACATCAGTGGATCGCTGAATGCAGCCGCCGACGCTCTATCACGAATAGAGACAATTTCCTGCCCATCGCCAATCGACTACGAACAACTCGCCGAAGCACAAGAAAGAGACAGCAATATCATCGAAACACTCGCACAACAAGAAAATCTATCTATCAAGAAAATAACTTTACCCGGATCAAACACAAAACTACACTGCGAAACATCAACAGATTGCCTACGTCCATACCTACCAGAAGAATATCGCCGCATCGCATTCAACTCTATTCACAACATAAGTCATCCTGGAGTCAAAACTACTCGCAAGCTAATCACGCAGCGATACTTTTGGCCAACGATGAACCGGCAAATCGCGGAGTGGGGACGAGCTTGCTTACACTGCCAACGTGCGAAAATTGTTCGACACACATCGAGTCCGCTGTCCACCTTCCCGCCAACCGACCGCTTTCGGCACGTCCATATTGATATCGTCGGCCCACTGAGTACAGCAGCAAGCGGACACAAATACCTACTGACGATGATAGACAGAGCAACCCGATGGCCCGAAGCATACCCGTTATGCGAAATAACAGCTGAAGACGTCGCCAAGACAGTATACGACGGATGGATTTCGCGTTTCGGATGTCCCGCTACAATCACTACGGATCAAGGAAGGCAATTCGAAAGTCGAGTATTTGCGTCCCTTTCACGCTTACTCGGCATCGAAAGAACCCGGACAACACCGTACCATCCGCAATCTAACGCCATCGTCGAACGCTGGCACAGAACACTCAAGGCCGCACTAAAAGCAAGACTACAAACAACAAGAAGTTGGATCGACGAAATACCTACAGTCTTACTGGGAGTTCGCACCGCGATGAGAAGCGACACAAACGTCAGCGCTGCACAACTAACTTACGGCTGCAGTGTACGACTACCGGGCGAATTCCTGGAATCGACGCCGCGCGGCGACCTCGCCGCCGAATCCAACATGGACGCCGAATTCGTGGAACGATTGCGCGAAGTAATAAGCAAATTGAGACCTATGCCGAACCAATCACATAGCAACAAAAGACCTATCTTCGTACACCGTGACCTTCAAACATGCGACAACGTTTTTGTACGAGTCGACGCCGTAAAGAAGCCGCTACAAGCACCTTCCGACGGACCCTATCGCGTGCTAAAACGAAATGGAAAGGTTTTCACGCTGCAACTACCTAACCGACAAGCCAACATATCAATAGACCGTCTAAAACCCGCATATACTATCGTCGAGCAAGATTTACAAGAACCTACTTCGACGCAGACTACGCAGAGTTCCTGTAACAACGCTACCGCCAAACAGAATACATCTACATCAACGCAGTTTACACCGAGTTCCTGTAACAACACTACGACCGAGAAAAATACACCGACGCAGAATAATAACACCATACAAGATACAACGACGCCGAGTGCCTGTAACAACGAGAAGAGCAAGAACGACAAAAGCAACCAATACTCAGACAAAAACAACCTGAAACAAAAAACAGAAAAGAACCTGAAACAACAAACAGAAACCAACTCAACACCTACCAAAGAAAACCAAACAACCCGCCGTGGACGTACTATCCGCCTGCCGGTACGTTTTCACTAGGAGGGGAAGCATGTAGGTGATTGATTGACGTTGTTTCCATAGAAACAGCGAGATTGACGCCTGAGCGTTTGCTCTGAAAAGAGCAGGTTGTTTGTCTTGAAAAAGACAGTTGTATAAATATATCTTCGGCCAGCATCGTCTTCTCTCTTCGACCTTCAGAACTTCAAGCTTCGAGTCTTCAAGCACAGGAGACACGCTGGGACGAGTGAACACGGCGAGAGCTGGCGACCGAAAGGGCTCGCGCTTTTGCTCGCATTAATTTATAGGCGCGCGATCGCGCGCACACAAGCTCAGAGTGTTACGTAACCGCATCAGTTTTACGACACGCCATTTTGTATCCCCACCAAGTAGCATCATGCTGGGTGCTACCTACTCTAATTCTTTTGTAAATATTGTACATAAAATAAACCAAAATTTTGTAAATAAATTATCTCAAATCTGACATCACAACGGAGTTTCTCTACTACCAACTCTCTTCCCTAAACTATAAATAATTTATAGCACTGTGCGTGATTTACTTCATTTAATGAAGATTCTCTCGAAAGTTCAAGATTATCGTATGTTGTTCGGGATTTTCGTGGAACCGGTTCGCTCCGACTATATTCTAAAATATTTACACATTTTTGTTCTGTTTCTAATGTAAATTTAATTGTTTTTTTGTAAAGTAGTTTTACCACAAAATACACACTTTATATTAATATCACTCATAGGTACAGCTTGCGGGAATCTCTTAGAGCATAATCTTGACTGTGCAGTAGCCGATTTACGTACAAATGTACATGCGCAAATCCGCCATTTTTGTTCTAAAAGTTGCCGGCAACTATATAAATATTTAATAACTTTAGTGTTCTAAACAACATGATCACCCAACCAGCAAAATCGCACTAACAACAGTCTAAAGACTACAAATTTTCGCTCTTATATTGATCCTATATCATCGTATAAGCCTGGATTTGGGCGCAAATTATAAGTGTATTTACTTTATATCGTCCTAATATCAGTCTAATTGAATACTGATTGCATTTACAGTAATCTTGCCAAAACTAATTTAAGCTGCCTTTGGCTAATATCGCTCTCACGTAAGTGTTTTGTAAGCCCACATAGACGCATATTGGTCCAACGTTAGAATCTTGTGAGCCTAAACAAGCTTATTTTGATTACTTGTATGTCTTGAGTGAAACTGCAGCGTGACAATAAAAAATAAATATTATTGTCACAACTGTTTATGAATTACCTAATAGTGATGGTAACGTAATAAAATAACGTGTTTGTGAAAATCTTGGTGTGTGCTTATGTTGCGTTGGGCGGTAAGTTTTTACGTTGGAAAATATTATTTACTGTAAAGTGGACCCTGTTTTACAATTCAAATTTCATGCGCCTACTCAAATATTCAATTTAAATATCCTCTTATAATTTTTAATTTCTTTATTTGTGGTGATAACGGGGCCATTTTGATAGTTGCATTTTTCCAGCGCACTATTAGACTACTGTAAGATCATTTACGCTAATATTAGCATTCTGAATACAAGTGGTACGGCCATATTGAATTAATTTAGGGTTTCTTGCTTAACCTACATGAAAACTAAATTTTTTAACATCAATTTTTGGAATGCTTTTTCCAATCTCTGTATTCCATGCCTATTACACAAAATTTAAAATCACAGCACTCTCTTTTTCACAAAACAATATGGCTAACTAAACGTTATTCTTACAATTGTGTTCCCAAAATCGATTTAAGATCAAACCATCTTATATTGATCTTATAATAGTTTTATGAAGACCAAAAAATACGCACTTATAGTGCTTTTATGTTATGCTGATATTAGTCTGACATTCTTATAAGAACATTTATCAAGACCATTATAAAATCAAATCAACTTAGAGAATGTGGCTATAAGAACAGATATTCTCAAGTACAATGAGTCTTCGTAAATGTTGTTGTAGGAGTAAGAGGCTTATAATAGTATTATAAAATGCGCATATATACATATATGAGACTAGGTAATAAGACTGAGAGCTCTTGAGCCCGTACCATCTTATCTAAAGCTAATATAAGAGCAGCAGCATCTGCAAAACAATTATAAGAGCGCTATAAGCCCACCACTCTTATAAAGTGCGCAATCTAAGACTTTTTTGCTAGTTGGGCAGCTGTCATGGCGTCATGGCAACAGAAACCAGAGTGGAATACAGGCATCACGTAACTGAACTGAACGCATTAAACTTTAGGATGAAATTTTGTTACTTCGGCTAGTGGAAATCGTCAGATTATATATTTTCCATTATCATAGATTCATTCCCTTTTAAATAAAAGAAAAATTAGCCACGCTCGAGAATGTCGAGATGAAGTTTTTTTTTTACAACTTTGTAGCCCTCCGCCTTCTTTACGTCACCTTTAAATTGTCAGATTAGAAGAATATACACGTTTTAGCATGTAACTAACTCACCCTACCTTAATCTGACGCGCTCGAGAATTTCAGATGAACAATTTTTTTTTACTTATCTGATCTTTTATCCTTGACGGGCGGCCATACATATGAGGCTCATATTTGGTGGAAGTACTTAACTGGGTACAAGGTATCCCCCTATATATTAATCTGCCGCGCTTTAGGTACTCCCGAAATCCCCTCTTCGGCTCTCCTACTACTACTATAGGGATCATGACAAACTATTTTATATGTTTTTTTAAGTGATTGATAGTAACCCGCGACGAAAAAAGAGGGGTGTTATAGGTTTAACATGTGTATCTGTGTGTCTGTCTATGGCATCGTAGCTCCCAAACGGGTGGACCAATTTGAGTGCGGTTTTATGATAATCGAAAGACTTGTTCGTCGTGATGGTTCTTAGCTATATTACGTGGAAATTGGACCAGTATTTGCCAAGATATTCAGCTTTAATTGGAACAAGTGACAAGATCTCAGCCATTATTGAAGCTAAGAATTCCATATTTTGTAGTTATGTTCAGTTTTGGTAGCTTTTTCTATATGACTCATTGAATGATGGTCGCATGATGACCAGCTACGTGTGTCGAGGACGTTTTAAAATATTTATTTTGAGTTATTTTAGATATGCATTTAACCGTTAAAATAAATTATTTCGTATCCTGCATTTGTACCTCATTATTTTGTTTATTCCATGAAACTTGCAGGAAAACCTCGATCTACCTACTGATACCTAATTAATTAACAACAATTTACAAAATTAGCTCCCATATTAAACATAATTAACAGGTTATTACGAAGAATTTGTTTATTATAAACTAGCGACCCGCCCCGGCTTCGCACGGGTGCAATGCTGATAAATTCTTCCTCTTGAATCACTCTATCTATTAGTTTTAAAGATCTAAGCATACATAGGGACAGACAGAAGGAAGCGACTTTGTTTTATACTATGTAAGTACCTGAAGTATGCACCTATCTAATTATCCTTACTAAATGGGTGAAGATCAAAAAGTTTGCTGCCTTAACTCATCTAATTAAAATTTTTATAAATTTTTCCATTGTACGACGACAAATGAACCATCGAATAATGTACCTTAAGGTTCATTATTGTGTCGTTAATTTTTGTCGCACAACGGAACTTTTTAGTTAGCCTTAGAGAAAAAGCGATCGGGGCATTGAAGAACATGCGTGTAAACGCACATCGTAGGGTATGGCTAATGCGCATAGGCATTTCAAAATATGACGCAGAGGGCGCTCCAGTAGCGTACAATTATAGAATCAAAGATTTGGTGTGACTGACGTAACGATGAGATAGCTCAGTTGGGATAGCACTACGCCGGAATCGTAGGGTCGCAGGTTCGAGTCCTGCTTACATTGCAGTTTTCATAATTTATTTACCTTTGTGTCAATCTCGGCGGCCGATCGTAAAATCCGCCAGATCACGAAATTCCTAGGCATATCGTGAAACGCCGCCATTTTATGATTTTGCTAAAGGGTCGTTCTCTCGTTTCGTCCCAACTTGGTGTTTGGGCCCGAATCGAGTGTAAGAAATAATAATTTCCGAACATGGCTACTTCATAAAGTTTCGTTAACAAGTTACGCATAGGGAATAATTTAAATAATTAGGCTAAACCTGAAAATCTAAAAAATATTCTTGAAAAACCTATCAAAATTTCATTCCACTCCTGTGTCAAAATGCGTCCCATTAACTTTATAACCAAAATACCTAATTTTTTTTCATAGAAACCCATCGTGTTTTTGTAGTTTATGCGTAAAATACGTATTAAATATTATGTGAGTGCATTGAAAACTTAACTAGAGCAGATATACCATGCCGAGAACGCACTTTTTCACTTTGTCAAACGAATAACTTCATTTCCCTCCGCGAAAATTGAAATGTATTTTAAGTTTATATACGCATCCTTATCCACGACGACCGTAATCGCCGTTCGTTCTCCCTACCTCAGACTACCAAAGCATCTCAACGAGCGAGACCGCACGCACGTGGTTTGAGAAATATTTGAATTCTCTCCGTTGGTTGATTTTGTCACGGGTAAGCTTTAATTACTATCCTTGGTATATTTAGAAATTCTCTAATGCAAATTATTTCTCTAGCACGTTATTTATTAACATTTGAGTGGACCATCATTTAGTTTCCTTGGTGACCTTGAAGAACGAAAGAAAGTGAAATAATTTGGATTTAAGTGCTGATAGTTCATTTCTTTCTAATTAATTTCCATCCGTTCCTTCCATTTTTTTTTGAGGAAGGAAATGAATGGATTTGGATGGGAATTATTAAATATATTTCGTTGTTACATGTAACGTAGATACTGGCGTTCTATATTACGTCGATGATCATAAATGTGATCATAAATGTGTAAGAACCAAATTCTGTACCATGAGCCAATACCCTCAATCATAACATGTTGACAAAATTGAAAGATGAAATCTATTCCTTGTTGGTGCAGTCGTAAAGAGGACGGCTGATAGTGGTCACTATGTAAAATATGGAGGAGACGTTGGGCCTTTTCAAGATTTTGCACAAGTAGTTAAACAAAATGTTCAGATAGTGGAATTGATGATAATACCCGAGGAGGTTAAAAAAAAAGGTTTTTGCCTCACATCCCCAGATTTAAAGGTACAACAAAAGTACATCAGGCAATTTAGACAAAAGATTTGCCGCACTCAGTTGCATTCAGATCTATTAGCTGTTTTGCGTGTCGAGGCAGCTTTATACCCTGCGAACATATTGTGTTCTGGTTAAATTAGATTGAATGAGTGATAATTATTAATTAGTTGTCAAAGTGATGATCAAAATTTTGGAGACAAAGTCAACAAGTCTGAAATAAAGTACTTATGGATATTTATTGTCTCGATGTGATTAAGTAAATTAGTAACACAACAAATTAACTATAACCCAATAAAATAAGTCTATCTAAATCTAAAGAAAGAAAACATTCATTTATAGTTTTAAAATAACGCTGTGAAAATAACCAAGTTTCGATCATTCGAAACTTGGTCTGTTCTGGAGTCCTTGCAGCGATGTCAAGCCGACTGGAGGAGATGCTTATATTCAGCTGCCACGATGATTTTGCAAGTACAGAACCAGCAGGAAGAACATATATGGACCTGCGTCGAGGAGTGCGACAAGGTGACGTTATATCATCGTAACTGTTCACTAACGCATTGGAGGATATGTTCAAGACGCTGGGCTGGAAAAATAGTGGCATTAATATAAATGGTCCCCAAGTCTTTCTCTTATGATTCGCAGACGACATCGTCATCATGGCTGAGACTCTGCAGGACCTGAAACTCATGCTAGATAGCCTGGAAAGTTCGTCTGTCTCCGGATGAATTTAGATAAAAACGAAGTAATGTTCAATGAACATATTGATCCGGGACTGGTCGCCGTAAATGGATTCTCCCTTGCAGTTGTTTCCAAATACGTGTACCTTGGGCAAATGCTCCAACTAGGCAGAGTCAACATCGACAAGAAGGCTAAGAGGCGAATATAACTGGACTGTGCAGCATTCGTAAAATTGCGTTGAGTCTTCACGTCGCCCATACCTCAAAGCCATGAAAGTTTTTAATCAGTGCATCCTACCTGTCATGAACTACGGAGCTGACACGTGGCCACGCACCATACGACTGGTCTACCAGTTCAAAGCCACTCAGCGAGCCATAGAAAGAGCTATGCTGCTCGGTGTGTCTTAGGGATCAAATCCGAAACTAAGTATTTCGACAGACAACCAAAGTTACCGGCATAGCACAACGAATAAGCAAGCTGACGTGGCAGTAGGCTGGTCGTATCTCTGTCGTTGAACCGATGTCCACTGGAGCGACGAGTTCTAGAGTGGAGGCCACGAATCGGTAAACGTAGTGTAGGATGCCCTGTAACAAAGTGGAGCGACGACATTCGTAGGACAGCGGGTAGTAACTGGAGGAGGAGAGCTGAAAACCGAGCTCACGCCACTGAGCTCTCCTCCATGGGAGAGTCCTCTATGTCCAGGTGTGGATTTTTGTAGTGGATTTGTGATTTATATATTAGGCTCGTTTGTTACTTTTCATTAAACAATTTAAAAGACAAGAGTGCAGTGTATTGTAGTGCACTTGAACAGAATAATTTTTGCAATACAATATTTTGGACTTTTGTTCATTAAGTCTAAGAAGGTTTTTCTTATTTAAATGTAACATGCACAATTTAAATTAAAAAAATTGTAATTGAGAAATTTTAAGATTTCGTATCATAATGTAACAGATAAGTTTTTGAATGTTGAGTCTGAAAAAGTAAATACTTAGGAGTATATACTTTATTTTATTCCTAGGCCTCCATAAATTGCCATGAATCAAATTAATTCCAGTCTGGATTCAATACATTTTGTACACGTTTCATTCCCATACATTTTCGTTTCATTTCCTTCCAGTCGAATTTCATTTCCATCTACGCCTTCATTACATTCCACCCCTTTTTTTTCTAAATAACATTAATATAGACGTGCCTTTCATTGAATGATATATAAAACGAGTATCCACATAATTGATATCAATATCAACAAAATAGCTCTTAAAAAAAACAAAATCGAAAAAAAGCCAAATTGGGACGAAATGAGAGAACGACCCTAAAAATATCCTAATTTCAATAGAGAAGACGGTTTGTCATTACCACCAGCTTGGGATCCTGTTGTACATCTTATTAAAGATCAAGCAAAACACAAGACTGGAAACCCTGGACGTCGAACGGAATAAAACAAAAATTATATTCACTAAGATATACAGATTTTTTTACGCCACCGCCGAGTCATTATGAGCCGGTGCGCCGCCGCCGGGTACCTAAAATGTAGTTGGCGCAAAAAAAAACCCTAACCTACCTATTTTTGGGAGCAGCTTCGTTTTTTGGGTCTTAAAAAAATAACCCTAACCTAGATAGTTATATTTTTTATGAGCCTAAAACTAAACTGCTCCCAGGTATAGGTTAGGTAGGGTTATTTTTTTCGTGACCCGTAAAACAAAACTGCTTCGAAAGTACTGAAACTATTCCCAGAGTATGCCTTAGGAATTTCACGATCTGCCTAAACGTCACTGGTGGGTGTTACTTAGGCAGATCATGGAATGGCGGCCTTTAATGATATGCCTAGGAATTTCATTATCATGATCTGCCGAAACGTCATTGGGCAAATCGTTAAACGTTAGGGGAAGATTGGCACCATTCGTACACGGGGCAGCTCCATACAGTCACTATTACAGCTTATTAGGACAACGTATTTAATACGGGTTTGTGTGTGTGGGTAGGCGCTGACGGCGACCGGTGGACCACGAAGTTAGCTGTCAGTGCGGTTACCAAGAGCGACACGAGAGGACGTTATTTGTTTTTGCACCCTTGTAGTAAATTTTCTGTCGATGCTCTCGGATGTTTCGTGCTTAAGTGGAGCGGTCAATCTTAAAATTTTGTTGATCAACGGTAAGTAAATACTATCATTTTCATAATAAAGTACATATTTTGTGTATTTCTCTACATGAATTTTGTGTAGTTATCAATATTTTATTTTTGACCTTCGGGGCAGGTTCGTACGCCTACACCTGGGGCACATTCATATATTATATGCGTATGCCTGTATCCCCAATTAATATGTTTCTTTTTATTTCAAAAAATTAGCAAAAATAGTGCGGAATTAAAAGAAAAAAGGGTTTCTAACGAAATAGAGTCACAATTGATCGAATATATTGAAAATTTTCGAAAATGCATTGCGGGCTCACAAGTCAGAAAGCTGTCATATGATTATGCCCAAGAATTGAAACGGAAATATCCGCCAATGGGATAGGCGGGTATTGACTTGTTTTTAAAGAACATTAAAACTATTTTTGATATTATTATTGCTGTTTTATTTAACATGTACGAAGTTATCTCATACTGTCTGAATGTTCCCCGACGCATGTACGAATGTGCCCCTTGAGTGGGGTAGATTCGGACATTTGACAGCTTCTACTAAAAGTCAATCTACTCGGTTGGTGTAAATGTAGGCGACTTCTAACTATTTAATTAGCAAGCTAAATGTATCTGCTATATTATAGCGGCCGATGGACGAATCTATCTTTAAAAATAAAAATTCAAAAAACCATAATGTAAAAAGTGTACGAATGGTGCCAATCTTCCCCTATGTCTTGAACGATATGGCGGATGTCATTTAGCCAAATCATGAAATGGCGGCGTTTCACGATATGCCTAGGAATTTCGTGATCTGCCGGATTTTACGATCGGCCGCCGACATCAATATGTATAGGTTCGTAACTTATTAATTTCAATAACAACATATTATTAATTTGTGGTTTACCGTGACCGTGACTAAAAATAAATTAGACACTTTGATTATACATATATTAAAGGAAAATAACAATTGCAAATGGCAGCCAGCGTGTATAAAGCAAGACCCGCCGGAACACATTGACGCATACGTTCCTCGCTAGCTCGGCTGCTCGACATTACAAACAAGTAAGTCCATGTTTTACCATTCCCGGTCTGGCTAGAGTCAAACCAAGCTAATTCTTCCAAGCAGATGAACTGTCATACCACACAAAGTGAGCCACCTCAATAAAGGAAATTCGTCAGATCTTCCTAGGCCTAGGGTAGTGAAAAGGTTAACGCGCTGAACTGGCAATCCAGAGGTACCGGGTTCGATTCCCGGTCTCTGCCCCCAGGTAGCTCCTTTTTAAATTTTTCTTTAAGCTTTGATCTTTGTATTTAAGGCTTAAATAAAAAAATGTGGTGTACACACATTAAAAACATGTTTCATAAATTTATAAAACTAACAGCGCCCTCTCTCGCTTGCTCGTTCACTACTGTAAAGTGGAGCAGTAAGATGTGAATATTAAGGTATTCACATAGAGGCCGCTAAGGTGTAAAAACCTTTCAAATAAAACCATGCAAAGATCGACACACAAAGCATAAGGAAAAATTCGTTAGATCTTCCTGGAGCTAGGGTAGCGAAATGGTTAACGCGCTGGACCGGTAATCCAGAGGTACCGGGTTCGATTCCCGGTCTCTTCTCCCAGGTAGCTTCCTTTTTAAATATATCTTTGAAATGAAATGAAATAATTTATTCAGTAAGTAGGCCACAGGGGCACTTTTACAAGTCAGATTGTGAATCTACCGGCATTTCGCAAGAGGAGACCGCTGTTGAGAAGAAAGCCGAAAGAAACTCAACAGTAAGTCTTTAAGCTTTGATCTTTGTATTTAAGGCATAAATATTTAATTTATTTTTACGGTCTTGACCATAATATAAATACATTATCTTTTTGCTATTATTTTAATGAAGTAAGTAAGTAAGTAAGTAAACGCTTTATTGTACACAAAAACAGTAAAAAATACATCTATTACAATTAACATATAGGTACAAAGGCGAACTTATCCCTATAAGGGATCTCTTCCAGTTAACCTTTGAGCAGTTGAGTGAGTACGAGAAGAAGATAGACAAACTAACACCGTGTAGGTACAAAAAGGTATTAAAAATAATAAGACTACTAATAATTACACATATAAACTATTAATACATACATACATATATACATACATACATACATATATATAATGTAACATAAATATACACATAAATATAAATACATTGTAGATCCAATTCACAAGTCATTGGAAAGCCATAAGTTCTTAAGATTCGTCTTGAGCGATGCTACAGATGGAGACTTCCTAAGGGACAGTGGCAATTCGTTCCACAACTTCACAGCGCTTACTGTGAAAGATTTGGCGTACGTACGCGTCTTGTTAGACGGTACAGCCAGAGTGAGATTGGCAGACGACCGCAAGCGGTGACCACTGCCATCGGCCATATATTTAAACCTTTCACTGAGGTAAGGAGGTGAAGCAGGGTTGTAGAGAACATTAAAAAGCAATGACAGGACATGCAGGTCTCTACGCTGACGTATTGGCAGCCAACCCAGCTGCGCTCTAAAGGCGGACACGTGATCGTATTTGCGCAGTCCGAAAACATATTTTATGCACACATTTTGTAAGCGCTCGAGCTTGTCAAGTAGTTCCTCTTTGAGATTCGTCATAGCAATGTCACCATAATCCAGAAGGGGCAGCAGGAGTGAACTGGCAAGAGTAAGCTTGGTGGACATAGGAAGGAAGTTCTGCAGGCGCCTAAATGAGTGAAGAGATGCGAAGAGCTTCCGGCTGACCTCCGAGATATGCGGAGACCAAGACAATGTCTGGTCCATGATGATACCTAAATTCCTAACAGTAGAGGAAAGAGGGATAGGAATCCCACCAAAAAGAATATCAGGCACCACCATTTCCGCCAGCTTGTTCACAAAGTGAGGACTACCGATGACAATCGCTTGCGATTTTTGTGCGTTTTAACCAAAATTATTAGCCCAGCTGTAAATAGATTCTAAATCTGCATTGATTTGATCAATAAGCGATGGCAGATTAATTAACTAGAAGTTGCCGAAGTTTCGGGCCTCATCTAGTTATTTTTATTATTTTTAAGTAAAAGAACGTTATTTTGTTATCCCAAAGAAATGTGTCCCAACTCCCAACATTCTGTTTCTGATTGTGCAGTCGAGCTGTGGCTGTGTGCGATGCGTGTCTCCAACATGTTGGCGTCGCTGGCGGCGCTGCTGCTGCTGGGCGGCGCGCGCGCAGCCTGCTGGGGCCGGGTACCGGAGATGACAGCGGCTGGGCCTACGGTTCGAAAGTGTCTGGCTGAGTCTGACTATTGTGTGGTATATGGAGAAAATATTGAATTATTCTGCTCATTTAACGGCGCGGAGGATCTTACTATCCGAAGAATAGAGTTATCTACAAAAAACGAGACAGATCTACCAACAAAGTTGCATAACACTTCCACAATTGTATCTTTGCTGAGACCTACGCTAGGATTGTATACATACATCTGCGAGAACGGTCAAAGTGGTTGCGCTGGCTCTCTGACTATATGTCACATACCTGCAATCCTCGTCTCCTCGCCACGCGTGCTATTTCAAATAGATGAGTATGAAGATTATTACTTTGTACCCCGCGGAGAAAATTTCAAGGTTATTTGTTCGGGTCCGGAATATCAAAGGCTTCACATTTACCTGAACAATTTCAGCGAAGTGCATACTGATAAAGTCAACGACACGACCGTGGTGCACAGCACTCGGGCCGATCACACGGGGCTGATGTATTTTGTGTGCCGAACGGATAAAAACGATGTGTACCAAAGAATCTGGCTAAAACTAGACTACTTCCCCGAGGCTTTCAATTTTTCATGTATATCATTTGAACACGGAAAAATCGAGTGTTCATGGAGCGCTTCTAGTATATACACTACTTTTAAATTGTTTTATACACATGAAGGTGGCGAGATACTTCTGTGCACTGGTCAAGCAAGTAAGGGCGGCTCGACCTGTGCGTTCAGCCATATGACAATGGGCAGCCAGTTATTAATTTTCTACCATAAAAATGTTTCCTTAGTTATGCAAACTTGTAATGATTTCATGTGTAATAATCAAACGGTTACATTTGATTTTTTTTCGATCGCAAAAATTGACCCCGTTACCAACTTAAATGTAAATATTACAAGTTCTCTCGATGCATTGCTGTTATGGCACATTAGGTGTGAATCAGGTTATTGTAGCTACAAAGTAGAATATCGGTTATTAGCATTCGGGGAGACATGGCGCCGGGCGGACACGTCGTCGTTACAATGTCATTTTTATGGTAATTGCGAGTTCCGATTGGCCCTCCCGTACCCGGACTCGGAGTACGAGGTGCGCGTGTACAACAGGCACACGGAAGCCACCGACGACAGACTCTGGTCTGATCCTACTTATGTATCTGTCGTTACGAAGCCCCGCAAGGAATGCTCGTGTGATGCTGATGCTGCAAACAAGGAAACATCAGAGTCGATCGGCCCCAGGGACGCCTCGTGTGAAGCTTGTCTACTTGCAGATCACATAGATAAAGAAAACAAGGAGCTAAACAAACTGAAAATAAAATCAAAGAAAAAACGCGATAAGATAAACCGATACCTCAGAGTAATCAATGAATTAGAGTCAATTCGAGCAAGTTATTAGTTCAGTATGAGGGGCGCCTTCCAATGCCTAATAATATCGGAGGCTACTTGCCGGCTACAGAGCTCTCCTAGTGCCTCGCCCAGCGCCGCAAATAATAATAAAATAAATAAATGAGCGTTTCTTTTGTCGCTTGAAAAAAATACTTTAGTCAGTCTTTTGTCCGGTGTATATCCTGAAGGACGGCACGGTCGACATTTGTCGGGCATGCCGCCGTCCCGGTGAGTCACTCAGGCATATATTCTCCGGTTGATCTCATCTTGCTAACGGCGAGTACTTGCACAGACATAACCAAGTAGCCAGGATCATTCACCAGCAACTTGCTCTTCGATACGGTCTTGTGGGGTCTGAGGCGCCGACTAAGTACCTACGCACCGATGGCAGTTCTTGAAAATGGATATAGGTATAGGTATAGGTATAGGTATATAGGTATAGGTATATATATATCATCACGGACAGGACTATTGTAGCCAATAAGCCTGATATCGCCTGAGTAGATCGATCCAAGCGCCATCGCCAGGCAGTGCTCGTCGACATCACCATCCCGCATGACGAGAACCTCGTGAAGGCCGAGAGGACAAACTCAGCGTCAGCAATTACCTTGACTTGGTGGCTCGATAGTTGTTTCGGCGAACGGTCTTATAGCGAAGAGTCTCGACAAACATCTTAAGAGACTCGCTAGACGGCTGGGTCAAGGGCCCGATACAGAAAGCGGTACTCCTGGACGCGGCGCGCATCGTCAGGAGGTTCTTCTCTCTGCAGCCCTAACCACCGGTAGCCTGGGCCCTGCCCCGCTGCCGGCGGCACCACAGGCGGCACCCTAGGTTAGGTTTTTATAACGTATTTATATTTTGTAATTACTTTATTGTATTTTATTTTTATACAGTATGTAACAGAACGAAAGGCAAAGAAAGAGACCCACCAATGTTTAGGCCATAAGTATGACTATGGTGCCTGGCTTATGGAAAATTAGCATCTTTTTACAGCAGTAGTACTGCAGGTGTGAAAAATAAACCATTATTTTATAACATCCTGTATTAATTATTTACAATCTTATCAATCACAACTATTAAAATGACATAAGTGCCATAAATGCCAGCTGATAATACCAATAACCAATATCTGCTCTTCCTCTCTCACGTGAAGTCGTTGACGCCCTTCTTGATTAAGTAATTGGTACCGGCGCGTTGTTATTTCGTAAACAGATAATCGCATTGACGATCACACGGGCGTTGTTGGGTTGCCTTCGTGCGGGATACCTCTCCGCGCACAGACGAAGAGCGGCATTCCCGATACTCCTACTTTCTTCGTAAACAAGGATCATATCCACAAATTCTTCCACAGAAAAGTTTAAAGGCATTATCAGTATTTTTCAGTTAAATTTCTACCTAGATTTATTTTTATCTGACACACGAACGTCAAACCTCGACTTGAAGTTTAAATTTAAAGAAAAAAGTCCAAAAAAGTGATTTAACCTAAACTCTTTCAAAATAATAATTACAAGGTGACAAATCTAAAATGTCAAAGTGAACTGAAGTCAAAGACTACAATTTTATGCGAATTCCCTGTAATACCTAAATAATTTATGTTCTAAATGATGATTACAGTAAGTGGTTAGTGTTTCTTACAAGGCATATGTGGTAGTGCGGTCATAGTGGAAATTGCAGTAATCTGATATGATGATTAGTTTGTTTACGTTAATAAACTGACGTCTTAGTTTCTACAGGATGTTATGAGAATCTTTAACCGACTGCAAATAAGAGGACCTAAAGTTATGTTGAGATTGAGCAAATTCACAAAAACTACTGAAATTTAATACTATGAGTATGCTATTACAACATACTCCACTTAACCATCAACCAGCTTTCAGCTTTGCTTTTCGTTCTGATACAGACTGTACATATACATTTATTGTAAAAAACCTTGCCTAAGATAAAAGATAAATAAAGGAGAAAATAAATAAAAAATCAGTACTTAACACAGAAACTCAGCTGAAAAACAGTGTTGGTACCTCTTTTTAAGTGTTTCATACTCGTGCAGACACGTCGGTGCTCTTCTACGTGGAAAATTATACAATACAATACAACAATACTTTATTGCACACCAATAAAAGTTTACAAAGGAAACAAGTCAAATACAATTTATAAATAACGGTAGACAACAGGCGGTCTTATCGCTAAAAAGCGATAAATTATTATGTGTATTATTGATATTATTATAATTAAAATCTTACTAACTACTCTTCACTAGTTTAGAATCAATTTAAATATGCGAACAATATTATAAATGGCACTGGGCAGGTCATGTCTGTCGAATGAACGACAATAGATGGACGAAACGATTAACGAAATGGGTACCAAACATATTCATTCATTCATTCATTCATTCATTCATACCTTCTGGAAGTCAACTTACGTCCTTTTAAAGAAAAAATATGAAAGGACCAAGAACCAACAGAGATGAGAGTTAAATCATTAGATAGATATTTGAATATACTTCATTTTTATAGGGTTCCGTAGTCAACTAGGAACCCTTATAGTTTCGCCATGTCCGTCTGTCCGTCTGTCCGTCTGTCCGTCCGCGGCTTAGCTCCGTGATCATTAGTACTAGAAAGTTCAAATTTTGTGTGAGTATGGGTATGTATTACGCCGACAAAACGGTAAAATAAAAACTAAAAAAGATTTTTTTTTTCGGGTACCTCTCGAACACCTGAAGTGGGGGTGATTTTTTATTTCGTTTAAACACTAGTGTGTGGGGTATCGTTGAATAGGTCTTTTTAAAATAATAGGGGTCTCCAAACATTATTTTTTGATAAAGTCAGCAGTTTTGTAAATATTCGCTCCAAAAATAAAAAAAATAGCGTCCCCCCCCCTCTAACTTTTCAACCACGGGTCAAAAAATTATGGAAAAATTCGTGAACATGAGGCCTTATAAGTACTTTCAATGAAAACTATATTAAACAAAATCGGTCGAGCCGTTTTTGAGTTATCGCAAAATTTCATAATTTTCTTAAAAGGACGTAAGTTGACTTCCAGAAGGTAATAAGTAATTACAGTTACTTTGGCGTTTACGACCTTTTTATAGAGCTTGAAATCTTTCTCGTAACTTAAGTCTATTGTGAAGGATAAGCAAGTACGGAACCCTACACTGAGCGTGGCCCGACATGCTCTTGGCCGGTTTTTTTATTATGGGCACCAAGCTGGATTCCATTGCAGAGCTGAGATACCTATTCCTGTTTGAAATAGGGACATGTTGCGGATATTGGTGTTAACTAACTCATACTGGACAGTGACCAGTGCATAGATAGTGGCGCCAGAATTATATTACAACGTTAAATGGGCTTAAAGTAGACGCAAATCAGTTAGTTAATTAGGGGTCATCCATAAATTACGTCACACGTTAAGGGGGAGGGGGGGGGGGGGGTCATACCAAACGTGACAGTACATGTTAAAAGTATAGCAAAAAAGCGTGACATAGGGGGGGGAGGGGTTCAAAAAGTCGACATTTTGCGTGACGTAATATGTGGATGACCCCTTATATTAATACATGACTATTACTATATTATGCTATCCAAATAAAAGTTTTAATCCTATTAAAAGCTAACTTTTTATAAGTACTTATGCCCTCTAGTATGGAATATAGCAAAACTCGTTATTGTCATTTTTCTTGACAGTTTTTTCTTCAAATGGTGAGTAGCGGAACTAATTACATGTCAAAATGCTGTGTCCATACCGTCGCTGTTACACGCTTGGAAATACCAAAAAAAAAAGTGAATATAGGTCGGTGTCAAAAGGAAAGTTGATAAGAGTGTAGGAGGTACTGTATTTTATTTCATCTCTTGCTTATACTATATCGGTAAGAGCGAAAAGTGAATACAGTGTCGATATCTACTTTTGGTGCGACCACAGATTAAAAAAAAAAAAAATCTTATACAGCATTTTTAAGGAGTTCATTTGGTGATAATTTTCATGCAAAGTAAGCAAGCATTTTACTTCACCTGATGAAAAGTTACTATGAAGTCAAAGAAAGAGCATGTTTAATTAATTTTCCCTTGTAAAACGTCTCCTTAAGTGTTGAACCATTTGCGTAACTGTTTTCAGCGGATGCTCTAGCATAGAACAGTATTTTTGTATAATATTTCAAACTCAACGCACACCTATTAAGTAATGGCACGGCCTCAACCACACACCACACACGCTAAAGGCTCGTTGGACACCATGCCTGCACCGCATTTTTTTTTCATAACCTTATTTCCTACACGTATGTTATATACTTCGCTATTAATAGTACGATGAATATATTTATTCAATAAAGTGGATACAATACAAATAGGTACAATAAATTGTCGTAAAAAAATAAAATTCAGTCGATGTGTGGGAGGGCAGCACCGTCGTCGAATCCCAGCCATTTCATTTCACTAATGGCTTGAACCTGTAACGTGTGCCACGAATGCACATGCTAGTTGCACGTATGATGGCAACGCTTACCCGTGCTACGGTACTTAGAGATCGGTGCCAGCGGTCTGAAATGGCTTCTGCCATATGTTTCATGAAAGAAGACATTTGTGGGGCAAAGACGCCATCAACTGACGTTACTAGTGGGGTGAAGGTGGCGTGGCGCATTTCGCAAGCGTTTGAGTATTTTCTTTTCTTTTCATCTTCAGCTGATTTTAGGACGGATATTACGGGTCGCTATTAATAGGTTACAGTATGGGTCAAGGGAACAAATACTGCTGCATATAGACCAAGCGGGATTTTAAACAGAATACCAGGCAGACCAGATCGCAGTTTGCTTTTTAGACCACTTGCTGTTTCGACCAGCTGCTTTTTAGACGAAATTATACTAACCCCTTATAATTCATTACCGAGTAGCTTTTGAAGTACTAAACTGAAACATATACCAGACTCTTTCGTAGAAGTTATAGTTAGAAATTCTCATGTTGCAGCCACTGCACCAGATAACCTACTTGTTACTGATGGAAATAAAAAGAAAAGAGCTGGTTCCGAGATACTGGTATATTTACATATTCGTAAAATCAAAAGTAAAAAAATGTATAATAAAAATACAAAAAGTATAAAAAGGTAAAACTACTACTTTCTAAACCAACCACTTCCCAAGATTATCACTTCCTAAACCGACTTATTCCCAGAAAGCCGCTTCCCGGAATGACTACTTCTCATATATTGACATTGAAGCCAAGTTTCCGGAACGACTACTTTATCCACGAAAGATAGGATAGAAGATTTAGGGGTTATAAAAATGTGTTTCTACGGAATAAACTAGTTTATTGCTAACTATTTGTGTCGTATACCCACTCGTATATATGGATCCTATATTTTCTAATACTAAACAGGTAAACCAATATGGTGTTATTCGAATTAAAAAAGTTTACATGAATGCATGTGTTTACTACCAAAGTAGATACCGAAAGAATAAAAAGTTTCTTGTACTTGAAAACAGTATTAAGCTTAATAGATAGAATATGTATAAAAACCAAGAAAGAAGTCACTTACTCTTCTGACTTTAAAGAGATTTAGTTACGGTGTACTACAAGGGAGTGTTCTAGGCTCTCTATTCTTTCTTGTCTACATCAGCGACCTCCCACAAACTGTTAATCACTCCATGGTATTATTTGCGGACGATAGCGCTGTAATATTTACCAAACGATATACGGATAAACACTAAGAAAATATAAATACTTTACATTTAATAATTGATTGGCTTAATAGGAATAAATCATGTTAAGATAAGTAAATCATGATAAGACGAATATAATGAATTTTAAATTACGAGTTAATAATACACCAAACCTAACTATTACGTATCATGACCTAAGGATTAATGAAACTGACTCTACAACATTTCTAGGATTAAATTTAGATAGTAGTTTGACAAGGAAAAATCAAATTGACTCTATATGTAAAAAACTTAACCAATTTAGTTAAGCATTGTATAATTTAAGGAAAAGTCTAAATCAATCGGCAGTACTGGCAGCATATCACGCATATGTTACGGCTACCATAAGATATGGTGTAATATTTTGGGGCAATGCTAAAGACCATGAAATGGTGTTCAGGAGCCGAAAGAAGTGCTTAAGGTCCGTATGTGGCATCAAACCAACAGACTCCTGCAAACCGCACTTCATACTTAGAATTAAAAATTTTGGCATTACCCAGCCTTTACGTGTATGAGATATCATTGGTATGTGAAATCTAACATAAAGCAATTTGCGTCTTTTAATAGCTCATAAAATTAATCATAAGCAATTCAAAACAGCTTTTTTGTCAAAAAGTATTTTAGGAATGGTTCCAAAAATATTTAATAAATTGCCGATTTCAATTTTAAAATTAGAAAGCATGACTGAATATAATGCATTGTTTAAGTTTTTAGCGTCTAAAGCTTACCACACAATTCAGGAATATTTAAATGACACTCCTAATGCTCCTGCACACACATAGTACCTAAGATTTCGCATGTCTCTGTGACAAACATGTAGTACTGTAAATAGATTTAAGACCACCTGTATAGTTATACCATTTTTAAGCAAATAAGTTACTGATACCCTAAAATGTGCGTTTACACGCGCGATCCCCAGTCCCCATTGTAGCAAGTGCAAGGGCCGTGAGAGAGATGGCGGTTTTCTCAATGTTTTTAATAGAATCTATGTCAATTCAATTTCAATTCAAAACATTTATTTCAGACCATGTCCATATATTGTTTAATTACATAAAACTTATAAACTACGTCAGTTATTTATATTAACTTACTCTAAAATCATTATGTGCACAGCCTCTCGATTCCATATGGATATAGTCTAGCTAATGAAATATTACTCAGTTTTGACGGGAATTTTAAAAATCTGCGGCTGGTCACACTTTGTGTAGTAGGAATTATAGTATTGATACTAGAAAATATTTTTGATTTTTTTTTATGCACACGTAAGGTACCTAAGAAGTAAGGAAATAAGTTTAATATATGATGACGTGCACTCATAGTCAGCTCAGATAATTTCTACCACTATGTACAGTACAGTCAACGACAAACGCATATGTTTACACTTTCTAAGCATATACAAGGCAAAAAATGTAATATAGTGTAAATAAGACCTAGCTCGATAATACCATATATTAATCCATCACCAAAAAGAATACCTACATAAGTAGGTACTATGCCAAATTTCAACTCAATCGGAATGTTAGAACTAGAACATATGGTATCAAAATTATTTATAGAGGACCCACTAACCAAATTGTTCAAATCATATAGACAATTTGTGATACCACAAGGATATATCCGTCAACATTATTTGGCTAGCCAGAGTCTAGTATTCCGGTGCTTCCACACAGAGCTAGCAGGACACTCCGACACTCGGCGCGGGCGCAGGCGGGCGGTGGAACTCTCACACGCGCCGCATCAGAGCAGAGAGGCACAGAAGCAATCAATATTGAGTCCTAGAATTATTTTTCGCCGTATGTTTCATTTCGCCGCCTTAATAATGTTTCATCACTACATACCTATAGTATAAAACAAAGTCGCTTCCTGTCCGTCTGTCCCTATGTATGCTCAGATCTTCAAAACTACACAACGGTTTTTGATGCGATTTTTTTAATAGATAGAGTGATTCGTGGTGAAGGTTTATATGTATACATGCACAATTTAACAGCATTGCACCCGTGCAAAGTCGGGGTGGGTCGCTAGCAAATACTAAATTCATCTGAAGTGTCTTTTACAATGATAATAATAAGCAGAAGAGTCTCGACAAACATCTTAAGAGACTCTCGCTAGAAGGCTGGATCAAGGGCCAGATACAGAAGGCGGTACTCCTGGACACGGCGCGCATTGTCAGGAGGTGCCTCTCTCTGCAGCCCTAACCACCGGTAGCCTGGGGCCTGCCCCGCTGCCGGCGGCACCCTAGGTTAGGATTTTTATAATGTATTTATATTTTATAATTTCTTTACTGTATTTTACTTTTGATATAACTTTATTGTAAAAAACCTAACTTAAGAATTCAAATGAATAAAAGAGATAATAATAATATATATTGCAACCAAGTACTTATAACTAGGTACAAAGACCCCGCCATTGTGTAGCAAAAAGTTAACATTTTTTGTAGTCTGGTTTACCAAACTTAATACCACTTACTAAAAACTTATACTAGTAATAACAACTTACAGTGTTTCTTTTACTTCAAATAAAAATAGTTTTAAAATTTAAAAATTAAACAAGCATCATACATGCATGAGCAATATGAGCATACATCATAGCATGTGTCATACACATTGTGCAAACGATTAGTACATAATTATTTAAATATTTTTCTCGTCCATAAAATTCCGCAATTGAGTAGTTAGCATTTGTCTATGAGTTTTTGTTTTAGATTGCTTATAAAGGACGAGTCTTTTAGTGTGTGTTTTTTATATCAATAGGGATTTGATTGTATATTTTAATTGCTCTGTAGTATGGTCCATTTCTGTAGATTTCTAGTTAAGGTTCCGGGAGTTCGAGATTTTGGTGGCGACGAGTGTTGTGATTGAATTTGAAGAGATGTATATTTTTTCTTACAAACGTGGCAACATCTAGGATATGGAGGGAGGGAGGAGTTAATAGTTTTAGGTTTTTGAATTCAGGTTTACAGCTATTTGGTTGGTGGATATTGGCCAGGATTCGTTTACACTTCTTTTGCATAATGAAGAGCTGGTGCGCATCTGTGCTGTGACCCCACAACAGGAGGCCGTAACGCAGCCACGCGACCGCCTGTGTGTGATACGCGGTCAGCGCGCACTCAGTGCTAGTGTTGCTCTTCAATATGCTCAGTGCGTAGTGCGTATGCGAATCGGGACAGTTTATTTTTTATTGTTTCAACGTGTATATTTTCCAGTTTAAATGACTAATTTGAGGCCCAGTAGAGTGCAATCGGTGACTTCTTCATTGTTTAAGTTCTTTGCTACAGTGTCTAGGTTAAGTGGCTGTTTCTGTCTCGGTCTGAATTGAATAAATTTCGATTTATCGGTATTTGTTAAAATGTTGTGATCCTGTATCCAACGGGTCATGGAATCGAATGTTTCTTCTATGTATGTGTTGCTATTGCTATAATTGAGAGTTGAACATTGAAATAATAGAGATATATCGTCAGCGAACATTACTACTTTATATGGCTATGGCATGTGCTATATTCGAATTATTCGTTTTATCCGACATACAAACATGGATACAAAAATTGAGCGAAAATTCGGATAAACTTATATCCGGATATCCGGATTGCAAGCCCTAATTCTAACAAATTCTGAATGTTTTTTTTCTCTTTATTGTTTAAGGGCATTGAATCCTTAATCATTATGTCAGCCCGATCGTAACTTTACCTACTTTCTTATCTTACAGTTTAAGGCTATCCGCATACTTGCTTAAAAATCTAATACAAATGTGTACACAGCTTTAGCCTGTGTTGGGTTGCGCGAAGGCAAAATGCATTGAAATACTTCTACAAAGTAACTAAGACTTGATTAAAAAAATATTTGAATATAATATGGCCGGTGGATCCCGCGCCAGGCGGCACCGGGCGAGGCACTAGTAGAGCTCTGAAGCCGGCCAGTAGCCTCCTATAATTATTAGGCATTGGAAGGCGCCCCTCATTCTGAACTATTAACTTGCTCGAATTGACTCTAATTCATTGATTACTCTGAGGTATCGGTTTATCTTATCGCGTTTTTTCTTTGATTTTATTTTCAGTTTGTTTAGCTTCTTGTTTTCTTTATCTATGTGATCTGCAAATAGACAAGCTTCACACGAGGCGTCCCTGGGGCCGATCGACTCTGATGTTTCCTTGTTTGCAGCATCAGCATCACACGAGCATTCCTCGCGGGGCTTCGTAACGACAGATACATAAGTAGGATCAGACCAGAGTCTGTCGTCGGTGGCTTCCGTGTGCCTGTTGTACACCCGCACCTCGTACTCCGAGTCCGGGTACGGGAGGGCCAATCGGAACTCGCAATTACCATAATTATGACATAGTACCGACGACGGGTCCGCCCGGCGCCATGTCTCCCCGAATGCGAATAACCGATATTCTACTTTGTGGCTACAATAATCTGATTGACACATTTGTTTCCATGACATTAATGCATCGCAAGTATTTATAATATTTGCATTTAAGTTGGTAACGGGGTAAATTTTTGCGATCGCATAGAAATCAAATGTAACTGTTTGATTATTACACATGAAATCATTACAAGTTTGCGTAACTAAGGAAATATTCTTACTGTAGTAAAATAACTGCCTGTCGCCCATTGATACATAGCTCCACACACAGGTCGAGCCGCCCTTACTTGCTTGACCAGTGCACAGAAGTATCTCGCCACCTTCATGTGTATAAAACAATTTAGAAGTAGTGTATATACTAGAAGCGCTCCATGAACACTCGATTTTTCCGTGTTCAAATGATATACATGAAAAATTTAAAGCCTCGGGGAAGTAGTCTAGTTTTATATAGATTTTTTCGTACACATCATTTTTATCAGTTCGGCACACAAAATCGATCAGTCCCGTGTCGTCGGCCCGAGTGCTGTGCACCACGGACGTGTCGTTGACTTTATCAGTATGCACTTCGCGGTAATGGTCCAGGTAAATGTGAAGCCTTTGATATTCCGGACCCGAACAAATAACCCGGAAATTTTCTCCGAGGGGTACAAAGTAATAATCATATTCATACTGATCTATTTGAAATAGCACACGTGGCGAGGAGACGAGGATTGCAGGTACGTGATATATAGTCAGAGAGCCGGCGCAACCACTTTTACCGTCCAAGCAGTTGTATGTATACAATCCTAGCGTAGGTCTCAGCAAAGATACAATTGTGGAAGTGTTTTGCGTCTTTGTTGGTAGATCTGTTTCGGTTTTTGTAGATACCTCTATTCTTCGGATAGTAAGATCGTTGGTGCCGTTAAATGAGCAGAATAATTCAATATTTTCTCCATATACCACACAGTAGGCAGACAGACACTTTCGAACCGTAGGCCCAGCCGCTGTCATCTCCGGTTCCCGGCCCCCGCAGTCTGCGCGTACGCCGCCCAGTAGCAGCAGCGCCACCAGCGACGACAACGTGGCGGAGACACGCATCGCACACAGCCACAGCTCGACTGCACAATCAGAAACACAAAATGTTGGGATACATTTTTTGGGATAGCCAAATTACGTTCTTTAACTTAAAATAATAAATAACTAACTTCGGCAACTTCTAGTTATGTTATATATTGTTCTACTTTAGTGGGTAGTTCCTAGTGGGTGGGAAGGAATAGCACATTACTGCAGACGCCGGGAAAGAAGAGCTTGCCGGGTGGGTAGGTATAGAGATAGTGATACGAAGCCGGCAAGTTATTTCACGGCTAGGCATGTAGAGGACTTTTCTCAAACATAAGTATGCAATGAAAAAAAAAACAACGCTTTAGCGTTCAGGCTTAACAGTTTGCTATATATATATATATATATATATATATATATATATCAGCTGTTTAGCCTGTTCAGGAACATAGACATGCCATGTTTAAAAAAACCGGCCAAGAGCATGTCGGGCCACGCTCAGTGTAGGGTTCCGTAGTTGCTCATCCTTCACAATAAACTGCTGTTTTAAGCCCGAGGTTTACGTTAAGAAAGATTTTAAGCTCTATAAAAAGGTCGTAAACGCCCTGGAAACTGTAATCAGTTAACCACTTATTACCTTCTGGAAGTCAACTTACGACCTTTTAAAGAAAAAATATTAAATTTGGCGATAACTCAAAAACGGCTCGACCGATTTTGTTCAATATAGTTTTCATTGAAAATACTTATAAGACCTCATTAACATGAACAACTATTTGTGAGTTCCTGTAATTGGCTCTGTATTTCTATTTAAGTTTCTATATTTGAAAGAAAAGAAAGAAAGAAAGAAATACATTTATTCCTGGCGTGACCATAATACATAATTAACACAATAGATAACAATAAAAACAAAAACATTTTGGCCGTGCCACGAAAAGGTCCCACCTCAGCAAGATATTATATTATTATTATTATTATTTATATTAGATATTTAGTGTATTAGCTGTTGGTTCTCCTAAAATATATAAATAAATGAATTTTTCCGAATTTTTTTGACCCGTGGTTGAAAAGTTAGAGGGGGGGGGGCACTATTTTTTTTGTTTTTGAAGTGAATATTTACAAAACTGCTGACTTTATCAAAAAATAATGTTAGAAGGCCCCTATTATTTTTACAAGACCTATTCAACGACACACCACACACTAGTGTTGAAAAGAAAAAAAAAATCACCCCCACTTTAGGTGTTCGAGACTACACGAAAAAAAAATTTTTTTTTAATTTTATTTTACCGTTCTGTTGCCGTAATACATACACGTACTCATACCAAATTTGAGCTTTCTAGTACTAATGATCACGGAGCTAAGCCGCGGACGGACGGACGGACGGGATGGATGGACGGACGGACGGACGTACGGACAGACGGACATGGCGAAACTATAAGGGTTCCTAGTTGACTACGGAACCCTAAAAATACATTCCGGCTTAGGCCTTCAGTTTTGTATGAAAATCCTTTAGAGTTCTCTCGAGTTGTTCCGCCCGAAACTTGATACTTCGAAGCCTGTTATAACGCACGTTATGTCCACATTTCATTGGATGTTTGAGAAAAACATAGTTATTAATAATATAATAACTTATTATGCTAAGCTTTTGTATTTACCGTGAAAGTGTGTGGATGTCTAATCTAATGAGCATAAATACTAACGCCGTAATTTCAGAAAACAACATGACTGACTAAACATAGCGGCAAATGCAGCTTTAACAGCATTTAATGTATGGTTTCAGGCCAACAACTGGTCACTTAATGCTTCGGCCACTACGAAGAAGACAGATACCTTAGACATTAAGTTAGACGGAGTGCCTGTATATCAAGTTGATGAGATCAAGTTTTTAGGAATACACATAGACTCCAATCTTAATTGGAAGCACGAAATGCAAGGACTAAGCAACTCAATAAGTTCAGATTGTTATGCTCTCCGCAGCTTGCGGGACGAGGTTCACACAAACCAACTCAAGATGGTTTATCATGCTTTGGTGGAATCAAAGCTAAGGTATAGCATTAAACTCTGGGGAAATGGTTACAAATATAATGTGGAAGCAGCCTTCAGGATGCAAAAAAGGGCCATAAGAACAATCGTCCGTATCCCTCAACGAGAATCATGTAGAGAACATTTCATCAAATTCGGAATTCTGACAGTGGCATGTTTATATACCTATTCTTGCATTGCTCTCAGACTTTATCAAGCATTTAAATCAGTATGAAAGTCAAAATGAACGGGAGTTTAGACTTTTATCCAGAAGGAAAGACATGACGCAAAAATCGTCCCAAGACTGCAAATTGCAAGACATGTCGCTTGCTACCAGGCTATCCAGCTTTTCAACAAACTGCCGATACAGCTAAAAACTATAATTAAAATTGGACTTGCATTAAAAACAGTCGTATTTTCAATGCAAGACTCAAAGATCTTTTCTTGGAAAAGTGTTATTATTCTGTGTCGGACTTCATTAATGATTGTAATAATTAATTGAATACCTATTTTTATGCATGTATCGATAGTATTACGATTATTTAAATTGAGACTGACATGTACTTAACTATTTTAATTTATTTATAAACCAATTGTGCAGTATTTTAGTATTAAGTTATGTATTAGGCTTTATTATTAAGTAGGTATTATTTTATGTTTGATATCATATTCACATACAATGTACATTGTGACTGAATACATAAACTGAAACTGAACTGAAACTGAATAGTAAAAACATTATAATGTAGTTATATGACCAAGACCGTAAAAATAATGTAATTAATAGTTATCAATAATTTCCAAGTTCAATTCATTTCAATTCCTTTTTGTAGATTTATTTTAGTTAAATTTAATTTACTTTATTTTAGTTTTTAGTTATTTAGTTTTAATTTGAATTTAATTGTCCATTTATATATTTTGCTATGTTTATTGTCTATAGGCTTAATTTAATCAATTTATTGCATTTCATGTTGTACATAAATAAATATCAGAAAACCTCACACAAATCGAGCTTGTCCCAAATGAAGCTCAAGAAGGCTTGTGTTATGGGTACCAGACGACGATATACAATTATACATACTTATATAGATAAATATATACTTAAATACATAGAATAACCATAGATCATAGATCTTACACATAAAATAGATCTTAAATACTAGGTAGGTTCAAAATTGTCGGGCATAATTACTCAAGTCAAGCAGTAAGTAGGTATTCCGACGGCATAATTTTTACCGTTTAATATTATATTCATCACCTCTTTTACGTATTTAAAGATGATTTTATCTAAAACTATGCTGAGACGCTAAATATTAATATTCTCGCGTTTAAAGTATTGTCACAGAAAACCTAAGTACATAATTATATTGCATTTCTGTTATTTCCTTTTTTTATATTTTTTCCTTGTAAATTTAATACCTATAAGCATTTGAGGCTATCATTGATAACCAAGACTCAATAAGTAACAAATACCTACTTAAATCAAAGCTCATACGAGCTTAGTATCATTCTGCAAACTAGATAGTTTAGGTACCTAGTGACAGAAATTTTTAGTGAGTGTTGGTCGTTGTCACCAGTCGATCTTTCGAAATTAAACAAATCTTCTTGCTACGTAGCGCAATCCGTATCTAGATACGTGAGATCTAAAAAAGAGAATTAAAAAATATATATTATGTTGAATAACTTTATAAAATGACTGATGTAATGAAAACTGGCCAAATCTAATCCAACCTACTTTAAGATCTCACATTTTTAAATAACAGCAATTGTTATAGGTATCCAATAAAGCAATCAAATAGAGCTTAATACTTGTTCATAATGTTATTTTGTTCCTATAAACATATTTGGATTTTGCATAGAACTTGGCACTCATTTAGATCTCCATTCTCTTTGCGGCGAAGTCCATCAGCCAAGCATAATTTTTGCATTGAACTTGGCGCTACTTTTTAGGGTTCCGTAGTCAACTAGGAACCCTTATAGTTTCGCCATGTCCGTCTGTCCGTCTGTCCGTCCGTCCGCGGCCTAGCTCCGTGATCATTAGTACTAGAAAGCTGAAATTTGGTATGAGTGTGTGTATGTATCCCGTCGACAAAACGGTAAAATAAAAACTAAAAAAAAAATTTTTTTCGGGTACCTCTCGAACACCTAAAGTGGGGGTGATTTTTTTTTTCGTTTCAACACTAGTGTGTGGGGTATCGTTGAATAGGTCTTTTAAAAATAATAGGGGTCTCCAAACATTATTTTTTGATAAGGTCAGCAGTTTAGTAAATATTTGCTCCGAAAATAAAAAAAATAGTGTCCCCCCCTCTAACTTTTCAACCACGAATCAAAAAATTATGGAAAAATTCATGAAAATGAGGCCTTATAAGTACTTTCAATGAAAACTATATTGAACAAAATCGGTCAAGCCGTTTTTGAGTTATCGCAAAATTTCATAATTTTCTTAAAAGGACGTGAGTTGACTTCCAGAAGGTAATAAGTAACTACAGTTACTTTGGCGTTTACGACCTTTTTATAGAGCTTGAAATCTTTCTGGTATCTTAAGTCTATTGTGAAGGATGAGAAACTACGGAACCCTACACTGAGCGTGGCCCGACATGCTCTTGGCCGGTTTTTACATTTAATGTTTTTGCTGGGATGCGTTTTCACTTCACTACTTACATTGTATACCGGAGAAGGACGTGTCGCGGACAGCTTCCTGGAGACCAGCTCGAAGACTGGGGCTGTCTGGTGCTGAGCTTCCTCAGAGGCACCTGACAAAAATACAAGTGCAATGAATATTTTTAGAAAGCCACAAAATATAGGAGTCGTACCATTGACTACCATCACCCTCATATGCTTTAAACATTATCTGATGAGTATTACGCAGCGTTTTTGTGGCATTGTTTAATTGTATTTTAATCTAAATTTAGCTGATAGAAAATATTGTTCCAATATTGGTTATTTAATGCTAAATCGAGCAAACTGCTATACCCAAATAGGTACCGATTAATAAGATTACCTATAATATATTTTCAGACATTAAAATGCCACAGTAAAATAAAAATTGCAGTATAAATGTCGGAATAATATTAAAGTACTGTTAAAAAGTTCCCCTTCAACAAACATCTGAAGAAAAACACAAATTGTAGGCATATACAGCGTGTATATTTGATATAATCGCAAATTGAAGCCAGACGGAGATTTTATTGCTATAATTTGATATTTATATAAATTATTAATTTAGCGTTAACTGCCATAGCGTAATAATTTTTTGAAATTTTTCTGAGCAGCAATGTATGGCGTAGTTAAACAAATACATTGCGTGCTGAATTATTTTATATGGAATAAAAAAGGTTCGATTTTTTTTATTATTTACTGATCAATATATTAATAAGTGCCTACACTAAGACCCCGTAAAGTTTGCGGTTATATCAAATATATACACGCTGTATATGTTACATATTTAACACATGAATTCAGTGGATTAAACAGTTTTTTTTACGAAGTTTGAAATTTTATATTGCCACTTTCGGAAACCCGGAAATCCGGGAGATTTATGTAGTAGTGGCAAGGTCACGCAGTTCGGTCCGCATCACAATTCATCTTACGTGTAAGTATATATAATACTGTAGTTAGTTAGTGTACATTGAAGACACCGTTTACTGTCGGTTTGTTTACAAGCGATATTATAAACTTTATTTCAATGTAATAAAGTACATGGATGTATAGTTAACCGTGTCTTCGGTTGTACAATAACATTAACTTATTTATAATTCAAGTTCTATGAAGTATTTCTTAAGTACGTTTTTACACTTGCCGGTGCTTTTAATAGTACTTACTTGTTTTTAATGTTGAGCAGCCGAGCTAGTTAGCGTCGAGCTGATGCCGCAATGAGTCAGTGTGGCCGCCGCTTGGACTGGATATCAGCTTATCATTTTCCAAGAATGTAAATGTAAATGTACACTATCAAGCACGTATATAAGGGGGCGGGGGGTTTAGGGGGTTCAAAAGCCCTTAGGACTCAAAGCTGCCTTCCGAAAGACCCACAACATTACAAAATAGATAACCTAAATAAAAAATTTAAAACACCTCCGACACAAGTAGTTCTTTATGAGGGGTGCGCGACGTTTTATATAGTTTTACTTACCTAATCTATTTTGGTTTGATATACCACTGCTTTTTATAATTTAACGAATGGTACAATATAGTTTTTTCCAAATGATCTAATGTAACAAGTGATATAATGATTTAAGGCTATAATAACATTTAGTATAATATACATTTACTTTATTTGTTACTTGGTATAAAACGTGTTTATCATATTGACTTACTTGACATAATTCATCAATGCTAAGTATAAACTTCAGAAGATATAAGTTGATTAAACCAAAAAAGGTGGTTCCGACAAGATATATTAGGCTGACACCTCCTACATCACCTTAAGGCAGGTCCGACTTGGCTTAAGTTAGGTACGACGACGAGCGAAGCGAGGAGGAGTGTTAGGTTGAACTGCGAACCTAACAAGCGAGCGAAGCGAACGGGGAATGCCTTAGATAACTGTGTTTGCCAAATTTCACGTTAAGGCAGGTCCGACTTGGCTTAGGTTAAGTACGACGACGAGCGAAGCGAGGAGGAGTATTAGGTGAAACTGTAACCCTAACGAGCGAGCGAACTTGTGAAGAAACCTCCTTACTTAGGATGATTTTTTTGTTACATGAAAACGCTATTGTCCTAAATAATATGTATGTCATACATATTTAAGTTATAAATGCGTTATTTGAAAAATATATTATGCATATTGTAAATTATGTCATTTTGCCTATTATATCAATCGATAATTAGAGTAAAGCAAAATATAGCAAAGAACCGTTATATGAAACGTTACATTATATGAATTAACTTTATATCAATTGATTGTATATCAAGTGTATGTTAGTTTTTACGACATTATATAAAACATTACGAACACGTTCATGAGACCCTGATTTAATGAATCATTTAAAAAATGTGACTAAAACTGAACGTAACTACAAAATTTGGAATTCTTAGCTTCAATATTAGCTGAGATCTTGTGACTTGTTCCAATTAAAGCTGAATATCTTCGAAACAGCTGGTCCTATTCCGCCAACCATTGCTAAGAACCATGTCAGCGGACAAGACTTTTTATAAAAAATTGGGCAAGTGCGAGTCCGACTCGCGCATGAAGGGTTCCGTACCTATATATATGTATATATCGGTATAACAAGTTTGTTGTATGGGAGCCCCCCTTAAATATTTATTTTATTTAATTTTTAGTATTTGTTGTTATAGCGGCAATAGAAATACATCATCTGTGAAAATTTCAAGTGTCTAGCTATCACCGTTCTTGAGATACAGCCTGGTGACGGACGGACGGACGGACGGACGGACGGACGGATGGACGGACGGACGGACAGCGAAGTCTCAGTAATAGGGTCCCGTTTTTACCCTTTGGGTACGGAACCCTAAAAAACCGCACTCAATTTGGTCGATCCGTTTGGGAGCTACGATGCTACAGACAGACACATAGATATACAAATACAGAGATACACAATTACACATGTTAAACTTATAGCACCCGACCAAAAAAGTGCTAATAAATGTGACGATCATAGTATAAGTGCATGTAAATTGACTTAGTGTAATTTATATTGACATGTTATATGAAATAAATAAATCTAAATCTATTTGTTAAAAGTATATCATAGTATATAAAATATTATTTTATTTCAAAACTTTTATTTCAAAACACAAAACAACACAAGTAGGTACTTATTAAAAAAAAAAAAAAAAAAAAAAAAAATTTACTTATTACTTAAACTAAATACCTAATAAACAACTAAAATATAAATATAATTAAAATAGACTCTAAAGGTTGTAAATACCCGCCAGGTCGCCTTCAGTGGATATTGTACCTAGAAGGCTGGCAGCGTTGCCTCTTTGGATGGCGAGGCTCAGTCGCTGTCCAAAGTAGCTGCCAGCCCTCTGGTCACCTGCAGCTTCGACCAGGCGTTCCGATATCTCTTTAAAGAGAATCTTGGCACCTGGTCCCCACGGGCCGAATGTTTCAACTCCAAAAGGCGCAAATATGTAGCCCTCGCCTAGGGCGGCATACTTGCGCCGCTTGAGGTTTTCAGCCGTTGCGGCTGCCGCTCCGGCTTTGGAGGACGTGGCTTGAAGGTGGGACGCGGCCAGTGTATCATAGTAACAAATAAGGCAATCTAGGAGTTTTCTTTCGGTGGTTCTTTTTCTCCTCAGTAAGGCTTATAGTGCACCGCTGATAGATATTTTAAATAAAGCATGACATCTGGCATGTATGAACCTTTATTTTAAATTAATATCTATAAAATGGGTAGTTTACACAAATGTATCTTTGACAGAGAAAAATTGTGTTTTTCTCAGTCAACCTTTGACGACGGTATCTGTAAAGCTACCGAAACGCAGGAGGATCAAATAGTTCATATACGCGATATAATCCGTTTAAATTGTGAGAGAGCCGCGGAAACCGAAAAGAATATTTTAAAAAATGACGTCTAAAAAATCGATTTTATCAACGGTTCATGATTATTAATAATCGTTAGATTTGACATACAATATGTCTTAGTTACATCAACAGACTAGTTTCAAATATTTGTTGGTAGAAAATTTTAATTATAACAGGATTTTGACTCGTATCCTGCAAGTTTCAACAAATTGCTTTTGATTTTGTAGATACAGCTTATTGGCATATTTATAACAGGTGAAGAGGTTCGAGAATTACTTTGCACTGAATGTACATGTGAAATGTATACATGTCAATTATATGCATAGTTTAGTTTAAATTTAACTGTTCATGTCAATTTTTGGTACGCACTGAACAAATTGGAATAACCCGATTAAAAAAAAAGTATATACTCGTAGGGTTCAAACTCTTCGAAATAGTCCCCTGTATCACCTTCAAAAGTTCGTACATCGTTAATCCTACATGTAAATAAGAAAGAAGATGCGATTATTATGTTTGAATTTTAAGCGTTCTGCTCATACTTAATTCATCATCCAACGAAACATTTGTTGTGTTGTTTCATTTACTTCAAGGAGTTTTTTTTTATTAGAATTTCATAATCCAGTAAAAAATGTAATTCGTATCGTTTTTTTAATATTTACGTTATTTATTGTATAAATACTAAACATTTTTATAAATAAACAATAATATTTATATTACCATTATTACATTATAATGAATTAACGTGTTCTAATTTTGTTTTAAAAAAACATCCTATATGCAACTTATTTGCGTCATAATGACGTCACCGGTACCAAAGTTTCGCTCCCTGTGTACATGACTGGCAAAAAAACTGTAGTAGCTTAGGCGTAAATCCCATGTCTGCACATTTACGTAGTATATAGTGTCCTTATCCACAAGATAGTGTCCTTCAAACCTTCAAGAAAAGGGCGTATTCCCACCTGAAAGGCCGGCAATGCACTTGTGACTCCTCTGGTGTTGCAGGTGTCTATGGGCGACGGTAATCGCTTTCCATCAGGCGATTCGTTTGCTCGTTTGCCCCCCATGGCATAAAAAAAAAGATCGAAAGCTAGAAAAGTAAAATTTAAACTGAAGAAGATGTTAAATAAACTATACCCTAACATGACCCATAATGTAGGTACCTATAATATAATACCATGGTTGATATAATAAAATAAATCCAAATAAATAGGGAATGGACCAAAAAAACTTTCAAATTCCTAAAAAAAACTTAACAGATTTTTCTGTAGCAACAAAATGAAGCAAATGTTTTTCCGGCCTTGTACGGGATTTGTACGGAAACCTAACTGAGCTGATAAGTGATAATATTTGCGACTTAGCAGGGGTGCTACTGTGCTTCTTACGTTACAAAAACACTGAACGTCAAATGCGTCCTTATTGTGCCAAGGATGCTTTAAATTTCCCTTATTTAAATATATATATAAACTAAGTACCTAACTAGTTAATGTCAAGGCAAAACATATTATTAATTTGTGGCCAACCACAAAAATTGATCAGACACTTTGATTATACTTTTTACATTACAATTTTGCAATCAAAATAATAAGCTGATATCCAGTGCAAAATGCAAATGGCGGCCAAACTATACCTATAAAAGCAAGTCCTGCCGAAACACCGACTCACTGGCGCATGCATTCGTCGCTAGCACGGCTGCTCGACTCAAACAAGTAAGTCCATTTTGTACCATTTCCGATTTTGTGAACCACTTAAATCCACACCCCAGATATTGTCTGGAAAATATCAAGCGATTGATCAAATCGCCTGCTGTGATGTCGTTTCATCATCTTCATCATGTGCCTTTGGATCTTCATCAGATTATTTTATACAGCGTGTTTTTGGGTAACCTAACGTATGTCTGAATTTTTGTTTCTCATCCATAGATGGGAAACAAAAATTATGAGTTACACGGTTTCGGCAAATTTTCATTTGTTCGAAAGCCATTTATTTCCAACACTGTTCATATTTCGGAATATAATAAACCTAACCTAACCTTAATGGTTTCTTCAAACTTCTTCGTTCGTTAGATAAAGTTTCCCATTAGCAGGGCTCATAGAACGTACGTAAAGGATGTTGTTTACCTCTATTGTAAAGCTCAAAGTCAAAGTCAAAGTCAAATCATTTATTTGCTAGAACACAGTGTTTTAAGGTCTTATAATTCGATATTTGCTACGTGCTACGTGTCTATTTATTTCATGTTGATTGTTAAGAATATCAAAGAATTTTCTTTTTAAGTCTATCTCTTCTTCTTCAGTGCCTCTCCACTACTGAAGGTTGGCATTCAGCTTCTTAAAATTCTTGTCAAGCGCCAATCTGGTCAGCTGTTCGATGGTCTCAATCTCAAAGTCAAAGTCAAAGTCAAAATATTCTTTATTCAAGTAGGCCTAGCTACAAGCACTTTCGAATCGTCAGTTACAGAGAGCAGAGCAATTTATTGATAAACTTATACTAAAAATAAAATAAAAAAACATAAAAAACAACATTATAGAAATAAAAGAAAAATCCTAAAAAGGATCGTCAACACAAAAAAAGTATATAAATAAAAAACTAGAGGCTAGAATATTTCTAGAATAAAATTCTAAATGTCAAAAATTATAATAAGAATTATTAAAATTAAAATATCAGTACCCTGATAGGTAAGGTACTCGTTACAATAATTACACATAACATTGCTTGATTTTCACTAATCCCACGACACGTTATCATTCATGTAGTCTTGAGTGCTATAATAAGCTTTAGAAATAAGTTTACGTTTTACATAATTCTTGAATTTACCAACAGACAAGTCAGTTACGCTTCTAGGAAGTTTATTATAAAATCTTACACAGTTACCCATGAATGATTTTCTTATTTTATGGAGCCTAGTGGCAGGCACTGCGAGCTTATGCTTATTTCTAGTATTAATATTATGTATATCACAGTTCTTCTTAAAATTGGCAATGTTCTTATGTACATACATAAGATTCTCATAAATGTATTGACAATGCACTGTCATTATATTAATGTCCTTAAACTTATCTCTAAGCGAGTCTCTATGGTGCATTTTATATATCGCACGAATAGCCCGTTTCTGGAGAACAAAAATTATATTAATATCTGACGCACTGCCCCAAAGTAATATGCAATACGACATAATGCTATGGAAATAACTAAAATATACTAATCGAGCTGTTTTCACGTCTGTTAATTGACGGATCTTACTAACTGCAAAAGCTGCAGAACTCAGTCTATTCGAGAGATTAGCAATATGGGGACCCCATTGGAGCTTAGAATCTAATGTAATACCGAGAAAAACTGTGCTATCAACTAGTTCCAGTTCCTCATCTTTAACAATAACACTTGCTTGCTCGTGTATAACGTTACTCGTGACAAACTTAACACATTTAGTCTTTTTCTCATGTCCACGCCCTGTTATTTCGGAGCCAAGACATCTTGCATCGACCCGCTTTCCGCTTCCCGGGCACATTTCCCATCATGATGTTCTGCAGGAGGGAATACCGATCATGCCGCAATACTCGTACATGTCCGAGGTAGACGGACTCTGTTTTGTAGTCCGTTCTTTTCCATACGGCGAAAAACTTTTACGATAGTAACTTTATCCGTCCAGCTGATACGAAGCATGCGATGGTATGACCACATTTCGAAGCTTCTAATTATTTTCGGAGCTCTACATTCATGGTCCACGCTTCACATCTATACAGACAACGCGCCAGATATAGCATTGAAGGAGGCTGGTTCAATTCGATGGAGAGATGTCGACTGCTCAGGACTTTCTGATCCTAGTAAATGAATTACGGGCTATTTCGATACGAGCACGAATTTCAGTATCACTCTCCCGAGTGTCAGTGAGCCAGTTGAGCCACGAGCCTAAATACTTATATTTGTCAACGTTCTCCAACGTGTTGCCGTTGACCAGGATATTTGCATGTATTATCTGCGAGTGTGATATTACCGTGACCTTAGTTTTCGCGACGTTCGTATTCGAGCCGACTTTTTTGCAGTGTAGAAAAACCCGGTTAACTATCTAATGAAGGCCTTCCTCTGTGCTCGCTGTTAGATCGGTGTCGTCAGCAAGTTATTGATAAATTGCCTGTTTATTTCCACTCCGTGCTCCACGTTAAGCTACATGTTATCTGTGTTTCTACATTTATATAATGTTGATTGTTGAGGTATACAATACAACAAAAAATATTCTATCTAGGCTATCTATGTTTGTGTTTTTTTCCTAGTTACCTACCTAGTTATTCAGTGTTTTGTAAAAGTGGAACTATTTTAAAGTGCTGTTGAAGTGTGAATATAATGTGGCTTCTCGTCGTTTGTCCAATGAGTTGGGAGTCTACGCCATCTTTACACGATTTTGAAATTTATATTTATAGCTAAATAAGTGTTTTTGACATACGATTGTACCGTGTAAAAGGGTAATTTGAGCTTAGGTGCTAATGAACCGGACGGGATCATTCTGGGTTCTGTTCAGGCCAAAGAATATAAGTAAGTACTCAAGAGGTTAATTCCATCATTATGTGCAGAAATTTACATTCATTCATTCATCATCACCAGTCCGAACCGTCGGTCCGAGAGGGTTGCGCGATCATTCTCTCGTCATTCTGACCAGACTAATGGACCAAACTGACGGCAGACTGAAGATAAATCACTACGTTCATAGTATAAAACGAAGTCGCTTCCGCTGTCTGTCTGTTTCTATGTATGCTTAGATCTTTAAAACTACGCAACGGATTTTAATGCGGTAGATAGAGTGATACAAAAGGAAGGTTTATGTATAATACATGCATAATTAATCAGCGTGCAGCTCTCCGTGGCGCCATCTATGGTCTCACCGGAAGATCAGCGCTGGCTCTTTTCGTGGCACATCCATAGTAGTATCCTAGTAAATGAATTACGGGCTATTTCGATACGAGCACGAATTTCAGTATCACTCTCCCGAGTGTCAGTGAGCCAGTTGAGCCACGAGCCTAAATACTTATATTTGTCAACGTTCTCCAACGTGTTGCCGTTGACCAGGATATTTGCATGTATTATCTGCGAGTGTGATATTACCGTGACCTTAGTTTTCGCGACGTTCGTATTCGAGCCGACTTTTTTGCAGTGTAGAAAAACCCGGTTAACTATCTAATGAAGGCCTTCCTCTGTGCTCGCTGTTAGATCGGTGTCGTCAGCAAGTTATTGATAAATTGCCTGTTTATTTCCACTCCGTGCTCCACGTTAAGCTACATGTTATCTGTGTTTCTACATTTATATAATGTTGATTGTTGAGGTATACAATACAACAAAAAATATTCTATCTAGGCTATCTATGTTTGTGTTTTTTTCCTAGTTACCTACCTAGTTATTCAGTGTTTTGTAAAAGTGGAACTATTTTAAAGTGCTGTTGAAGTGTGAATATAATGTGGCTTCTCGTCGTTTGTCCAATGAGTTGGGAGTCTACGCCATCTTTACACGATTTTGAAATTTATATTTATAGCTAAATAAGTGTTTTTGACATACGATTGTACCGTGTAAAAGGGTAATTTGAGCTTAGGTGCTAATGAACCGGACGGGATCATTCTGGGTTCTGTTCAGGCCAAAGAATATAAGTAAGTACTCAAGAGGTTAATTCCATCATTATGTGCAGAAATTTACATTCATTCATTCATCATCACCAGTCCGAACCGTCGGTCCGAGAGGGTTGCGCGATCATTCTCTCGTCATTCTGACCAGACTAATGGACCAAACTGACGGCAGACTGAAGATAAATCACTACGTTCATAGTATAAAACGAAGTCGCTTCCGCTGTCTGTCTGTTTCTATGTATGCTTAGATCTTTAAAACTACGCAACGGATTTTAATGCGGTAGATAGAGTGATACAAAAGGAAGGTTTATGTATAATACATGCATAATTAATCAGCGTGCAGCTCTCCGTGGCGCCATCTATGGTCTCACCGGAAGATCAGCGCTGGCTCTTTTCGTGGCACATCCATAGTAGTATCCTAGTAAATGAATTACGGGCTATTTCGATACGAGCACGAATTTCAGTATCACTCTCCCGAGTGTCAGTGAGCCAGTTGAGCCACGAGCCTAAATACTTATATTTGTCAACGTTCTCCAACGTGTTGCCGTTGACCAGGATATTTGCATGTATTATCTGCGAGTGTGATATTACCGTGACCTTAGTTTTCGCGACGTTCGTATTCGAGCCGACTTTTTTGCAGTGTAGAAAAACCCGGTTAACTATCTAATGAAGGCCTTCCTCTGTGCTCGCTGTTAGATCGGTGTCGTCAGCAAGTTATTGATAAATTGCCTGTTTATTTCCACTCCGTGCTCCACGTTAAGCTACATGTTATCTGTGTTTCTATATTTATATAATGTTGATTGTTGAGGTATACAATACAACAAAAAATATTCTATCTAGGCTATCTATGTTTGTGTTTTTTTCCTAGTTACCTACCTAGTTATTCAGTGTTTTGTAAAAGTGGAACTATTTTAAAGTGCTGTTGAAGTGTGAATATAATGTGGCTTCTCGTCGTTTGTCCAATGAGTTGGGAGTCTACGCCATCTTTACACGATTTTGAAATTTATATTTATAGCTAAATAAGTGTTTTTGACATACGATTGTACCGTGTAAAAGGGTAATTTGAGCTTAGGTGCTAATGAACCGGACGGGATCATTCTGGGTTCTGTTCAGGCCAAAGAATATAAGTAAGTACTCAAGAGGTTAATTCCATCATTATGTGCAGAAATTTACATTCATTCATTCATCATCACCAGTCCGAACCGTCGGTCCGAGAGGGTTGCGCGATCATTCTCTCGTCATTCTGACCAGACTAATGGACCAAACTGACGGCAGACTGAAGATAAATCACTACGTTCATAGTATAAAACGAAGTCGCTTCCGCTGTCTGTCTGTTTCTATGTATGCTTAGATCTTTAAAACTACGCAACGGATTTTAATGCGGTAGATAGAGTGATACAAAAGGAAGGTTTATGTATAATACATGCATAATTAATCAGCGTGCAGCTCTCCGTGGCGCCATCTATGGTCTCACCGGAAGATCAGCGCTGGCTCTTTTCGTGGCACATCCATAGTAATATAGTTGCTTATTGTTTTATTTCATTTATCATTTTTGTCACTATTTGTAATTATGTTCTATGGTCACGTCACGAATAAATGTATTTCTTTCTTTCCTTCTTTATTGCACTGCACCCGTGTGAAACCGGGGCGGGTTGCTAGTAGATAGATAAAAACTTTAACTGAACGTGCAACCGCCCTGTCTAATTGGAATGAGATGGATAAATATGATTATATATTAGAGTGGATCAAAATATTTTTTTTTTGAATTAAATATTCTAATAGTAATAAAAACTTGCTCTAGTGGATTACGATTAAAATTTAGTTCTACACGATAGCAATCGGAATAGGTTTTTTGCCTCCGCAAGGTCGTTGAAGTTTCCTAAAAACCTATACTAGACCAAAAAATTTCAAAAGTCTAACCGCATTTATAATGATATATATGATGTTTACTATAGTTATTCTCATTAAATACATAGTTATTCATTTAAAGGAAGGCCTATTTCTTTCAAATTTAACCTCAAGAAAAATCATGCCAAAATTAGGCAAAATAGTAATATGAATTGGTTTTATAATAATAGTTTCTGAATAACTCTTATTGTTAATTTAATAAATTTATACCCTCTTAATAATGTTTTTTAATCTTGTGAACGTTAAGGCTAATAATTCGGCCTCAGTGTTTTTTGAAAATTGGATTTTTTTTTAATTTTTTACAGCGATGCGGAGGCAAAAAACGTTATGTAAAAAATATAAAAAAAATCTTCTAGCATCTTTATACTATGCTACAACTTTTAAGAACTATTAGAAGTTAAATATGTAAGGTTTTTTTTTCTCATACAAGAGCGATCCACCCTATTATATATGTGTGTTTTTTGTCAGGCGCCTCTGAGGAACGCTCAGCACCGACTCCAACGGTCCCAGTCTTCAAGCTCGTCTCCCCAGACCAGGAAGCTCATTTCATCACGCCCATCTCCGGTAAAAAATGTAAGTATAATTTATTTATTTAGTGTAGTATAATTTGACAGAATGGACAATTTGACATTATTCGGGAGCCCCGAGCGATTCCAGCCTAAGCTGAAGGCGAGGGTCAAAATTGGAACGAAATGACAGTACACACGTGCCTCAAACAACGTATTCTATCGGTCAGTAATGTTTAAGATTACCATACCAGTAATGTACCAAATCTTTATGTGGTTGTGGTGTTATGAGATAGATAAACAGAGCAATAAATTACAATTAGAGGTAAACAAGTACTCTTTATTGCACACCTCATAAAATATACAGGAGAAATACAATGCAAGAAATTACAATAAGAGGTAAACAATAAGCGGTTTTATCGCTAAAGATGCGATCTCTTCCAGACAACCTTTGAGAGAACTAGACATAAACAAATAGTAGACAAAAAGAAAAGTTTTTGGTCATTCTTAATGATCGTTTGTCCTAACGATAATAAAACATAGGTAAACATACTTGCCTGAATTTCACCAGTAATAATAATTAAAAGGACTAATTATGCCACAGCATCATTTTTTATTACGCTTATTCTAATTGTGAGTCATAGTTTGTTCTAGTTATAATATTTTCTTAGTCGTAATATCGATTGTCATAAAGTCATTTGCCATGACTATTTTGCCCAAATATAATTTGTCCGAATTTCGATTGTCATATTTATTAAACCATATTCCAAATAAGAAATAAGTAATATATTTTTACCCTAATATTGTATGTCCTAATATTTATTTATCTGTACTCATTTAAGAATTGTGAGACGTGCCAGCTCCGCGCTCACGTAAAAAAAGCTCGATACCTGCCTGCATTCATTCGGTGCCTGTACTTTCTTAGAGCAGCGGGTGGGAAAGTATTTAGGTCTTCGTCGTACTATCAATATTATGGCATTCAATAATATGACTTGAAATTTTGTGCCATTCTAAATCATGCCTGTAAAAAGCCTACCAAACTGCAATTACGACATACGAAGTGTTGTGACAAATAACTTGTATGAGGAAAGACATCATGCGAAATGAGTTATGACAATCAAGATTATGACAAAACGTTTTATTCCACTAGAGGTGATCCCATTTAGGAGGAAAATCTTTATGACAAGCAACATTAGGAATTTTCGTAATTAGGAAATAATTATACATTTATGACTAAGGACAATATAGGAAGGAATAAATACGGGTTTTTAACATAATGATCAAAAGTCATTATCACAGGGCGGTTATGGGTAAAGACTTTAGGACAAATTTTGTTATAACAATAAAATTAAACCGTTGAATATAACAATTATTCAGGCTTTCTTTTTGAAATAATGGTCTTTTAACTATTGTCTATGTTAAACATCGTTAATTAGCACTCCCGAATGTCTTGGCTCTCTCAAAATTCTCATAGATCGTTATTTGCTTTTTATTGCGCAGTTGAGCAGTGATCGTGACCATGTCTGTCGTCGTCGTCGCCCGCGCATTGGTGTCACTATCGGCGCTACTGCTGGCCGGAGCGGGCGCCGCGTGTGAGCGGGACCGCGAACCGAAGATGAGTGCAACTGGACCTGGTGTTGAACAGTACGGTGGATATTATGACTATTGTGTGGAATATGGGGGAGATGTAGAACTACATTGTTCATTCGGCGACATGGGAAATCTGACTATCCTACGTGCGAGTGTACTCACAGAGTTCTATAATAAATATGTCACTACTAATTACGCGAAAGATCTACCAACAAAGGTGGTTAACAAAACCACAGTTACATCTTTATTAAAGCCTACGATAGGAAAGTATAAATACACCTGTAAAGACAGCAAAAGTGAGTGCGAGAGTTTTCTGCTTATACATCACCAACCTGCAATGCACATCTCCTCGCCACGTGTGCAAGTTAAATTAAATGACTATAGGTATATTGGGCACCATTACTTCGTGCCTATCGGAGACAATTACCAGATTACTTGTACGGGCGGGGAAAATGAAACGCTCCATATTTATATATCTTATAACATTGTACCTCATGATATTGAAAACGACACATCCGTTGCGTACAGAGCTCGGGCGGACCACCCAAGAGAGTTTGACTACATTAGGTGCGAAGCTCAGAATGATGCGATCCAATATATCCGGCTGACATTGGACTTCTTCCCGGAGGCTCACAATTTCTCGTGTATTTCATATGACGGAAACGAAGTCATATGCTCTTGGAGCCCTTCTAGTAACGAAACCACTTTTAAATTGTTTTATAGCGCCGAAGCAGAAGCAGACAGTAAACTTTTGTGTTTGGGTATGTCAAGCATCGTCTCGAGCTGTACGTGGGAACGCTTGGTAGAACTAGATTTCCATTTACTAATGCAGACTTGTAATAATTTTATTTGTAATAACCAATCGTTTACATTGAATTTCAATGCAATAAAAAAAAGTAGTCCTGTTACCATTTCATTTGTAAAACTTACAAGTCCACGGGAGGCATATATGGTATGGGAACATGAGTGGTATCCAGGCAAACTTTGTAGTCATAAAGTAGAATATCGGTTGTCAGCATTTGGGGAGAAATGGCGGCAGGTGGACACGTCGTCCGTGCAATGTTATGATGACGAAGTTTGCGAGTTTCAGTTAGCGCTCCCGTACCCGTCCTCGGAGTACGAAGTGAGGGTGTACACTAGGCTTAAGACAGCAACCGATGAGAGGCTCTGGTCTGACCCCGCTTCTGTATCTATCGTTACGAAGCCCCTGGAGGAATGCGCGTGCGAAACAGGAAACAACGGAACATCCGAGTCGTCCACTCCCCATGACGCCGCGTGTGAAGCTTGTCAACTTAAAGATCACGTAGTTAACGTTAATACGGCCTTAAGCAAACTTAAAATAAGGATGAGACAAAAACTCGCAAAAATCAAACTCTTTGGTCAATTTCATAAGGATTTAGAGTCCGTCCCGTCCTCTTAATACTACTGATTTAGAATAATAATACATAATAATAAATATTAAAGACAATATTACACAAATCGACCTAGTCCAAACTAAGCAAAGCTTGTACTATGGGTACCTACTAGACGACGATATACATAGTATATAAATACATATATAGATAACATCCATGACCCAAGACCAAAACACTGACCTATTGACGCGCTTGCTTTCCTAAGCGTTACGAGTTACAGTTCAAATTTAGTATAGCATAATATTTAGCTGACAGCTCACGCACTATAAAAGCATGTAAAATGCCTTTAGTGTAGCGGATGCCATACATTTTCTTCTATAAAGCGTAATTCTTACTAGTCGCGCGCTGGGGGCCTATAATGGTTGCGTTAATCACGTGATAAATAAGTGACAAAGCATCTGTCACTCACACTCGCATCTTGTCAAAAGACATGCGTCGATACCCTAGCACCGGCACATCTCCCACGGCCCTCGATCCGGGCCGGCAAAAACCGCAAAAACCTCAAATATTACCAGGGACTGTTCTCGATACCACTTCACTTAGTGTCGCGACCCTGGAGTCCCTGGACCCGTGGGGTCCAAGCGCTAGAGTTATTTTTAAGGAACTTTCTAAATGGCTCGTTGACACCACTGGTGACTAAAGGGCTGGCAGCTTCCTCGCTCAGCTTCTTAGTTATAGCAATACAGCGAGGTAATGCTGCGCATTTGGTATGCGGCGGGGCCCATTTTTAGACATAGTTTATTAGTTCTAGACTTAGTTTCACAATAGGCAAAAGTATTTTTAATGAAAAATAATGAGTCATATTTAATGTGTTGTGTTATAAATATAACCATATTTAACATATATTTAAATCTAAAAAGAAAATAGTTAACCTAATGTCCTGTTTGATATATACCTACTTAACACGTTTTCTGAAACTGTGTCTCAAAAACTCAGTTTCTAACAGGTAACGTTAGCACTTAACGCATCTGACAAATTGCAAGTTTATAGATTTATATCAAACGTTACATTATGTGTAACGATACATTAGGTCAAAAAACATTATATCAAATGTTGAGCACCCCTGTAAGACTTTTATGCTAATTGATATTATATTATGTTTTATTAGTAAGATTATTATGTCCTTTATTATCATTATTTTCAATAATTAGAATGTTAAAATTATTCAGCTAAAACTTACATAATTGTAATCATAATTTTGTTATTATTTAATAAATAATAAATAAATAAATAAATATCAGACAACCTCACACAAATCAACCTAGCCCCAAATTAAGCTCAAGAAGGCTTGTGTTATGGGTACTAGGCGACGATATATATACTTATATAGATAAATAAATACTTAAATACATAGAACACCCATGACCCAGGCACAAATATTCGTGTTCATCACACAAATATTTGCCCTTGCCGGGATTCGAACCCGGGACCGTCGGCTCAGTAGGCGGCCTGCCGCCGGCACCGCCGGTGCTCGCGGTCGTGTCCGTGTTTCGTGTACCCGTAGCCGGGTCTCCGTGTTCGTATTACACGGCAACGGTTTTCTGCTCCGTTCGGCACGTATAATTAGGCTACGTGTAATTAAGATACGTGTATCCGTGTAACACGGGTACACGTATCTTAATTAGACGTGGATCCGATCCGCCCCTACGTTTAGTAAAGATTCGTTGCGATGTCTCTAAGAGCTACGAATGGAAATGTATAGTGAGTGAGACTCGTGCTTCTTAATTTGTCTTGTGAGTCGTAAATACTAACAAAATGTAGCAATTAAATAATTAAGCTGTGATCCTTATTGAAATGAACAGTTTTAAATTTTCATTTTATTTTTATACCAAACATTATGTTACAATAGGTAATATTAGCTATAATTTATTTAGACGGGGCGGTAACCGAAGAAAATATTAAGTACTAATTTCATAGTTACGAATCGTTCAGACGTTTCAAAGCGTATTCTACTAATTAGTCTCTATCAAAACTAGCGTATTTAATAAAATATGTACAAGATAATTGGCACTGCAATTTATTTAAACAGCGCATTATTTATTATAATGTGAAAAAGTACTTACTCGTTCGATGTCGGGGTCAGGCCAGGAAATTTCAAGTAAACTACTTTCAAATGATTTCCTATAGATCCTGTAGTACCACCACGACACGAAAACTCATTGTTCACCCGATCATTGCACAAGGTACAAAAACCTGTATCACCGACTCTGGTGGCAAATGTCCACACCCAACTTCTCTTCATTATTAACAATTTTAAAACATACAACTAACCACACATTAATAGCAACAAATAACAAAGTAAAAAGTATTAGATAATATCTTTAAATTAACAGCTACAGTAAGATTTGCAGTGTTGACCGACTGAGATCGTATTAGTGACTAATGAGTTTGAGTTTAAAATTCTAAACCGCCCCCTCTAAATTATTTGTATTAAAACAAAACAGCCCGACCACTTCATTCAACTTTACGAACAAAAGGTATACGACGTAAAGCCCAAAGTATTTATGAAATTATCAGTAAAATTACCACGGTTATATTAGAACGTCGCCGCCAATCCATTATTATCTTTATCTGCACGTGCAACTACTTCTTACCCACAAAAGGGTCACCATGGTAGGTAGGTAATAAAATAATAATGAATGACTCAATTGTCTTTTTCGCTTAACAAAACTTGAAAAAAGAAAAATTGAATTATGTTTTTATCAATATGTAAGTATAATAAAATTGCATCAAAATAATTAAAACTAAAACACCCGGTGACGTCGGTCTATCGGTCGGTAGTTTTTACTCTCATAATACCTAGATTATATTTAAGTATTTTTTATTCGTGCAATGCACGGCCGGGTCGCTAATTTTGTCTAAAACCACAATCGCTGGTTATATATGTATTAAAAAGAATAATGCCATTTATTAGTTAAATAGAACCATTATTACTCAAATCAATGCAAAAATATGTAAATAACTCAAGTTTGATCCAAATAACAATAAATAAACCCCGTTCGTCCCATACTCAATAATAGTCCTTATTCGTTTTAATTTAACTCTAACCGGCCGGAGCGGATCGCTCCGACGAGTATTCAATACCCGAACGGAACCGAAGCTACGTGTATACGGACTCGAACGCAGACACGGCTTTAATACTATACGTATAGTTAATTATACGTATCTCGGCGTGTCCGTGTTATTCGTGATCTTAGTACCGCCAGTGTTAAGGATACGGGGCTACGTTGCGGCGTGTAACACGGATATCAGGAGCCCTCTTGCTTAACCACTGCGCCAACCGCGTCGTCAAATAAATATTGTAAATTATATTGTTGGATATTTCTGATATTTTTCTATTTATTTTTAGATCCACATATTAAGTAATTATGTCACTATTATGAACCTTTTATGCTTAAAAAATAATCCAACCTTTCATTTTTTATGGAAGCTTGGATTATTTTTTAAGCAATTTTAATCAATTTAGGTTTATGAAATAATTTAGGTGACATATTACATTTTATTATATTTTTTCCTACTATTTTTAATAGATGTAAAGGGTCTCAAGACGCCACAGGTGCGATTTTTTTCATTTATTATTAATAAAAATGTATAACAGTGTTTTTACAATTAAATGTTCGCCAAACTGCATAACAGTTTGTTGGCGAATCTATATAATATAGACTCTTCTTTGTTTTTCCTGTTACACTGCGTAACTCACTAACTACTAATAAATGGGTCATTGTCAGTCCAAAAAACAAAATTTGTCCCTCCGGTCACAAAACAGATAGGTACAGAAATCAATCTACATACAAGCGCGCTCGAGCAAAGGCACACATAGACATAGCTCACGGACACGATATCTCGGACCAGTTCGGACCAGTGCGAGCGCGAGTGCCATCCGCTTGACGTGTCCGTGAGCAATGTCTATGTGTGCGTTTGCTCGAGTGCGCTTGTATGTAGATTGATTTCTGTATGGTTCGAATCACATTTGCTAAGCGAATCCCATTAGCTTTGTACCCGATGAACAATACTTATTATCTGTATTGTTAACGGTGGCCACAGCTGCCACTTCGAAATGTAAGGCGTTATAAGTGCAAATTACTTTTACACTAAATTAGTCTTTAAATCAAATAAAATAAGGTTTACTCTTAAACAAAGAGAACACAGATGTTGGTCACTTCGTAAGTGAAAGAGCAGTGAAGCTCGTTTCGATGCTTATAATGACAATGAAGTGACCAACATCTCTGTTCTCTTTGTTTAAGAGTAAACCTTATTGCGTTTGACTTAAAGACTAATTTAGTGTAAAAGTAATTTGCACTTATAACGCCTTACATTTTGAAGTGGCAGTTGTGGCCACAGCTAACAATACAGACAAAGAGTATTGTTCATCGGGTACAAAGCTAAGTGGATTCGCTCAACCAAAAGAATTACTTCTATACCTATCTGTTTGGTGCTCCGGTGGTCAAAAGTTAAGAGCTTATATGAAACTCGGTCATGTTGCTATTACATCGGATTATAGAAGGGGGAACGTTCTTTATTCTCACAGGCATTTAATCAGAAGATTAGGCCCTGATGGAATCCTTAATTTCGCAAATGTCCACCGGAAAGACGCGCATCTAAATCTGACAATGACCTAAATATATCTACTTAAACATACTACAACCGCTGAGCAGCACAATAGGCGGGCAGACATTTTTTTTAGGACTATCTATGCCTTCATATGCCGGCATTTGTGGATGGGGGACCAGTATTTAAGATAAAGTAGTGTATGCAACTGAACATTTGGTCTTAAAACACGAGTGTGGTTTTATGAGACTCGCCTTCGGCTCGTTTCATAATAGGATCACACGGGTCTTTTCATTATGTATTTAGCAGTTGCATAAACTAGTCTTATCGTATCTCAGCCGAGTACAATGACCTCCACTCCTCGTTGAACGGACTAGCGATATGCGCATCCCACAGCTATAAAATAAGAGTGAAATAGAAAGTCAACCCTAGACAATGCTAAAATCTTTAAATTTCTGCGTTGGATAAATGATGACGTTTTAAAGCTATTTTCAAAATTATAGAAAATCTATGCTTATGCATTCGGTACTATAAAAATCTTCCCAATAGTTCCGAAATCGTTGTCTACGGTCAAGAGAACACAAAAAGATAGAACCAAGAAAGAGGTGCCCATATACCAACAGCGATTGCCGATTACACCATTGATATGGGTGGAGTCGATCATTTTGATCATTTTCGTTCCTCGTAATCCATTGGCCGCAAATCAAGACGCACTTGGATGAGATTATTTTATTTTATGTTCGACGCTACGGTTATTAACTCTTACCTAACCTACCTACAAATACACAAGCAAGAGGTACATTCAAAACGGGACTACAGACTTCGATTGGGTCATGGTCTGATTAATGGATTCACAACCAAGAAGGAACTTGCAGTAGCTGTTTATATAAACAAAAAAGGAGGAGTATTTGGAGGACCGGGTGAAATCTGCCTAAACGCATCACGGCACTATACAGAGGATCAAAAAAAATCTCTAGATGCCGTTTTGCAGCACGAAAAAACAACAAAAACGATCACGGATACGATGTGACGTGTGCAAAGTGGCTTTATGTGCCACGCCGTGCTTTAAAAGCTTTCATTGTGCATTCACAGACGATATGTCCACACATCATCAGTCTGGGGATAGTATTGCCTCAAGCAGCTAGATGGGGCGGCGGTAAAATAGTTACCACTTCCTACATACCGTTTTATTATATTTTATTTTATTTTGAAAAGGCATAGTTACAAGTCACAAACTTTAGAACTTAACTAAGGCTTACATTATTGAGACATATATGTGTCTGTTACTCAATTACAACTACGCACAACATTTTAGAGTGTTTGTAAAGTGCATGCAACTATGAGTCAGCATGCATTAACCAAAAACATAACTAAGAGTACACCAAAATTACTACGTGTTTAATATCCAGCGTTATGAGGCATTGGTCATATAGTTACCATGACCACCCTGTTTTCCAGCTAGATGGGTTTCCTGATTTTTTTTTCTATGGTACTATTATGTTGATAAGAGCTACAATAAAAGTCTAAAACAGTTATTTCATTTGTTTTTTTCTGAAATTAATACCTCTGCCCTATAAAGGGTTAATGTACCGAATTTTTACCATGTAAAATCACGTAATTGCTTTAATTCATGAAAATGCGTCTTTTCTAAAAAGCAAAACAGTATATCTTTTAAATTGTTAAATATCTATTAACAGTTTAAAAGATATACTGTTATGTTTTTTAGCGTATTCACATAGAGGTCGCTGAGGTGTAAAGTCTTTCAAATAAACAATGCAAAGATAGACACACAAAGCATAAGGAACCATTCGAGAGGTTGCTTGGGAGTTAGGGTGGCGGAAAGGATAACGCGCTGGACCGGCAATCCAGAGGTACCGGGTTCGATTCTCGGTCTCTTCCACCAGCTAACTCATTCAAATTTTCATTTGATTTAAAAATCAAAGACATTGAAAAATATCAAGGGGTATACGCTATTTTTACTGGACTGGGTCGTAGTCAGTTCAAAAAACAAAATTCGTCCCTCCGGTAGCCAAAAGTTAAGAGCTTGTATGAATCTAGGTTATGTTGCTATTACATCGGATTATAGTAGAGGGAACGTTCTTTATTCTCACACGCATTTTATCAGAAAATTAGGCCCTGGAATCCTTCATTTCGCAAATGTCCACCGGAAAGACTCGAACCTAAATCGGTGCAATGGCAAGTTTTCTTTTGCTATTTTTCATTAGCCGTCCTGTATCCGGACTCAGCGTATAAAGCGAGCGTATCTGCTAAGGATAAGGGGGCAACCGATGACAGGATATGGTCTGAGCCTGTTTCTATATCCTTTTCTACGACGCCAAGAGAAGAATGCACTTGTAACGTACCATAATCTATAACAAGTTTGTTGTATGGGAGCCCCCTTAAATATTTATTTTATTTGATTTTTTGTATTTTTTGTTATAGCGGCAATAGAAGTACATCATCTGTGAAAATTTCAACTGTCTAGCTATCACCGTTCTTGAGATACAAGCCTCGTGACAGACGGACGGACGGTCCATAACAAGTTTGTTGTATGGGAGCCCCCCTTAAATATATATTTTATTTTCTTTTTAGTATTTGTTGTTATAGCGGCAATAGAAATACATCATCTGTGAAAATGTCAAGTGTCTAGCTATCACCGTTCTTGAGATACAGCCTGGTGACAGACGGACGGACGGACGGACAGCGAAGTCTCAGTAATAGGGTCCCATTTTTACCCTTTGGGTACGGAACCCTAAAAACAAGGATTACTTTTAATTTTAACTTTAAGGATTATTCTTATGTTTATATTATAATTATATTTTACGATGTTTATTTTGGGTATTGGAAAAGGGGTTCGATGAAATACTACTTGGAAATAAAAGTTTCCAAAATTGTGACGACATTAAAATAGGAGAGTTTCGTTTTTAAATAAACTTTATTTCAACAATAGATAACTATAACGTACACAGTACGCAATAACTTTAAGTCATGTATGAATACGGGTGTTTCAAATTTTACCATATATTTTATACAAGACATTGTTTCCATATTTTTCTATATATACAGTTCAACTGTCGCAAATAACAGTGTCGGATCTGCAACATCGCACATCTCCACTTCATAGTATAAAACAAAGTCGCTTCCTGTTGTCTGTCTGTCCCTATGTATGCTTCGATCTTTAAAACTACGCAACGGATTTTGATGCGGTTTTTAATGGATAGACTGATTCAATAGGAATTTATTGCACAAAAGAAAACTTATCGTACAAAAGGCGGACTTAATGCAATGACGCATTCTCTACCAGCCAACCAAAGTATATGTATAATAAATGCATAACTTATCAGCATTGCACCCGTGCGAAGCCGGGGCGGGTAGTTTCGAAATAAATATGAAATTCGCTTTCTGCGACTTGAGCGATGTATCGCGAATTTGAAATCTTTTGCGAGCTTTTTGACTCCAAGGGTTGGAGACCATCGCTCTATTCCTTCGACATATGCACCAGCTTCACGTGCCTGTTCAAGTTGCTCTTCTGTATAAACTCTCTCGTGCACAAATTGCAGGTGTGCGGTTTCTGCCCCTCGTGGATATGTTTATGCACCATCAAGTTGTACTTCTGGCTGAATTTTTTATCGCACACGTCGCAAAAATATGGCCTCTCTCCTGTGTGAGTCCGTTTGTGCTTGCTCAAGTCGGAGATTTGAGTGAATTTCTTTTGACACACCTCGCATTTGTATGGCTTCTCCCCTGTGTGGACTCTCTTGTGTTTATTTAAGTCGGAGGTGTGCGCGAACAGTTTTTTGCAAATGTCACACGAAAATGGCTTCTCGCCGGTGTGTATACGCTTGTGTTTGACAAGATCCGAGAGCTGCATGAAATGCCTGTCGCACACATTACACCCGAACTCCTTCTCTCCGGCGTGAACTTTCATATGCACCTCAAAATAAGTTTTCTGGCTGAATTGTTTCTTGCATATATCACAGCAGAATGGCTTGTGTCCTGTATGCTTCCACTTATGTTTGAGTAGCCCGGAATTATGCGTGAACCGCTGCTTGCAAATTTCACACGAATAGGGTTTCTGTCCTGTGTGAATATTTTTGTGACCGTTTAAATTGGATTTATGTCTGAATTTCTTCTGGCAAATGTCGCAAGAATAGGGTTTTTCTCCACTATGTATTCGTTCGTGCGCGGAAAGGATGTGGCTTTGTGTAAACTGTTTGTCGCATAGCTTGCATTTGTACGGTCTCTCACCAGTGTGGACTCTTTTGTGGGTGTTCAGAGAGCATCTGTGTCGGAATTTTTGTTGGCAAATGTCACATTCGTAGGGCTTTTCTCCCGCATGTATCCGTTTATGCGCGATCAGACTGGATTTGAACTGGAATACTTTCTGGCAAACATCGCAACTGACTTTATTTGCGCTAGAGTCGGCAGAGCCTGGTCTGTCAGGGTCGGGCGTGGAGCCGGAGCCGCCAGCTTCATCTTGAGTCTCGGGAATTAGATTCAATACACCTGTAACAATAGAAAACATTTCTAAAACATATCAAAACCACAAATACACAAGAGAGTTACAATAAACAATCGGTGGTCTTAATAAATTCGTATATTTAGGTGTTACATTGCAGAATAAATAAATAAATATTGACAAGAAGGTTCGTGTTATGGGTACTAGACGAGGATATACTTATATAGATAAATATATACTTAAATACATAGAGCAACCATGACCCGAGCACAAATAATAGAGTTCATCACACACATATTTGCCCTGGCCGGGATTCCAAACGCTTCCTCATAATATAGTACGAGTATATTCATTTACTGGGTAACATTTCAGTGCCGTATGTCATGCGACCTGGGGGCCTATGATAGTTGCGTTTATCACGTGATAAATAAGTGACAAAGCATCTGTCACTCACACTCGCTTTTTGCCAAAACGTGACGGATGCTTTGTCACTTATTTATCGCGTGATAAAAGTATCAGTCATAGGCACCCTGGTCATTCACAATGGGCCTTATAAGATGGCTGAAAGTTCCTCAATGGAGCAAGCTATGCTCGACGTTTACTTGCGTGATCGAATCAATAATGAGAAGATACGCAAGAGAACCAAGGTTGTAGATATAGCTCAGACAGTCGCCAAACTTAAGTGGCTGTGAGCGGGGCACGTTTCCCGTAGAACCGATGGCCGTTGGGCCGTTGGGGCAGAAAGGTTCTTGAGTGTCAACAAAGTGGGAGAGACAGGGTATCTCAACAAGGTGGACCGACAACCTGGTTGGGATCGCGGGAATGGTTACATTTTATGAAAACTTTCTAATTTCGTATTTAGGTGTTATTCTGTCCCGTCACCCAGGAGACAACGGTGATTAAACTTCTTAGAAAAGTGTTGGTAATTTATAATATTGGTTTTTTCAAGATATATTCTAAACAAGAATGGGCTTTTACTAATAATAAAACTATAATTGCTGCAATTACAACATTATTGTTGAATATTGCCGCCGAAAATCGTAGTTTTAAAGAGTAACCCAGGGGACATCACCATGGCAACAAGCAACAGAAAAAAGTTATTGCCCCATTTAACAGCAGCTAATTTTAACATTTTGCAGTACCCTTTTCGGGTTCCATGTGATTTTATGTTATGTACCTAAGTATAATTATTATTGTATTAAGAGACCTTATTCCTTTTTCACTTCTCATGCTCTAAAAGTTCGACTTTATGCTGTGCGTAGACGACATAAAATCGCTTTTTATGCTCTAGAGCATAAAGTAAAATCATCGTCGAAGACCAAGGCGATCGGTCCAACAGCCACGTGAACAACTTAAAACTTAAAACGAATACACTACACATTATCCGATTTCTTCCGATAAATCGGATCGGAATGTCTGGAACGGGTTTTAGCTGACATAAGAATACCAATGATAAAAGTTCCTTAATAAACAGATAAAAAAAAAATAACTTCATAGAATGTACTCTTTGTTTTATTTCGTTTCGTTAATATTCTAAGACCAAGGCAAAGATACCAACCGCGAAAGTATATAAAACTTCTTGGAATAAACTTGTAATTTTTATTATCAATTAATACTTTTTAAATTTATTTTTATTCTGGTAAATCAATATATTATATATTTAACATACAAAAATAATTTATCATTGATATAATAAACAAAATGTTTTAAAAATTAAAAAATGAATAAATAAATAAATGTTTAAATATGCCATGAAAAACTATTACTTTAAATATTTCTCATTGCTCTAATGTAAGTTTAAATTTTATTTAAATTTGTTTTTAAGTATAATATTTACATGATTTAGTTTCATTTCCTCGCAATCGAAGTGAAAAGTAGAGTGTGCAACTCGTCCATAAAACGCATTTTACACTCGACTTTATATTCATCCTCGCTCGCAAGCTCGCTCGGATGGATAAACGTCTCGTGTAAAATGGTGCGTTTTATGCACTTGTTGTACAATCTACTATTAAAAGCTGATTGTTTTAGACATTTTTTTCTATGACCAAACATGTTTCTTAACATATTATTGATGTTACTACCTAGAACAGGGCTAATGGGATTTATTGGTATATATTTGAAACCTACAGTTTGAACTTCTCATTGATAATTTTTGTTTCAAAAAGTACTCGAAATTGACAAAATTCACGCGGAATATTAGTTTTTAGGGTTCCGTACCCAAAGGGTAAAAACGGGACCCTATTACTGAGACTTCGCTGTCCGTCCGTCCGTCCGTCCGTCCGTCCGTCCGTCCGTCCGTCCGTCCGTCTGTCACCAGGCTGTATCTCAAGAACGGTGATAGCTACTAGCTAGACAGTTGAAATTTTCACAGATGATGTATTTCTATTGCCGCTATAACAACAAATACTAAAAATAAAATAAAATAAATATTTAAGGGGGGCTCCCATACAACAAACGGGTTGGTTGCGTTAACTTTGCACCTCATTTGTATGGGGCGCTATACATACCAGGTGCAAACTTAACTTAACCACTTAAGGATGAAAAGTGTTTGTACGGAACCCTCGGTGCGCGAGTTCGACTCGCACTTGCCCAATTTTTTCAACTTATTTTCGACTGCACGCAATAAAACCATGAAATAGCTACGTCACTACCTAGAACTCGGGGAAAAGTATTATTCATTTCAAAAAGTTGGTTGAATTTATCACTATATTTGTCATAATATGAAAAGAAAAAATTTAAAAGGAATAAGGCCTCTTAATTAATATGTTATGACATGAGTAAGCCGCTGAGGGTACGGATATAAACAAATTTAATTGAATAATCGCTGCTACGTTGCCGCCTGGTGGCAAAACGGCTCGCACAACTTTCAAGATCCCAATAGATTTGGACAGCACGGAAAGTCCTGTCTGCGGGATGTTAAGAAACTGTGATAAAGCAAAACTTACACAGACCGAGCGTGCGGAGCCGCGGGCACAGCTAGTAGTGCGATAAAGAATATGATATGATATGACAATTATGACTTGAAGAAATTCATATTAACTAAAAACTATGGTCCACATGTAACTAATACGAAGTTTATTAAATACAGCAATGGTAGAGACAGTATTTTACGTAGAAATCTCCCATGAGTCTACATATTAAAATATATATGAAACGGATTTCATTAAAATCGAGATAATGAAATAATGAACTTTATTCTGCAAGTAGGCCACAAGGGCACTTTTACACGTCTGAGTCTACCGGCATTTCACAACCCAGGGTTATGCAGTGATGGAACATTCACTGAATTCGGTATTTTGATATGTAGAGACAGTAATTTAAAAATAAATGTGATATTAATATAATTGCACAGCACAAATAAATTGAACTTAAAACCTAGCGTCCCTGTGAGCGTGGGAGGTGAGTGTAATAGTAAGAAAATAGCCGATAATTTTAGTAGGGCGTTTGCGATAAGTCCACTCCTGGAATCGAAGCGGGAAGGGGTGTGCGGTGCTGTGACTGTCATGGGCGAGAGTACTCTGAGATTTTCGGCTACAGAAGTTAAAAATATTATTAATTCCATGCAAAGGGGTAAATCGCCGGGGCATGATCGTCTCAGCATTGAGCACTTAAAGCATGCGGGCGTTCACTTGCCGCGTGTCTTGGCTATGTTTTATACGCTCTGTCTGAGTCACACTTATCTCCCTCAGCAACTCACACGTACTGTGGTTATCCCACTGGTAAAAAACAAAACAGGTGATCTATCGGACATGGGCAATTATAGGCCCATCTCACTAGCGACGGTACTTGCGAAAGTGCTGGATAGCTTGCTTAACGCACAACTTTGCAAACACATTAAACTGCATGACGCACAATTCGGCTTTAGGCCGGGGTTGTCGACGGAAAGTGCTATCTTGTGCGTTAAGCAGGCTGTCAGGTACTACAAGGATAGAAACACGCCTGTGTACGCGTGCTTTTTGGACCTATCGAAAGCGTTTGACCTGGTTGTTTACGAGAGACTTTGGACGAAATTAGAAAAAACAGATCTACCCGTAGAGTGCGTTAACCTGCTCAAATATTGGCACAACAACCAGGTCAATCAGGTGAGATGGGCGGGGGCGGTCTCTGACGCGTACAGGTTACAATGCGGAGTAAGGCAGGGTGGGCTGTCATCACCGATCCTGTTTAACCTGTATGTGAACGAGCTGATTGAGGATCTCAGCAGTGCACATGTCGGCTGCCACATAGGGGAAACTTGTTTCAATAACATTAGCTACGCGGACGATATGGTCCTGCTGGGACCCTCAATCGACTCTATAAAGCAACTTGTCAAGCTGTGCGAGGGATACGCTCAACGGCATGGTCTTAAATATAACGCTAATAAAAGTGAGTTGCTCATTTTTAAGGCACGAAAATTTAATATAAAGAGAATACCTAAGATCATGCTGGGGGGCGTGCCTCTCAAAATAGTTGATAAGTTTAAATATCTGGGGCACATGCTAACTGTGGATTTAAATGATGATATGGATGTGGAAAGGGAGAGGAGAGCATTGTCAGTGCGTGGTAATATGCTCACCCGCAGGTTTGCACGCTGTAACGAACAAGTAAAAGTGACGCTTTTCAAAGCATATTGCCAAACTTTTTACACGTGCAGCCTGTGGGTGACATATTCGCAAAGGGCCTATAATACACTGCGTGTGCAGTACAATAATATTCTTAGGATGCTGTTGAGGCTGCCGAAGCACTGCAGTGCGTCGGGCATGTTCGCCGAGGCCCGAACGGATGACTTTTTTGCGATCCGGCGAAAAAGAATAGCCTCGCTTCTCAAACGCGTGCGCGGTAGCAGCAACAGCATGCTGAGTATACTGGCCGATCGTCTCGACTGCCCGCTCACGAGATACTGGGTAGACGTAGTCATCGGGAAGGCAAAGTAGTGCCCCCGGGTTGTACTACTGGCCCTCCCGATATGCGCTAAAACAGGTGTACGCTTGTTACTAGAGCTACATATAATAGACTAACATAGAGTTTAAGTTAACTACTAACAACAGCATATGGATTTTTGATAGTCCGAAATAAACATTTTTTATTTATTTTTTATTTTATTTAATATGTTTAGATCATTTAAATAAAACGGTTCAAACGGATTATATCGCGATTATATTAAATATTTGGGTCTCCCTGACGTTTCGGCAAGGTTCCAGTTACCACTGTCAAAGGTTGACTGAAAAAAACTATTTTTTTTCTATCGAAGCTACATTTTAATTCATATTTATAACATGGGTAGTTTGCGCAAATTACAGATACGGAAACTGAATGAAATATTAATGTGTTTAGAAAAGTTCAACAAAATTATTGCAATTGATTACCTAAGCTATAAGATTATTTAAAAATTAATATGTAATAGTGTGTTAACACTTAATATATGTTGTAAAACATAGCCACATCAAAATTATTTTTAATAACCCTTAAATACATTATGGTATCAAAAATTATACCTACTACATTTTATTTACGAAATGACTGATTGTAGACTTATTTTAGCTTAATTTAATTTATTTTAGATTTTAGTTCTTTAGTTTTATCTTTTTAGTTTTAATTTGAATTTAATTGTCCAAGGATTTGACATTATCAAATTTTAAAACATTTGTTTACCAGAATGCTGCTCAATCCTTTGTTTTCGTTTGACATTTACTTGATTTACTGTCGTCAAAATTGTGTTGTATACCATAATTAGGACTTTGTGAATCAATTTGACATCAGTTGATCTCGCCTTGACAATGTGTTCTTCAGTATTAGGTATGATGCATTTGTGAGCAGATGGTCATTATTGTGTGATTTATTTATTTATTAAAAACAGGTTACATAACATTACAGTTTACACCAATGCGTCATGAACCGAACAATGTTTATTTTGACGGCGAAATGGCGTGGCCCCGTTGTTCCGACATCTCGGGTGTAGGATTTGGTAGGTTGCCCCGGAACCGACAAAACACGACACCTTTCGGCCAGAAATCAGCACACGCGATGGTGTCCTGGAGCGGCCGCGGCACGCGCACTACAAACGAGCAATAAACATGGCAATTTATGACTTGGTGAGAAACGCAATGATTAATATAGACAAGAGGAATTTGTCATGTGCCATCTTTATGGACATGACAAAGGCCTTTGACCATGTAGATCACCAAATACTTATAAAAAATTGGGCAAGTGCGAGCCCGACTCGCGCATGAAGGGTTCCGTACCTATACATATATATACTTAATTTATAACAAGTTTGTTGTATGGGAGCCCCCCTTAAATATTTATTTTATTTTATTTTTAGTATTTGTTGTTATAGCGGCAATAGAAATACATCATCTGTGAAAATTTCAACTGTCTAGCTATCACCGTTGTTGAGATACAGCCTGGTGACAGACGGACGGACGGACGGACGGACGGACAGCGAAGTCTCAGTAATAGGGTCCCGTTTTTACCCTTTGGGTACGGAACCCTAAAAAACTACATCATTATGGGATTCGTGGTAATGGTCTCAAACTTATTGAATCCTATTTACACAATAGAGAACAATACACTGAATTAACTCAGATTTGCACCTCATCTAGGAAAGAAAAAAGTTATAAATCGGAATGTAGATTAATTAAATACGGAGTACCCCAAGGAAGTGTACTAGGGCCCTTATTATTTCTGATTTATATCAATGATATAATTAAGTGCACCCAACATCCCATGCTGCTATTTGCTGATGACAGCACTATCTTGATAAACTCAAATGTAAACACCAGTTATGCTGATGAAATCGAACAAGCTATTGGAAATGTCATTACTTGGCTAGAAGCAAATAATTTAAAAGCTAACCTAGGAAAAACATGTGTAATGCAATTTAAACAAAGAATTGAGGTTCCGAAATTACACATTACCTTTAAAGGAACAGTTATTGAAGAGACTGATACCACCAAATTTCTAGGACTGCATATAGATAGTAACATGTCATGGGAGACACATTCCATAGAAGTTTGCAAAAAACTATACAATTTCTCATATGCACTTTACAAGCTAGCGAATACCAATGGTCAAAATACTGTTTTAGCTGCATACCACGGTTTTGTAAGCTCAATCTTGCGCTATGGAGTTATTTTCTGGGGCAATTCATCACATAGAGATATTCTATTTAGAGCACAGAATCGTTGCATAAGAGCAATTTGTAAATTGAAACCAGTAGAAAGCTGCCAGCCATATTTTAAATCTTTAAAACTTTTGACTTTACCCTGTATTTATATTTTCGAATGTTGCATGTTTGTGAAGTGTAATCCGGAGTTGTTTCCAATACAAACGCAGTCACTTAACCTCCGTCAGAGGAAACATAAACTGAAATTGAATGTAGGGAATACCGCTCTGATGGAAAAAAGTTTCATATCTATGGCACCAAAAATATTTAACAAGCTTCCTGAGGAGCTAAAATTGGAAACAACAAATACTTTTAAATATTTATTAAGAAAGTATTTAATGGATAAATGTTATTATAGTGTTAAGGATTATTTCAATGACTAAATGTACACCATTTATTTATTTCTTAATGACAAATTTTAGAGACCCTGTTTTATATAGTGTAACTGACAGTACAATTAGTTTTTTTAAGTAATGGTTATTTTATTTTAGATGATTTTAATGATCCTAGACATGTTTTAATTTTAATGCTTTTAATATTTTATGATTTTTAATATTTTTTTTCTTTTTTATGTACATGGCGAAATTTCGTACGCCAAAAGGCACATCATAGCTGTACTATGTCTCACAAATGTCACCTTATTTTACCTATGCATGACGATATAAATACTTTTGAATTTGAATTTGAATTTGAGCTGAAGTGCACGTAGTGGCGCGAATGCAACTGGAACACCCTCAGGTCTCTCAGCGAGTAGCCGGTTTTCTGGCGAACATACTGCGTCACTTCTTCAGCGGTGGCAGTGTGATGCAGGCGCGACACGTATAGCGCCTTGCTCGGTGTGGAGACCCGCAGACCAAAACCAACCGGTTCTGCAGTACCACACTGACTCTTGCGTGTCTTACGCTTTCTTGACACCGTTGTGATGAATGTTTTAAGTTCTGCGAGAGCATGGTTGTCAGTCTGTCCTCAGTTTGAATTTGTAATGTATAATTTATTTCGCTAATGTATGTTTTTCAAATGTTTGTATAACATTGTTATTTATATTTTTTATAATTTCACAGTGCCTTGGTTACCTGTTATGCTGTGTAATTAAGTTAAATAAATAAATTATCGTTTTTGATACCTGATGCACCTTGGTTAAATTTGTGTCAGCAAATAAATAGTAATTTGAAAAATAGATTATACGGTGCAGTTGATTTTGGACTGACATACAGTTGTAGTAAAAACCCAAACCTAATAGATTTCCTGTAATTCTGAAAAGAACATAATTTATCATAATATAATTGGTACCCGGTGGATCGTCAACCTGAAGAGAGTCAAGTCACCTAACAAAGGTTGTAATTAACACTTTCATGACCAACACCCCTCTTGGTAACTTCTACTCAGCTGCCGGCCAAGCTTGTCGGGTGTATTGTGCTGTAAAAGCTTCCATCTGGTAGGCTCTGTTGGCGTCTGGGGTGGGGTTAGGGATGTCATCTCTAAATTCGCCAAACCCGGACAAAGACTAAAAGAACGATCGGTGTAAATCACATTTTATCCCAGGACATGTCAGGAAAAATATTTAGTAAAAAAAACAATCGCTACATTCACATAAAAAGTATTTTTGGACACTCCCCCGAATGGCCCCCAGATGGCCCCCGGACAGCCTCCAAACTAGGACAAATCCGGGGGAAACCCATATGGATAGCAGTCCTAGTTGCAGCCAACTTTTTTGCTTCGGCGTCAGTGAAATGCTTCATCGCTCTGCATTCAAAATATTAAATGTGTGACGATTGTGAAAACCAAAAAAAATACAATATAAACTTACTTTGCCTTGACTCCACCCACCGCGGGGGCTCGTCACATGGCTTGATGTCCACACTCACGTGGGGTTGCGTGAACACATATTCTTTGCTGCCCCATTCAGGCTCTACCTTCACCTCTTTCTTTATCTCTTCTGGCTCTGTTTTCACGTAAACCTCTTTTTCCACACATTCCGAGTCACTTGTCAATGGTTCGATTTTTACAAACACTGTTTCATTAACTATTTCTGAATTCAGCTCAGACTCTGTTGACATTATGCCCCACTGCACTTAATTATATTTAGTATTGTTGATGTCTTATACAGTTAGGAGCGATATTACTTACTAAAGAAATTTACATAATCCATAAAAGTTTTACAAGAAAGTTCGAAGTAGTTGCGAATAACAAATAGTTTTCACAAATCAATGGTCATTTATTCACTGTATATTGATATGTACATTTTTGGTACATAAAAGATGAGAGGAAGTGTCATGGCTTGGTAAAGGAAAAGGATAGCTTCGTGGAGATTAAATTTTGGAGTGGACGAATCGTGTAGAAGATCTATGATTTGATTAGGAATTTCTGAATCATTTACGACTCTACGCTAAGTATGTATGAATTTCATCGGTCTTTTTTGCAGGTGAGCTGTCACTGTCAAATCTTGCGTTTAGATATTGCATTATCTTAGAGTAGTTTCATTTGAAATAATTCTGAATACCTATTATTTAACTTAGACTTCAAAAAAGGAGGAGGTTCTCAATTCGAACTAAATTATATATATTTTTTGTATGTTTGTTACTCGATATTTCCGAGAACCGTGAACCGATTTTCAATTTTTTTTTTAATCGAAAGGGTATAACTCCGACTTGGTCCCGTTGGCACTAAGTCGGGATCTGATGATGGAATCTTGGAGAAATCGAGGGAATTCTTCAAATAATTAATTGAATCAGGCGTTACTTTGCGGAAATCCATATTAATGAAATTAATAATATTGCTTTGCTATTCCGCGATAGAATATCGTGCCAGTTAAATTTGTGCTAACCCGTTATACTTATTTGCGTGTTTCGGTTGTCGGACTCCAGACCGTCAACATCTCCTGATGATGCCTCGTAGAGGGGCGAAACACGTGTCGAGTAAGTTCTGTTATTTTGGTGGTGGTTTGTTATATTTATTTGCGTATTTATTTTTCTTATCGTGGTGGGAGGGTGGGACCATTTAAATGCATATATGCATGAAAAAATACGCAAATAAGTATAACGGGTTAGCACAAATTTAACTGACACGATATTCTATCGCGGAATAGCAAAGCAATATTATTAATTTCATTAATTCTTCAAATGTTATAGGGACATGTACGGCGCTTTCGGTAATTTAAATAAAATAATAAATAAAATAAAAATCATTTATTTCAGACCAATTTACGATCCATATTTTGTTTTGTTAGACAATTTAAAAACCTTATCATTAAGTTAGTGTCTTATTCTAAAATAAATAACTCCTAAAGCAAAAATAAACAGCAGAAAATTTAAGTAGGTACATCGTGGTTGTGAGAACGTAAAATAGCGAAATGTGCGCTTTACTTGCTCCTGCCTATAGCTACTTCGACCCAGTATTTCATGAGTGGGCAGTCGAGGCGTTCTGTTCTGCTAATATCCCTAGCATGCTGTTGCTGCTGTCGCGCACCCGAGCTATCAACGAAGCAATTCTTTTCCGCCTGATGGCATAAAAGTCGTCTGTACGCGCATCGGCGAACATGCCTGATGCACTGCAGTGCCTCGGCAGCCTCAGCAGCATCCTAAGGATATTATTGTATTGGACACGCAAAGTGTTGTATGCCCTTTTTGTAAACTTCACCCACAGGCTGCACGTGTAGAACGATTGACAGTATGCTTTAAAAAGTGTCAGCTTAACTTGTTCATTACATCGTGCAAACCTGCGGGCGAGCATGTTACCGCGCACCGCCATCGCTCTTCTCTCCCTCTCCAGGTCAGGGTCGTCACTCAGGTCTTCTGTGACAATGTGCCCTAGATACTTAAACCTGTCTACCACTTTTAGGAGAACTCCGCACAGCATGACTTCAGGTATAGTAGTCGGGTTGTATTTTTTCGCCTTGAAGACGACCAACTCACTTTTGGTTGCATTGTACCTGAGACCATGCCGCATTTAATGATAAAGTCAAGAATTTACATTCAGTAAATAGGATTTGGTGTAAGGAAACTGATGATGAACACCACAGATGGCCACTAGAACTTTTTTAGTTTTACATGGTTTTACTGAAGTCGGTTCTTTTTTTTTTGTTAAAAATTATACATCTATAACAGATGAGTTAAGCAGCGTCTAATAAACTGCGGCACTTTCGAAGGTAGCCCGATACGAAAGCGATAGCTGCCGCCGCATAATTGACAAATAAACGTTGCGCCTATCGATGAAGAGGGAACAGCTGCACGCTGGTGACCCTGGTGTCTGATGTCGCGCTTGTGAGAAAGAGAAGACTGTGCTATGGTGTGGTTGCGCATGATGAAGTATTATTTACAGTCCCATTTATTATGATTAAGAAAGAGAATAGTAGTTTTCGTAGTAAATATCCACTTTATTTTATGAGTGTGGTTAAATTTGGTATCATGTCATATCTGATAGTCCGATGGGTGACCGGCACATTCAAGATCGCCTGCATTTCTGGCATATACCTACATATAATCACGCCTAGTCTAGTTATTAACCATAACCAATATTCTGCCGTGCTACGGTAAAAGGACGTATCTTTACTATGTCATCCGTATGATCCGTATAAAGACCCGACCTTTTATCGTAACACGGCAGTATTGGTTATCTACATACATTTAACTGGGTAATATTATCCATATATCTGAAACCCGTAAAGCCATTCGTGCAGTTACAACTGTTACAAGTCCCTACCTACCTACACTCAGCGCCACCAAATAGCTAGTAGCCATCAATAAGTAAGTTTGAACAGATATTATTTGCATAGCGGTTTTCCTGTATACCTACCTACACTTTAAATAACTACGAACTTCTATATACATTTTTTAACTCTACACACTTCAGACCATCTAAAAGTGAGAATTTATTCATACTTACCTATTATTTTGCTAAGTACATTTTAATTTTTACATTATACCAAATTATACCTAAGTACCTATAGTATTTTATAATATACTATAGGTTTTTTGCCTGAAAATAAATATAGGTAAAGTAAGTCAGTTTGTTTGCTTGGAAGGGTTAGCGTGGTTGGACTCTATCTTATTAATATTACATCATTGATTTGTGATTTATCAAGCTACCAATGAATTCTTAGTCAGTCAAAAAAAGAGTAGAAATTAAAAAGTGGCAATACTGTAGTGTCGTCTCTTTCTAATCAATCTAAGAAAACGGGGATGACACTACAGTATTGTAACTTTTTAATTTCTATAATTTATTGTCAGACTGTACTTACCCGTTTTTTTAGGGTTTTCTCTAACGGGAATGCTAGGATAGAGAGGGTCACACCAAGCAACTCTAAGTAGTAAGTGTGTGGCCAACCAACAAATCGTCGGGGATAGTGCAATGCCGCGTAAATAACAGCTGTCGACAAAGACCTAATTTCAATAAAATGCTTAGCATTTGTTTGAATATTGATTCGTATCTACACCTGTTAGTTATGATACACCACTGGCAACGTAGAAACGGATTGACAGAACCAACCACCCAATCATAGCGTGATGACGTCAAAAGTCCCACCTGTCCTTCCGGAGTGCCATAAATTATAATCCACCATTATTGTTCTAAAAGTTTGCCGGCAACTATACCATGGGTTAAAGTAGCGCTTCAGGAACCCTAAGCAAAGCATAGGCGACGGTCACAAAAGACCTAAAAGAAAATATAGACGCCGAAACAATGTAGATCAAGATGGCGACACACAAGGAGAGCGGATCCCAGATAATGGCATAAGGATAAGGAGAAGATTCCTCTTTAAATAACCTTTTTTTAGATGTCGCCTTCAGCTGTTAGTCCAGACACCTCACATCGGTACGAAAGGCATAGATTTTATATGTTTTCCACTATTACAAATAGTCTAGCTAGCCAAATATTGTTGACAGCTGATATTTCCTTGTCGTATCACCAATAGTCTATGATTAAAACAATTTAGTAGGTGGGTCCTCTATAACTAATTTTGATACTTTATGTACTAGTTCTAACATTTCGATCGAGTTGAGATTTGACATAGTAGTTATGTATTTTTTTTTTGGTGATGGATTAATATGGTATTATTGAGCTAGGTCGTCTTTACACTATATTCAATTTTTCGCCTTGTATATGGTCAGAAAGTGTAAACATATGTGTTCGTCGTTGACTGTACTGTACATAGTGGTGGAAATCATGTGATCTGACTATGAGTGCACGTCAACATGGGTCTATATTGGAATCCATAATTTCCTTTGTCCTATTTGTAAATTCCATAATAACGGTGGTCATAATGATCTTTTGCCATAATAACGTTTATCCTAATGTAAATGCCATAATATTGATCATCCTAATATTGAATATCCTAATGATTATTTGCACTATTATCTTAAGTACTAATGATCAAGTGTCCTATCAGTTACATATCCTAATACTAGTTGCCATAATCATCATATGTCTTAATAGTTACTTATCCTAATTATTATCACCGATTTTTATAACCTAACCTATAGTTTTCGGGGTTCAGCAAGTCTGACGCTCCGCTATACGTGGTCACAATACAAACCTAACCTAACCTACAGTTTTCGGGGTTCAGCCAATAACCTAACCTATAGTCTTCGGGGTTCAGCAAGTCTGACGCTCCGCTGTACGTGGTCACAATACAAACCTAACCTAACCTACAGTTTTCGGAGTTCAGCCAATAACCTAACCTATAGTTTTCGGGGTTCAGCAAGTCTGACGCTCCGCTCGCTTCGCTCGCTCCGCTACACGTGGTCACAATACAAACCTAACCTAACCTACAGTTTTCGGGGTTCAGCCAATAACCCAACCTACAGTTTTCAGGATTTAGCCAATTCGATATTTGTCCAAGTCGGACCTGCCTTAAGGTGAAATAGGTAATGTAAGGAATCGTAAGCCAAGTCGGACCTGCGCGGCTCGCTCGCTTCGCTCGCTCGTTAGGGTCATAGTTCAACCTAACACTCCTCCTCGCTTCGCTCGTCGTCGTACCTAACCTAGCCCAAGTCTGACCTGCGTTAAAGTAGGATATTAGGTAATGTTATTATAGTTTATGATCATTATGGCAAGTAATCATCATGGCATTTGACTTTAGGACATGTGATTTATGGTTTTGTATATTATGACTCGTAACTTTTATGTGTTAATAGATTAGTACAAAACATATTAGGTATTTAGAGCATTAGGTAATGTAATATTATGGTTTATGATCATTAGGATGTAAGATCATTATGGCAAATAATCATTATGACAAATGATTGATATGTCAAAAGTGTTTAGAGTAAATGTGGTATGGCATTTGACTTTAGGACATACGATATTATGGATTGCGAAGGAGACCCCGTCAACATATATATTTTAACCTATTTCCTTAGGTATGAGTGCATATTAGAAAATGTAAAATATTTTCTAGTATAAAAACTATAATTCCTACCACACAAAGTGTGACCAACTGCAGATTTTTAAATATCCCGCCAAAACTTTGAGTAATATTTAATTAGCTAGACTATACACATCAACACCGGTACAGATAAGCTTATAAGAGATAAAAAAAAACTACAATTTAATAACAGGATGGCATTTTTATTATGTTTAAAACTACGTTTTACCGACTCGGCGCCGCGGGTATTACGCCTCAATGTACAATCAGCACTAAATAATCTTATACTAAGTGCTTGTACTATTCGTACAGACAGCATCTAAGAAGCTGTCAATTTTAGTATAAAATTTGACATAAGTAGTAAAATTGACAGCTAATTGGATAGTGACCGTACCAAATTGAGAGATGTGTGATGTTTGATTTAGGTTTCATGTTGACAGTAATATATGTCCTTGTAAATAAATTATATTCGATCCTTCATAAATACCCGCGGCGTCCATCAGCATATTTCCGAATTAACAATATTTTTTACATCTATAATGAATAACCAAATATTAATGGCAAACAATTATTACTAAACATAGTAACATTTTTTACCATAAATGAACGAAAATAGTATAGAAAAACCACGAAGATACGCTATAACACCGAAATGCAAAAAATATGTTTTTGGTACGTTATATTTTCATATCAGGTTGTAACTGGTTCAATACAAATTATTATATAACAATTTTTTACTATTTTTTTAATTTATCAGATGCTAAATATATATAACAATTTTACGTCGTAATGGACAGCAATGTCGTAAGTACAGTCATAATATTATTTTGTTTTAAGTGCATCGTTATGACCAAGTTTTAATTTACAAACATTTAAATTGCTATTTATATGATTCTTTGATTTAACAGCCGAGGTATAATATGTATACATCAGAATGTTACAAAAATATGTATATAATTCTATACTATGGTAAATTTCTTGTACACATAATTTCTTTTAGGATAGAGTGGGTAGGATATACCGGGTGCCGCCTGTAATAGGATCAATAAATCAAAAAACAGATTATACTCTTCAAACTGAACGAAATGCCACACCCGGTATAATTTCGATCTCAACTGTATTGAATTGATTGTGTTGTCTTCCGTGGGTCTTCTGTATTAAAATGCTCACGACCGTTCAAGTCAGTCGGAATCTGGATTCATAAAAAATATAAATAAATAATTTAAATCTACTTGAGTGAAGAGCAGAACGGTGTAAACGCCAGGAAGTAAGGCATAATACAAATTGTCGTAACGGTCATTAATAACAAAAAAAAAACGTGTTTTTATTTTGATACTAAATTATTAGTATGTTAATATTATGGTGTTTATCCGGAGCGTTTTAACCGCCTGACATTTACACAGTCATGTGCGACTTTGTTGAAGTTTCAATAAATACATACAATCACACTAAAAATGCAATAATTTAATTTATCATACAATTCTGCAGGGACCATGTCGACTAAAGTTTGCACCAAAGGGTAGGCTTTTCGAACTATTTAAGCTACCATAAAAAGACATGTGCATAACTTAAAATTTCCAAAAAAAACTTGATAATTATTTGATGTTATTTTATAAATATCATATTAATCCTGGCCCCACAGAATACAGCATCACAAATATATCTGAGAAACATTTAAGTAAGACACATCTTGATAAATATTCGATAATTTTCATTTACCTAATGATTATCAAGAAAATCACCATGCGTCACAATTATTTATGATAAATAAATCATTTAATTCGAGACATGAAATCATAAAATTTGTGTAAGATTATATTTATTTATTTTTATACATAATCTTAAGATGAATATGTGTTTTTACAATTGAATACTTTTTACATTAGCTAGCATATTTTTGGTTCATTATCAATTTATGGTTATTAACCAAAACAACGTAATCACAACTTTTTCACAAATACAGTCAAGGAAATTGAAACAAGTACATCGTTCGCTCTTATCACAATGACAAAAAAAGTCAAATATAAGCGTTTCAGTTTCCTTTTTTTTATCTATTAATTTTAGGAGCTTGGTCGCAGTTTCTTTTGTTGTACATGAATTGTCGCAATATATAAATGATAGATTTATTTATGTCTAATATTTTTTCAGATATATTTGTGATGTGCAACACGCACATATCCACAAACTAGAAATAAACCCAAGTGTTAGGGACAGATATATACTTTCCTTGGATTACTACTAGATTTCACACGTTTATAGTTATGTGAATAATTAGGAGAAACATTGTAACGTTATGTGATATAGAAATCACTCGAACATATCCGTAGACATTGTTTAAGCCACGTTACGTGTGACTTCTACAACACAATGTACAGTTATCACATTAAGAGCATTCAAATTCAGAAATAAGGTTGTTAAAAAAGCTTAGAATATGAGTAATTTTATGGTAATTTCTTGATACTAAGAAAAAGTTTTTTAAAGTAACATCCGAGCCGTACACGTTTCATATACATTTTTTGAAAGTAAGTAACGCTTGATATGAATATATACATTATTTGACAATCACAAAAAACTATTATGTCTACATTTGATTATAGAAAACAAAGTTTAACAAATTAAGAAAATCGTGCTTTATATCAAGCATTACTATACCCAAGATTATTATATGAACATGAAAGTGTCTACTTCAGAAATGGCAACGAACAAATATGGGAGGTAAGTACAATAAATTTAAATCTAATCCTCAATAGATTTTTAAAAACTCAACAATTAAAAACGAATTGACTATCAATGGTAAAGCTATTTTGCTTTAAAAATACTGGATAAATACAAAATATAACTGATTTTAGCGAAAACCGACAAACAAATTTGCCAATCTGACAAGTGCTTTGTCGTAATACAGGTATCAAACGACAAATCTTCACTACTCCGACAAATCTCATTTTGTTTTAACTTCAGTAAAAACTAAATATAAGTATATGAACCTAGTAAGTATTAACGTCATTTTACCTTTATCGAAGTAGTGATGAAATGCGTTTTACATTAGTTTCCTGATAGTCAGTTTTAAAATAATACTAGACAAACATAAATTAATAATACGATTATCTAATAAACTTGATGAACCAATCATGCGAAGCGAGATTCCATATAAAACATTACATTACGACCGCAAAAACTAGAAACGTAGTAACCACCATCTGTATTTGGCGGTTACAACATTTCTAAATTTTACGATTAGTAAATGTATGTTTTTTAATTATTTAGCCATGACTATCAGTCAACCACAGCACGCAAAAACGTGCACATTATTATAATAATATTCGGATTTATTTATCTTTTATAATATAAACTTTAAACTATAATTTTCGAGACTTCACCATCCCACCTCGCACAATCCGAACATTCTAAATAACAATAAATAATTAAATAAATTATTTTTAAATTTATCCATTTATATATTAATAATTAAATAAGCATATACACTCATATTTACAGTAGGACGCAATTTGTAACGATTTTTCACGCGTCGTAATCTATTTAAAAGAAATCGCATTTTTTATTTTTATATATAAGAACAGTTTGTCCACTCTTTAATTTTAACTTACGCTAGCTATTCGAATCTACAATCGCAGAGTTAGCAGGCAAGATGGCGCTAAAACAAGCAATTTTATCATAAAATTTGATATAATTTATTTTTCAGTAACAAAAGTACGTTACTTTAGCTTCCTGACGCGCCCTAAGATGGTCGTTTTAGTCACTTTAAATGGAAACCATATACCTAATAATTGCAATGAATTAAAAAAAAAAACTTGTTAGTGGCCAGTTGCATACAGGGTACGGATAATAAAAACAAGACACGACCTGATCAGATCGGCCAAATTTACTGATCCTGGCAGCTCTTTATATAAAAATGGAAAAACGCCTAAGTAAACGTTGCTTGCAATAAAACTACTGTTTATGATTCACTTTTCTTAGGCGTTTTTCTGATCTTACAATAAGTTTATACCCACTTGGCATAGTTTAAATTCGGTGAGCAATAAATAAAAACCTTAATTGAAAGAATGTAATCTTCAAATAGAAGTATATTTTTTTAGTTACCTTTAAGAACTTGTATTTAATATTGAATCATTGATACAAAGATAAATATTAAGGCATTACATGTTTCATAAATGTACGTGTATATAATGGTAATTTGTAAAGCAATGTTTATTAAGTCTTTCTTTGAATAAAAAATACATGTATGATAAAATTGCTCGTTTCGTTATTGTTTAAATTGTATGAACCATTTCAACTGCAAATTATATTTGAGCGAGGTGCGTCAAACCAAATAATTTCGCATTTAAATCATAATTATAATTTGTTCTAAAAACATTTTTTTCTGAAAACTACACATAAATAAAGTTAGGTTTATAACGGTATAAATTTCAGAAAAATATGCCTCATATTTGCGTTTTTATTTAGTTACGTTATATATTTCGTTTTTTTGCGAAATTTCAACTTGGATCACATGGTATTTTTTGTTTTTTCGGTTTGACCCAGCTCGCGGGGCTCCTACCCAGCCAACAAGGTGTTGTGAGTGTCCCGTCCCTGATAGTCCGTATTTCGTGAATTTGAAGCTATAAAACTGAAATGTTTGTACATTGAATACATTTTACCCAAAATACAGTGAAAGTGAGATTCGAGTTTTATACCTTTCTCGCTCGATCCAGAGAAGAATGTTTCAGATTTAAAGTAACGAAAGGGAAAGCATGTAGAAAAGGAAGTTTTAAGAATGTCAAGTGAAACAGGAGTGTAGTGTTACAAAGAAGAATATAATTTAAAAAGTGGCAATACTGTAGTGTCGTCCCCGTTTTCTTAGATTGATTAGAAAGGGACGACACTACAGTATTGTCACTTTTTAATTTCTACTATTTTTTGTCAGACTAAGTTACTCAAAATATTATAAAGGCTTAAGTTTGTTTGTTACTTATTCACGCTGAAACGGCTGGACCAATCCATACTAATATTATAAATGCGAAAGTGTGTCTGTCTGTCTGTTACCTCTTCACGCTTAAACCGCTGAACCGACTTAGATGAAATTTGGTATGGAGATGTTTGAGACCCGGGAAAGGACATAGGATACTTTTCATCCCGAATAAATTTAATGTTCCCATGGGATGAGCGGGTAACACCGCGGGGCACAGCTAGTTTTGATATAATATGGTGTGGATGTAGCTGGCTCCAGGGTTGGATTGACACAGGCTACTTTTTATTCCGAAAACGTTTTTGTGCACAATAAAGCGATTTTCACACATTATTTATTGACGCAACTTCACGCCCGCACACTAAACAAATACCTTTTCGAAGGCGATTAGGTTATATCTTCATTGTACAGACATTTTAATTTAATAATCTCACAGAAATTTTAATAAAACAAAGCTTATTTTATTACTTAACGGAACATTCGAGGACGGGGCTACCAGGCGGTGACCGGGCTTGTGTGTGTGCGAGTGTACCCGCGCTACGAGGAGCGCGCGAGCTCGTAGAACAGCACGTAGGCCTCCGAGGAGACCACGTTCCGGGGGCTGATGGGGCTCACTCTGGAAAGGGCAAACATTTACAATTACTATCGCTTCCAAACTATTGTAGGGACTAGTGGTGCCATCATTTTTGCAAATGGCCGACATATGATTTACGTCATAGATTTAATTTTTTATTCGGTTAAAAAAATGAAATGTTGTCAATTCTATATAATCATTGAACCAACTCATAAAACTTGATGACAATCGTTTCATGGGTCGCAGGTTCGAGTGATTCTTTAAAAACATTTTGACATCTGTCATAAAAAATTGGTTATCTGTAAAGTCGGTCTACGGACGATAATTTTACGTGATAACGTATGCCGGCCGATGGAGTGGAAGAGAGATAGATGCGCCACAAGCCGAGCGCTTAGGCCGCTCGTGCCTCTCTATCGCTTGTTCCGCGCTCTCGCTCGCACGCTCGGCTCAGGCGGAACGTGACAATGAGTCATGCTTTTCCGTGCGTGCAGCCGGCGTTCATCAATTTATAAGACGTTATGGCGTCAAGTAACGGGTAATTCCATGGTCACTTACATTACGTTTTGACTCAATTATGACAAAAGGAAGTAAATATTGTTAATATTATATAATCTAATTAGAACGCATAACTAACGAGTACATTCGATAAAGAAAAGTTGCAGTATGAGCGAATATACTTTATTGTGAAATAAACCATTTCTGGTCACTTGCATCACAGAAAAAGGAACCCTATTTTAGCATTGGTATTTCATCGTAGATAATTTTCAGTTTCGCAATATAGTTTCAAAAATAATGAAAGTGTGAATAAGTCCACTGAGTTTTGGTACATAACTAAGTCATATAAAAAAACGTGCGAACTTAATAAGGTCAATTACGTTACAAAATATTAGTCATTTACATTACCTTCCAAAAAATACAACAAAATGTAGCATGCACGCACATGCAATTAAATGTTTATCAAAGCTACTAAGTTTATTAAATCAACTCAAGACTAAAAAAAAAATTGATAATCTTCCATAGTAACTTAGAATAAAATAATAATAAAGTAATATTTAGCAGAACACTCTAAATTGCTACAGTTTGATGTGGCATGTGAAAAAATTAAGCATCATCATACCATAATATAATGAAGTTATAAAGCTTTAATGCTTTTATTCATATTTTTTGAATTATGTAATTAATTACTCATTTTGTTTGAAAACTTTTTAAATATTCATAATAGACCAGCAAGGTTCCAGAACTTGATGACTGAACTCTTTATAGATAAAATAAATGTATTACGTATGTAAATACTAAGTTATTATTTTTACGAAAATTCCTTAGTTACATGGAATTACCTGGAGTCGTTATACTCGTGCCACGTGCCGTTGTACGGGTGCTTGCAGTACGCCGTGTAGTGGCCGGAGTACGTCGTGCCTGGAACCAAGACAGCCGTAATAGTACATTACGTAACAAGGGTGGAAAACGAGGCATCACAAACGAATCTATTAGAATTAGTCTTTAATGACACGAGTTTGGAATTCCTTAAACAGAGCCACGTACGACGTTTTTCATCACACTTTGAAGGAAATAAAACAAAAGTAATAAATAGTCGTCAATACCAAAATGACTTACCGCCCTAGGGCGTAATATACAACTTACCGCCCGGTTTTCAACCATGTAAACCCTTTATTTACGAGTGTGTGTGATAAAAAATACTTACAACCCTAGGGCGTAATTTACGATTTACCGCCCGGTTTTTTAGCATGTAAACCTTTGATTTACGAGCAAGTGTGATGGAAAAACTAAGGCTGATAATGGAGTCCGACGACCTGATTAGGATCGCAAGCAGAATTTGGATGAGGGCGGCGCGAGATCGATCCTTGTGGAGAACTTTGGAGGAGGCCTTTGTCCAGCAGTGGACGTCTATCGGATAATATGATGATGATTATACTTCATATTTATTTATTTTTATTGGGGAATAAACAGTCATAGACAAAAACAGTTACATAATATTTAAAAAATGATGATGAGGATGGTGAACAATGTAAACCATCGGCAATGTGTATTTTCCCGGCGTGTGTAGTAACGTGTGTAGTACAGTCGCACTCAGATATATTATCGCAGCATATAAGGCGTTCATAATAGTACATCACGTAACAAGGGTGGTAAACGAGGAATTACAAACGAGTGTCTATTAGAAGCCCGAAGACGAAGGCGAGGGCTTTAATGACACGAGTTTGGAATTCCTTTACCACCAGAATCACGTACGACGTTTTTCATCACACGGAAATTTATAATTTTTCTGTATCTGACCCTTGTAGCCATACGATAATAATAATAATCACACGGAAATAAAGCAAATGTATTATTACTTAATGCCAAAATTACTTACCGCCCTAGGGCGTAATATAAGACTTACCGCCCGGTTTTCTAGCATGTAAATCCTTAAAGTGTGAGAAAAATTACTTACCGCCCTAGGGCGTAATTTTCGACTTACCGCCCGCTTATCTAGCATGTAAACCCTTGTTTACGAGTGCTTGTTAACATGACTCTTATTGACTGGGCGTTACAGTACATGTTCAGATATTTATGAATATTGGCCGCGACAGTATATCTTTCTTTCTCTCAGTTCGAGCGTGCAAAAGAGAAAAGTGTACTGTGGCGGCCACGAGAAGCGTTACAAGCTGCGATATATCTGATGGCGACTGTACCACGCACCAGACGACGCAGCGTGGGAAGGCCCCCCAGGTGAAGGTCGCTGGAGTCCGCTGGATGTGTGCGGCGCAGGACCGGTCATTGTGGCGTTATCTGGGGGAGGCTTACGTCCAGCAGTGGACGGCTTCTGTCTGATGATGATCATGATGTGTAGTACTCACCGGAGTGGTTGCTGACGGCGTACAGGTTGTAGACGGCCTGCTGGCTCTTGCTGGCCGCGTACGGGGACATGTCCAGCCCCGTCAGCGGGAACTCAACCACCACGTTCAGTTTGCCGCGGAACCGCTCTGTCGGGGAGAACCTACAACATCACACTTATATTACAATGGCGAAGGTTTGAGTGTGTATTCAAAATTCAAATCTTTATTCTGCAAATAGGCCTCAAGGGCACTTTTATGTTTGTTACTTCTTGTGGCTCAGCCGGACCAATAGGCTAGTTGACGTAGGCTAGTTGTAGTTAGAAGGGTGTAAAGGGGAGGGGGAGTGGCGAGGGGAAAAGGAGGGCTGGAGATGGAGAGGGGGAGAGTGGAGAGGGAGAGCGGGTGGAGAAGGGGACGAGGGTGTAGAGGGGAGAGTGGAGGAGGACGAGGGTGTAGAGGGGAAGTGGAGGGGGAAGAGGAGGAAGTGAAGAGGAAAGAGGGGTGTAGAGGGGGGAGTGGAGGGGGACGAGGGTGTAGAGGGGGGAGTGGAGGGGGACGAGGGTGTAGAGGGGGGAGTGGAGGGGGACGAGGGTGTAGAGGGGGGAGTGGAGGGGGACGAGGGTGTAGAGGGGGGAGTGGAGGGGGACGAGGGTGTAGAGGGGAAGTGGAGGGGGACGAGGGTGTAGAGGGGAGAGTGGAGGGGGACGAGGGTGTAGAGGGGGGAGTGGAGGGGGACGAGGGTGTAGAGGGGGGAGTGGAGGGGGACGAGGGTGTAGAGGGGGGAGTGGAGGGGGACGAGGGTGTAGAGGGGAGAGTGGAGGGGGACGAGGGTGTAGAGGGGGGAGTGGAGGGGGACGAGGGTGTAGAGCGGGGAGTGGAGGGGGACGAGGGTGTAGAGGGGAAGTGGAGGGGGACGAGGGTGTAGAGGGGAGAGTGGAGGGGGACGAGGGTGTAGAGGGGGGAGTGGAGGGGGACGAGGGTGTAGAGGGGGGAGTGGAGGGGGACGAGGGTGTAGAGGGGGGAGTGGAGGGGGACGAGGGTGTAGAGGGGGGAGTGGAGGGGGACGAGGGTGTAGAGGGGGGAGTGGAGGGGGACGAGGGTGTAGAGGGGAAGTGGAGGGGGACGAGGGTGTAGAGGGGAGAGTGGAGGAGGACGAGGGTGTAGAGGGGAGAGTGGAGGGGGACGAGGGTGTAGAGGGGAGAGTGGAGGAGGACGAGGGTGTAGAGGGGAGAGTGGAGGAGGACGAGGGTGTAGAGGGGAGAGTGGAGGAGGACGAGGGTGTAGAGGGGAGAGTGGAGGAGGACGAGGGTGTAGAGGGGGGGTGGAGAGGAAAGAGGGGTGTAAAGGGGAGAGTTGAGAGGGGTGGAGAGGGGGAGAGTACGTACCGCTTGAGGTGCAGCACGAGCACCTGCGGGAACTTGTGCACGGTGAACCACTTCAGGCACTTGCGCCGCACGCCGCAGCGCGAACACGTCTGCAACACACACACACACACACACACAATAATCAACTCATCGCAAAAATAGAAATATCTGAAAACGTTTATTGAATATCTTTATTGATTCTATTTTAATGTGGATAGTGGAAATAACATGTTTTTAATCTTAGAAATATTGACACAAAGGTAAATTATGAATGAATAATGTAATGCATCGGACAACCTCACACAAAAAGATCTAGTCCCACAGCAAGCTCTAGTAGGCTTGTGTTATGGGCTTCAAGTTGCCGGTTCGCTGAGATAACAGCAACACTCCTACTCTCCCGTCGACACCTCGCTCCGCTCGTCGTCACTCACCGGTTTCTCGTCGCCGTCCATCTCCTCCTCCTTGGTGAAGTGCTGCAGACACTGCTGCAGCTTCAGGTTACCGGTCCGCGACGGGATCGGCAAACTGGAAATAAATAAATATAGATAAATAAATATCGGACAAGTTCACAAAAATGTATCTAGTCCCAAATTAAGCTCAAGAAGGCTTGTGTTAAGGGAAATATAAATATGAAACGTGGTCGCAATTACAATGAGCCTCATAAGAAGGCTCAAAGTTACTCAAAGGGTAATGGAGCGAGCTATGCTCGGAGTTTTCTTGCGGGATCGAATCCGAAATGATGAGGTACGCAAGAGAACCAAGGTTGTAGATATAGCTTAGACAGTCGCCAAACTTAAGTGGCAGTGGGCGTTCTTGATTGGCGGACCGGAAGATGCAGCGTGGGAGGGTCTCCAACAAGGTGGACCGACGACCTAATTAGGATCGCGGACAGAAATTGGATGAGGGCGGCGCAAGATCGATCATTTCGGAGAACTTTGGGAGAGGCTAGTCCAGCAGTGGATGTTTATCGGCTGATAGTGTACCTGAGGTCCCAGAACGGGTCGAAGGTGACGCTGTCGGCGCGGCAGTGCGTGCAGCGCAGCGTGGACTTGAGCTGCCCCACGAAGATAGATGATGAGATGAGGTACCTGAGGTCCCAGAACGGGTCGAAGGTGACGCTGTCGGCGCGGCAGTGCGTGCAGCGCAGCGTGGACTTGAGCTGCCCCACGAAGATAGATGATGAGATGAGGTACCTGAGGTCCCAGAACGGGTCGAAGGTGACGCTGTCGGCGCGGCAGTGCGTGCAGCGCAGCGTGGACTTGAGCTGCCCCACGAAGATAGATGATGAGATGAGGTACCTGAGGTCCCAGAACGGGTCGAAGGTGACGCTGTCGGCGCGGCAGTGCGTGCAGCGCAGCGTGGACTTGAGCTGCCCCACGAAGATAGATGATGAGATGAGGTACCTGAGGTCCCAGAACGGGTCGAAGGTGACGCTGTCGGCGCGGCAGTGCGTGCAGCGCAGCGTGGACTTGAGCTGCCCCACGAAGATAGATGATGAGATGAGGTACCTGAGGTCCCAGAACGGGTCGAAGGTGACGCTGTCGGCGCGGCAGTGCGTGCAGCGCAGCGTGGACTTGAGCTGCCCCACGAAGATAGATGATGAGATGAGGTACCTGAGGTCCCAGAACGGGTCGAAGGTGACGCTGTCGGCGCGGCAGTGCGTGCAGCGCAGCGTGGACTTGAGCTGCCCCACGAAGATAGATGATGAGATGAGGTACCTGAGGTCCCAGAACGGGTCGAAGGTGACGCTGTCGGCGCGGCAGTGCGTGCAGCGCAGCGTGGACTTGAGCTGCCCCACGAAGATAGATGATGAGATGAGGTACCTGAGGTCCCAGAACGGGTCGAAGGTGACGCTGTCGGCGCGGCAGTGCGTGCAGCGCAGCGTGGACTTGAGCTGCCCCACGAAGATAGATGATGAGATGAGGTACCTGAGGTCCCAGAACGGGTCGAAGGTGACGCTGTCGGCGCGGCAGTGCGTGCAGCGCAGCGTGGACTTGAGCTGCCCCACGAAGATAGATGATGAGATGAGGTACCTGAGGTCCCAGAACGGGTCGAAGGTGACGCTGTCGGCGCGGCAGTGCGTGCAGCGCAGCGTGGACTTGAGCTGCCCCACGAAGATAGATGATGAGATGAGGTACCTGAGGTCCCAGAACGGGTCGAAGGTGACGCTGTCGGCGCGGCAGTGCGTGCAGCGCAGCGTGGACTTGAGCTGCCCCACGAAGATAGATGATGAGATGAGGTACCTGAGGTCCCAGAACGGGTCGAAGGTGACGCTGTCGGCGCGGCAGTGCGTGCAGCGCAGCGTGGACTTGAGCTGCCCCACGAAGATAGATGATGAGATGAGGTACCTGAGGTCCCAGAACGGGTCGAAGGTGACGCTGTCGGCGCGGCAGTGCGTGCAGCGCAGCGTGGACTTGAGCTGCCCCACGAAGATGTCGCCGACGCGGCTGTCCTCCATGCGCAGGTAGCGCTGCCACGCTTCCTGCGCCTTCGCCGAATCGCTGTTGACAGAATGTATCAGAATAATATATTTGCCAAGCCCACTTCTAATATTTTAGCTCTGTCAAATGGTAAAAGATGTTCAAATCTATTTAACAGGGACAACAAATACAAATACAAGTACTCTTTATTGCACACCTCATAAAACATACAGGAGAAATACAATGCAATTAGACATTACAATTAGAGGTAAACAACAGGCGGTCTTATCGCTAAAGAGCGATCTCTTCCAGACAACCTTAACCTTGGGACACTGTATAAAGTATTATTCGATTACGAGCTTTCCAACAGTTCTCAGTTTCCTGTCACATATGTTACAAAACTAAGCCAAAGTAATCATAAAAAGTCGAGGTTGTATCGCAAGGATAGTATATTGTTTTATCAAATCTATTCGCCATTTGTAGAGAAAATGCGACAGGAGACTAAAAACGGTTGAAGTGCTCGTAGAATTTCCCATTTAGTTTTCATATTATTCAATGACGACCCAATTTTATTAGATCTCCTTTAGATAAGTACTTTTAAAAGTTACCAAAGTAGACAGCCAAAGTTAATTTAAAAAAACCGGCCAAGAGCAGACGGACGGACGGACGGACAGACGGACATGGCGAAACTATAAGGGTTCCTAGTTGACTACGGAACCCTAACAACACGCAATAAACTTGGAAATCCGATTGTTTAATAAAAGAACTACAGCACTACGGAAAGAGAACTACTGGCGCATGATGTTTTTAATATGACAGATACTAAAATAGAAACTGAAGACTCACAGACTCTGTAGCTCAGTTTGTCAAAGCGTATCGTCCCGACATGGCATAAGATACCAGTTCGAATCTAGTGAGTAAAAAAAAACAGTTTCTATTTTTGTACTGGCGCAGTATTTGGTACTAGATGTAAGTCTAGGAATCTCTGATGCCGAGAAGTGTTACCTGAGACTGTCGTCGATCTCTGTGAGGATGGGTTTGGGCTTGACGGTGACGCGGTTCACGTCCTCATGCAGACCTTCCAGAAGGTACCGCAGGAACTCCTGCAATCGACATTAGATAATGTCTATATTAAGAGGCCTTATTCCTTTTAAAATTTTATTTTTTCATGTTATGACCAATATATTGATAATTTCAACCAACTTTTTGAAGTAAATAATACTTTTCCCCGAGTTCTAGGTAGTAACATAGCTATTTCATGCTTTCATTGCGTGCAGTCGAAAATAAGTAGTAAAAACTAATTTTCCGTTTGAATTATGTAAATTTCGAGTAGTTTTTGAAACAAAAATTATCAATGTATAATTCAAACTGTAGGTTTCAAATAAATACCAATACATCCCAATAGCCCTGATCTAGGTAGTAACATATATTAACAAACATGTTTGATCATAGAGGAAAATGTCTAAAACACTCATCATTTTAAAAGGAATAAGGCCTGTTAAAAGAGCCGTAAAGTATTTGGTGAGCGATTGATACAAAGATCGCACAATGTAAATTTTACCAGGTGGACTGTGGAAGTGTATTGGAACTGACCTGTGCATCCTGCTGGCTGTAGCCCATGAACCGCGGCGCGAACCGCTGCACCTGCGACTTGAACGACGTCGTGTTGACGACCTGGTCGCGCTCTCCGGGCTCCCACAACTCCTTGATCACGCTTGCGAACGCTGGAAAAGAAAGATTTTAATGAAAAACTTATGATTCCTATACAAAAATAACCTGTTCATTTTTTTTTTTTTTTTTTTAATTTATTTATGTAACACAATAGTACAATAAACTTTCTAAATATCTGCCAAACTGCACAGCAGTTTGTTGGCAGAAAAACATAGTGCCCTCCACCATTGTACATATTACTATTGAGTAGTATCGCATTTTATTTAACTTACAAACTACAAAAAGTACACTGTAAATAAACAACAATATTGCTACTCGATAACAAGGAAAAGCCAGATTGTAATCAAGAACATTTCAAACAGTGTTAAGTTTAAACTAATTTTATTACTTAATTTTTCACCAAGAACTAATATAATATCGATTCAGAATTTAATCTATATGTACCTACAAGATTCTACCTCGGCATGTCCTGCGTTTTTGTTTGCCATTGCTGGATACATCCGTTCAGACATTCTGATCGAATTAGATTATCGAGTGAAGAGACAGTTGAAAAAGAATGTAATTACCTCCTACTGGATTTGTCAATGGCTATCAATTGCGTGCCTCCGTGCATAATACTCTTAAATCGACTTAAAAACGTTGGGGTAAGAAGACTTAACCACTTAATCAATAGACGAAACTGAAAATATTGTTGGGAGTGCCTCAAGGAATTACGCCTCTTTATCAAAGTATTCCAAATAAATGTATCTCTCTCCTACTTGATATGTCAAAAGCTTTTGACTATATATAGTACGTGATATACTCTTAAATCAGCATGAACACATTAGAGTAAGAGAGAGCGATCACCAATTTATTCATAAGTCTTTGGAATAACAAATAACAAGCTGTAGTTTTGGACAAGTACAAGTCGAGATTTGATAAAGTTATCAGGGGTTCCGCAAGGGAGCACTCTTGGACCTCTTCTCTTCCAATATGAATTTAAATCAGGTACATTCGTGAGCTCTCAGATTGCGATTCGGGTTTGGGTGACTGAGAGGTTCTTATATGGATCGCGTTAGAGCGAGCGAGACAGTAACCTCACCTCTGATGAGTGCGCCCTTCATGCAGGACAGCGTGGTGTTGATGTCGGCGGTGTACTCCTCATTGTCCAGGTACTCGAGCAGCGGCCGCGTGTTGGAGAGACACTGAATGACGCTGTTCATGAAGCAGGTGTTGCCGATGTTGCGGAGACCGTTTAGACCTGGAATAAGGGACATGTTTATTTAAATTAAATGTTGTATTGGCCTTATTCCTTTTAAAATGTATATTTTTCATATTATGACAAATATATTGATTATTACAACCAAGTTTTTGAATTGTATAATACTTTTCCCTGAGTTCTAGAAAGAAACATCGCCATTTCATGCTTTTATCGCGTCAGGTGAAAATAAGTTGAAAAAAAAACTGTATTCTGCGTAAATATGCATGACAGTTGACACTCACCGCTAGTCTGCGTGTTGTTCTTGTCGTTCTCACTGATAATATCTCTTTCTCTCTCGCTGCTGCGCCGCAGCCCGCTCCCCCCGCTCTTCCCGCCGGCTAGTTCCTATTTCAACCAGTCACATTAAAATAGCAGCTTATGATCGAGAAATTTGACTTTGAATCGAGTGTAACACGTCTACCTTAGCTTAGTCGATATGCAAATACTCGTAATATTTTCAAGGTCAAATTCCGTTTAATCTGTCATCTCCCAAGCTCACCAATATCACCCTCTTTCGCTCTCTCTCCTTATACCCCTCTCACATTAACCACTTTGGCGCTTAGCCCTTTAATTATACTTGGGACACGACAGATTACACTGAATTAGATTATTGACACTTTTTCTTGGTAAAAAGAAACATATAGAATCAGTGTTTGGGACACAAACGTTTTAAGAGGGTACCTGACGAGTCTCTTTTTGAGTCAGGTTTAAAAACATAAATATTAAACATTTTCTGATGTTTTAACCATAATTACCATAGCTTTAACCGACAAAAAAAGATTCTCAACTTTGTATTTTTGTATTACGACGTACATTTTTGTTTCAATTAATATCAAAAATGTATCATTGAAGTCAGTTTACTTTCCTGCCAAAAGTAATAACTAACTTCAACGCAATTAACGACAGTTTATTTTAAGTATCTTCTTCGATGTAGGTTAAAGATTCCACAGAATGATAGTTGAAACATCGAAATTCCCAAACGGACAATAAAATGAAATATCTAAAGAAAATGTGCTCACACCACGCAAAGAAATCGTCAAAGCAATCTAAACTACATTACCACTGCAACTCACCTGAACCAAAGGTTTTGAAACATGCTGAAAAGGGTATACAAATCGAGAAAGGCGAATAAGTCTATTGTCGCTTTATCCTGTAAGAAAAATCCCTAAAGAGCACTGACTTTCTTAATTTTCTAACCCTGACAGTCTTAGATGGCTCTAGCAGAAACGGCCTCTCTGAATCAATCGTTACTTTATCATAACTATCGTCTTCATCTCTATCGTCGTCAATATTGTTAATAGTTATGATAAAGAGTTAAAGACAAATAACCAAAATTAAAAATTTCGAATACCCCGGACACAAGCTGTAGGTCATCATGAGAATCATCCTCCCACCCGTCCTCATTTAATGAGTGATATAAAAATGAAACCAAAACTGAACATAACTCTGTCACTAGTCTCTTGTATCTCGACAGATAAACATATTACACTTTTCATTTTTTGTCAGAAGTTAAAAAGTCTTTGAGAGCGACTCCGTGCCTCATTTAGGTGAACTTTTTTTCACGTAACTACCCTCCACAAAACTAAAAAATGCTTCCTATATTATTGAATTGCGCTAAATCGCTAGATCCTGGTAATATTCCAAAAAACAAAACGCTGAATTGGATATTCCAATAGTCGCTATCTTACAAACGATCCAAAAACGAAGCCCTACCCGTATCAATGGCTCAAAATGTTAGTAGCACGCGGGTCACTCCTCACAAAACTGGTCATCTCTGTGGTTACTGGCGTCATTACCGTGGTAGTCATTACCCAGCGAGTGCTGGTCCCGTGGAATCGCACCGTGATGCGCGGGAGCGCGCTAACCCGCGCCGGGACATGGTCTAATAAGATTTTTTTTTGTGAAATTTAACGTTTATAGCTACAGTCCATCCGGAATTCTAAAATCAAATTATGTCAAACTTGCACAAGTGAAAAAAGACCTTAATTTTACAGGTTGGTCGTTTGTACCTTGTGCCAAAGTGACTTCATTTTGATCTTAGCGATCGGACAGACTTTACCACCTTGTTTTCACTGTCAGTCTAAATATGATTGGAAATAACTTCTATACTAATAACTTAAAGAGAGAATTCAAAATGTCTCATAATCATAATTATAATCATCATTTATTCACAGAGATGCTCCTCAGAGATGCTTGAATTACGTTTATCTAATTGAAATATTAACAATAAGTGCAACTCAGTAGTACTTATGCTGTCTGCGTTACTGCAAACCGACTACGCAATTCGCTTGCAGCTGCGAGGGGGGTGCAACAAAGGGTAGTCCTCTAACTGCCATTTTGCAGTAGGCTTTTATTTAAACACCTATGCGATTTAAGATCAGCCTTTAGATTTGTTAAAGTGTCAGAGAGCCCATTTTGAGTCCCATCAATAAGTTGGTACTAGTCAGACCACGCCAACTCTTCCAGGCATATGAACTGTCAAACCATACCATACAAACTGACTCACTTTATACGGTTTAACAGTTCATATGCTTGGAAGAGTTAGTGGTCTGACTCTAAACAACCAAGTATACAGGGTATCTTTACCCTCTGGGTCTTCTCTTCATATTTTCTTAAGGACTCCTTGCTGGTACCCACCCGGTAGGCCGCATAGCCGCGGCTTGTGCGCACGCGCTGTCGCGACGCCGATGCCGGCGCCACGCTCAGAGTCTCGAAGCAACCACGGCAACCACACCTTTTCATAAATTTGGTCATTTTCGTGGCAACATGGCGGCATTGAATCTTTGAGGCAACATTACAGTAAACACAGATTTTTCGTTGTTATGAAAGAATGACAGAACGGTAGACAAGTTATCAATGTTGTCCGTGGCAAGCTTAAATAATAAAATCAGTTTATGTTTTTTTTTTATACTAGACGCTTGTAACTATAGCGTCAGTAGCGTTACTTTATCGCATATACTTTTAGCTATTTTTTGGAAATGCAACTTTAACTACTCCGACTTTTATTTAACGTACTATAGTATCTGTCACAAAATTAAAATAATGATTTGAGTAATGTTGCCTCATATAAAAGAAAAAGTAAACTATACCTCATTGACAAAAGCGGCCAGCACACTAGTCACAAAACATATCAGGACCACGCACGCTTCGTAGTACGTTAGCATCGAACGGGTCACAGTACCGATATTTTTCCGTTTTGTAGATTCTACATTGAACACTTTCGGTTATACGATATAGGGATCTGGTACAGGGATAAAAGGTTTCAATATATCAGCTTGAGGTGGAGGAAAAATGATCACAGTTGTGAGAAATTGAAAGATGTTTGCAGGGTATTTGGAAATTTCGGGAGGGCTTTAGGAATTTCTGTAGATTTCGTTTGGATTAGGTAATGCGGTATTCAATACCGAGAATGAGGCAGTGATCAGCCGTTTTGGAAGTCGGATTTGGTCCAATGGAGATGAGAATCTGAGTAGTTACCGATTAGGGTTTGGAACTGATTCCAAATAGTTGGCAGCTGGCAGCCACGACAAGGAATTAGGGGGAGTCCAACAAAGACTCAAAGATATTTGTTCCTTAAAGATGTGGCAACTTTATGGCAACAGGTTATAGAATGTACAAGGGTGCTTTTTTGTCAGCAGGGTTCTAATCGGAAGGGGGTAAAGGATAGTAGCAAAAAATATCACTCAAAATTTGCAACTGTTTCGAATTTGTCTGTTGTAGATGTCTTTGATAAGAAATCACTTTACTTCACTTCGTTTGGTTTGCTTGATCACTCAAAATTCCAAGTTTGTCACTTAAAAAAGTTTTAACACTGAGCTGTAATAGTCATAAATCACTTAACTTTTGAACGTCCAAGTCTGTAGTAATAAAAAAATCACTAGAAAGTAACACAATGGCATTCAGATAGGACTACCAATAACTGTTTCTTGTGTACATCTGAAGTTATGGTTAATACTCATTTCTTTGTGATTACATAAATTGACAAATATTAAGGAGTGGCGGCGGTTTGCAATTTTTTTTATTACTCTGATACGACACTTTAGCAACCTATCATTGGTCAGTACTTATATACTACATCCCATTGACAGTAATTATTATAAATATATTAGCATCTTGTTGCTTTATTACATATAATAAAGCAGTACCAGGGATAAGGCAAGAGGAAGGTGGCTTCGAGTCATTAAAGACGTCATGATGTAAGGATGTAACATAGGTTGTCTTAAAGCAACGATTCCTTAAAAAGTTCCGAGGAACCTTAACGTAGAAAGATCACAAGTGTTCCGTGAGTTAGTGTATCGTAATAAAAAAAAAACAGCAACAGCGTGGGGTTGTCCTTTTTAGGCTCAATTCACACGTACCACAACCACACCACGTCGCAGCGTTAAAATGTGGTGTGGTTGTGGTTACGTGTGAATTGTACTATTCATTAACCATACAAAATATGCGCCCGACCACGTCGCGACCACGTCGTGTGGTTGTGGTGTGGTTGTGGTTACGTGTGAATTGAACTATTCATTAACCATACAAAATATGCGCCCGACCACGTCGTGTGGTTGTGGTGTGGTTGTGGTTGTCGTGTGGTTGTGGTACGTGTGAAACAACCCTTAGACAAAATATTAGGTTATTTCGTGCCAATCAGTCACCAAGTTTTTCCGGGCCTTAACCTTTGATTTCGCTTTCTTTATTACAGCTAATATCGCGCGATGTCGCGCGGCCGCGCGGGCGCAACGCTACTGACGCCGCCTCCGAGTTCGCGGCGACGTATCGATATAAAATATCGATATCGATAAACAATGACGAGCTTAGGTTGGGAAGATTTTATAGCTGTATAGAATCTTAGATGATGTTGATGATATAACGCAAATATAATAAGTTATCGATAAATTTGAAAAAAAAAAAGCCGTCGTAGCAAGTCCATTTGACTCTATACGTTTTAAAATAAAAATTAATTAAATAGAAGCAACTGCCATAAAAAATAAAAAGCGTATGTTGCATCGCGGATGTTTCAGAAATAAATTCCGCATGAGATAAGTTTATTTTGTCAAACAAATCATGTGTGAAATGTTAAATAATTGCAACATAAACTTAACATAGGTCATCAATAAATTGAGTACGTATGTACGTTTCATGTAGCTTTAGATCATGTAACCGTATGCGTCTTGCAAATAAATATAAGTAATTTGAATTTGAACAAAAATGAAAAATAAATTAAATATTAATCGATACCCCCCATACATAGCACATCCCTAAGCGCATCTCGCCAAAAACTAATGCCAATTTTCGCAATGGCCGCCTATTCAATCGAATTGTTCTGTAGCTGCATACCGACCTGTAGACACCTTGACATTGATGGTAGGCATTTGAAATTTTGTCGCGATATGATAAGAGACGAAGGTTTTCTTATTCCATGAAAAAACCGGCCAAGTGCGAGTCGGACTCGCGCACTGAGGGTTCCGTACAAATATTTTGTAACTTTTTGTTTTCTGTATATGTTTTATAGTAGCATCAGAAATACATCATCAGTGAAAATTTCAACTGCCTAGCTATCACGGTTCATGAGATACAGCCTGATGACAGTATCGAGCAAAAAACAGCAAAAACAAATCAGGTTTTTTGTATGGGAGTCCCACTTAAATGTTTAATTTATTCTGGTTTTAGTATTTGTTGTTGTAGAAGCAACAGAAATGCTTCATCTGTGAAAATTTCAAATGTTAGCATCACGGTTCATGAGATACAGCCTGGTGACAGACGGACAGACGGACGGACAGCGGAGTCTTAGTAATAGGGTCCCGTATTTTTCCTTTGGGTACGAAACCCTAAAAAAATGGGTCCGTATATTCAACGTCTGATCCTGAAAACGAACTACAATGCCTCTAACACATCATGTCCTAAAAGCGAATATTCTCAATTACAATAACAGATGTTGATAATGTGTCAAAAATACTCATGCCATCATACATGCAACTAGCATGTGCATTCGTGGCACACGTTACAGGTTCAAGCCATTAGTGAAATGGCTGGGATTCGACGACGGTGCTGCCCTCCCACACATCGACTGAATTTTATTTTTTTACGATAATTTATTTTACCTATTTGTATTGTATCCACTTTATTGAATACATACAACTAGTTAGTAATAAAACCAAATAAATAAAATAGGCTTATCGCTTTAGTTGACAATTAACACATCAGTTTCAAATAACCATCAGCCATAAAAATATAGTTACTTATTGTTTTATTTTATTTTCTTATTTCTGTCACACCTTTTATGTAATTATGTTTTGTTGCAAGTCACGAATAAATGTATTTCTTTCTTTCTTTTTAAATAAACAATCTTTTTTAGAAAAGTGAAAATGTATGTATGTAAACACTTTATTGTACACAAAAACAGTTAAAAATACATCTATTACAAATAACATATAGGTACAAAGGCGAACTTATCCCTATAAGGGATCTCTTCCAGTTAACCTTTGCGCAATTGAGTGAGTACGAGAAGAAGATAGACAAACTAACACCGTAAAACCACCGAAAATACTCATGTTTGACGAATACCGTTCGAATATGATCAGTACCCTTACCACGAGTTAAAGTGACCGTACTCGCTAGCGAGACAGCGTAAACGATTTGTATGGAGAATAGTATGTAACGTGTTGTATTACAACTCGTTCTAGATAACTTTTTGGACTGTCTGGTTACACACTCGATCTTAAAAGTTGTCATTCAAATTCAAAATTATTCTAAATTCCACACTTGTCCGTTTCATGTGAAAAAGATTCATTCTATTCAGAGCTTTCGAGCTGAACAGATACCTACAAGACTATTTTTAATCCTGCTCATCATCAATTCATTATATTTATCAGTCTTATAATTTAGCTTACCACACAAGAGTGTCCTATTTATCCAAAAGTTAACTGTGCTATTGTGCTGTGATATCTGAAGTTGCTGGATTCTGTCGGATACGAGTATATAATTAAATTAAAGACAAGGCACGTAAATGTAAGTTTCCCATGAATTTTATAACCGTTTTAATGTCTATCTCTTAATTTAAATCTAGAACTTAAGTCTGTATCTGCTTGTTCGCAGGTGCCTTTATTAATTGGTGCCAATAAACTTCGTGTTTGGCGAAATTTGTTATAAAATGTGTACCATGCTTTTTTGAAAAAAAAAAAAAAAAAAAAAAACCTTCTTCTGCCCTGTCTCCTGTCTCTTCTTCCGTTCCTGTCTTCCTACTTTACCTAACTCCCGGTCATCAATAGCGGTTGCTTTGTAGAACTACAATCTCCATACAAATCCACTACGCTATCGCCAGCGAGTGAGGTCACTGTAAACTCGTGATAAGAGTACTGTAAACTTCACAACACACAGTGGTGACATCTAGTGAAGAGTTTGAAGCTTCTTGGAAGATAGAGATCATAGAGACAGACATGTTGACTAATTTTTAACCGACTTCAAAAAAAGGAGGAGGTTCTCTATTCAAACTAATTTTTTTTTTTTTTTTTTTTGTATGTATGTTACCTACTCGATATCTCCGAGAACCGTGAACCGATTTTCAATTTCTTTTTTTTTTTTTTGAGGATGTCAATCGATTCTATTTTTTATTGTGATCAAATGTCTATGTGGGACTGACTACACTTAAACTGCTCTAAAAGTCAGAAATGACCGTCAAAGTTCAACATTCCTACGTAGCGCTAAAAACGCTCCATACAAAAGGCGTCACGCTAGTGACGTCACAGGCCGGTATAGGTACGAATAATTGTATGGAGAAATTAAGAAATTTGCAATTTTCAACGTTAAAAAGTGCGTTTAAGTTCATGGTTGTCATAAAATTATTGTTTTGTAAAATTATGAGGATTCTGAAAATATTTTCAAAATTTCTTTTGGATTAAAAAAAATATCATAAAATTTGCGTATCTTTGAAGTCACATATTTACAAGATTTATTTTTCTGGTCTTTTTTCTTTGTTTCGTGAAATATTTAGCTAATTTTATTCATATAACTACAGTACACTGTAGAATTCAACATCAGTCAACATGTCTATTCAAGGTTTTGAAGCAGGTGAGAAAATAACAACTTACTCTAGTGATTCTCCTAAGCCACTTTATAATAATAACGTAAGTTTTCATAACTCATTACATAATTCGATATATATCAAGCGTCAACAGTATGGGACTATCAGTCGATAAGCAATATCTATGAACGGAGATAGAACTGTGATCAAAATCAAAAACATAAGAAAAGAATGGACACGTGTTTTGTCATTTCACCTCAAACTCATATTTTATATTAAAAAAAAAACATTTTTTTTTAAATATGAGTTTAAGTGATGTTCTCCAACATAATAATGAAACCAGTAACTAATTATCAATTTGCTTGAACAACTCTCTCTGAAGAAGTTAGAGGGTTTGGTCAATTTTCAGTACTTTGAAGGACAAGTTGTCCTAACAGGTTGAATTTTGGCAGCAAAATAAAAATACGTGTCTGCTATTTTAGACTACTCTATAACATATATCAAAACTAGCTGTGCCCCGCGGTGTTACCCGCTCATCCCACGGGAACACTAAATTTATTCGGGATGAAAAGTATCCTATGTCCTTTCCCGGGTCTCAAACTATCTCCATACCAAATTTCAGGTTCAGCGGTTTAAGCGTGAAGAGGTAACAGACAGACAGACAGACAGACAGACAGACAGACAGACAGACAGACACACTTTCGCATTTATAATATTAAGTATGGATAAATCAAATCGGAATCAGACAGTTCCTTGTTAGTCGCGCGACAGGCTCAGACGCGGCAAGACTTTCTTCATCGTTTCAGATATCTAAAAATCTCGTTAGGTATCTCTCAGGTAAATGCTACATCTAAACGACATTATACTTTCCGTGCCTGAGCGGTATTTCACTGTAAGTGCCTCCGACTCAGCATAAAACTGTAAGTTCATGTATTAACACGTTCACTGTCCCAGTCTGACATGTGAACCTTATGTCTCTGTAATAGAGGCTTGCCGTGACACCACATATGGGACACCGACAGTGAACGTGTTAAATAAATAAATATTAAGGGACAATCATACATAAATCGACCTAGTCCCAAACTAAGCAAAGCTTGTACTATGGGTACTAGACGACGATATACATAATATATAAAATACATATATAGATAACATCCATGACCCAAGAACAAATATTTTGCACAAATATTTGCCCCGGCCGGGATTCAAACCCGGGACCGCCGACTCAGTAGGCAGGTGTCTACAAACCGAGCCAAACGCGTCGTCTAAATATAGAATTGACAATGTTTTGCTTCGCATTTACGAAAGTTTTCAACATTATTAGATATAAATATTAGTTGATATTTATCTGCGATGTATATAATGTTGTACAGACCAAGTCAAGCAGTAAACGTATCGTATCACGATTTCAAAAGGGCTGAGGATAGAGAAAAATGGAAGTTGTTCCACTGACAAGAGCCCAGCTCTTAAATATTGAGATCTACAATGAAAGAGTACCTACTTTATAATGAATACATTAAACACTCACAAACAATTACATACTATAAAATCACAACAATATTTTAAGATAGAAAACTCGAAAACATTCAAAATTGATACACTGACATGAAATATTTGACAGATTGTCATGTACAGCCCGTAATGAATGTCATGTGAAACAAAGTGGCCAGTTTTAACTAAAATGCATGCTTTTCGTTGTTGTGAAGTGTAATTAGATTTTCCTATTTGATCCCGATAAAATCGTGTCATATTTATGCGTTTTATTGAATTAAAATTGAGAATTTAGTAATTAAAGCAAACAATAAAGTAAAAATAAAACTATCGCAATAAAATAAATATCTATTAGCCTACAGACATCTGTCATAATGTCAGTGGTTTTTCGAGACGGCCCGACGCGCCGGTGAACATTTTCGTCGTTATATCTTTAAAGCTTGATTGATATTAATATGAACATACCGAAGTGAACATTTCAAATGTAGGTTGTGTATTTTTAACATGAATTATAAATCAGCGAAGACGGTATTGTGACGAAATATTAGGAAAAACCCAACTGTTAAATATGGAAAAAACTTTCCAGTTTAAAAATTTACTGTGGATGGAAGATACTATTAGTCACTATATGTTTGTGTGTGTTGCGTAAATTGCAGTTTCACCCGGTTTTTGAGAAGTTAGCTGATTTTCACTGTAAGTACACATATTTTTGAAATGTAGAACCATAAATAGGAATCCTTTTATTTGATTCATTTAATTACAAAGTAGCAGTTTGTGGCCACAGTTTATAATAGACACAATACCCGGTGAGTCTCATTGTTTGTCAGAACAAATCGAAGAGAATTCGGCCTCAAAAACAGAATCCTACTATATCTTTCTATTAGATATTTCCACAATTGTAACGTCGAACCTTTGGTATTTGGTTATACAAAATGCTTATACAACAAAAAGGTTTTCGCTGTAAATTTAACGAAGTATGTAAATATCAAAACCACATCAAAACATACGTCGTACTTCAAAATTCGCAGTCAGCCATAACGCGAATTTTCCCGCGCGTTTAGCTGTCATCGCATCTTTTTAAAGTTGTTCGAGACACTGTTTTATAAACTCATTTTTAAATTAACCGCGAACCGTTTGTGCCAATATGTTGAAAAAAAATTACCCGTGATTATAAATGACTAATATAGCTCAGTGACTTACTCCAATTACTCCAAACGAAAATAGATAAATTCTTAAAAACGGCAGATTTTCATCACTTGACGTTTATAAAGGAAACTTTTCACAAATAACTGTCACCCGATTAACAAGATGGCTTCGTAACTTTTTAAATCCCCACGTGGCTTGGGCGGCGTGGAGTCAGCCGGTGGTTTTAATTTTACATTCAGCCATCATTTCACGCGGTATTTTTAGCGCCGGAGACGGAGCGCGAGACGGTTTGGCTTATTGTTAATAACGTTTGATCGCAAACTTTGTCTTTCTTTTTCTCAGTCCCGTCCGTCTTTCTCTCTGGTACGTGCTCTGTGCGTCTAGCATTAACTGTAACACGCAACTCTTTTCTTGAAGGTGTGAAGGTCTTATCGGTCCGGAAATACCACAATGCAGTCGTGCGAGAAACGCACAGTTCTGGACTGACAACTATCTAAGGGAGAATGAAAGGATTGTCGTGCTCGTGATTATGGAGTGCCTAGTTCCCTGTCCCAGCATACATGTGTCCACTGCCGGGCCTGCCTACATAGATTTCAGGGCTCTGTGAAGCGACTGGTCTGACGACGCGGTAGACGCAGTGGTAGTGCAGCTGCCTAATGAGCCGACGGTCCCGGGTTCGAGGTTGCAAGGGCAAATATTTGTGTGATGAACTCGAATATGTGTATGTACGTTTATGTCTACAAGTATTATGTATAACGTCGTCTAGTACCCATAACACAAACCTACTAGAGCTTACTTTGGGACTAGGCGATGTGAGGTTGACAAATATATTTTTAACCCCCTACGAAAGAAGAGGGGAGTTATAAGTTTAACATGTGTATCTGTGTGTAATAGAAATACCTACATAACGAAGTGGCCGGACTTAATGCCGCATTCCCAACCACCGAGCCAAACAGTTAAGTATGTGACCGATAAATAAAGAGACAGAATTGACACTAATAATATTATAAAAGCGAAAGTTTGTGGGTGTGTTTATGTTATGTTTGTTCCTTCTTCACGCCCAAACGGCTGGACCAATTTAGATGAAATTTTGTATGAAGGTAGCTGACACCCTGGCGCACAGGCTACTTTATCCCGATTGTAGTGTTTCTGTGGGATGAGCGGGTAAAACCGCGGCCGCAGCTAGTTGATTATCAATTGATATTGATTGGTTATCGCGAATCCAAGCAGCTGTTCCGTAGACCGGTGTAAAGACCCCAAAGCCGCCCACAAAGGATTTATAAAAAGAACCGGGTTCGTTGCCATTTCGCTATTTGGGTCGTGTATTTGTGTGGGTTACCTGCGCGGTTCACATTCGCTGCGCGCGCTGGAGCGGACCTGCGTAAATTGACCAATCACGTGCCTCGGATTTAAATGCACTTCCTTTGGGCTTCGCAAAGACGCTGCCTGATTGGTTAATCGTCTCCGCTTAAGCGGAGCGGAGCGGGGACGTACGGAATGCCAAAACGTTTGACTGACTTGTTTTATTTTAATGTTCTTCTTTTTTAAGGACATGCTTGAAATCTGTGTGATTATTATTTTATTATTTGTTTTAATTTTTAACTAGCGAAATTTTGTTATTTGTATTTTAATGCTGCCTTTTAGGGTTCCGTACCCAAAGGGTAAAAACGGGACCCTATTACTGAGACTTCGCTGTCCGTCCGTCCGTCCGTCTGTCACCAGGCTGTACCTCAAGAACGGTGATAGGTGAAAATTTCAACTGTCTGGACAGTTGAAATTTTCACAAATGATGTATTTCTATTGCCGCTATAACAACAAACACTAAAAATAAAATAAAATAAATATTTAAGGGGGGCTCCCATACAACCCCATATGGTACGGAAACCTTCATGCGCGAGTCAGACTCGCACTTGCCCAATTTACAAACAGTCACAATTCAAAGCCTATTTTATTCTGTTATTAGTATATGTTGTCACAGCGGCAACAAAAATAAATCATTTGTGAAAATATCAACTGTCCAGCTATCACGGTTAATGAGATACAGCCTGGTGACAGACGGACAGACAGACAGACGGACGGACAGTGGAGTTATATTTGAACCCTTTGGGTACGGAACCCTAAAAAGCTTGTAAAAGTACTCCGATTTTAATCTTCGCTTCACCAAGAAAATTAAATTAAACTGAATTGTAAAAAAAATGTACGAGCAGACAGAACGTGTCTGATTTAACGAGTGTTACGATTTATTTCGTACATTAGCATCGATTGTTCACAAATAGCTTAATAGCTTTACGCGATACGCGACTTTGCGACCAGCGGCGCGGTGAGCGGCTGAGCGGGGCACACGTATCGCTCACTGCTAAGACCGAGTGGCATCTCCGTTAGTTACATAACGGTTTTACGGCGCTAGTGCTGTGTATAATTTAATTGACCGAGCGAGCGGAGCGTTTTCGTTTCATTTTGGATAAACACCAATTTCAGCTTTTTCGAAAAATTATTGCAAGGTTTTCAAGGTCACGAAGCCACTGATACAGGTAAGACATCGAAGAAAACAATTTTAATATAAACTCAAACCCTACCGTACCATTACTATGAGTTAAAGTGACAGTACTCGCCAGCGACGACGTAAAAGATTTGTACGGTCCCGGGTTCGAATCCCGGCTAGGGCAAATATTTGTGTGACTGTGCCTGGGTCATGGATGTTCTATAGTATTTAAGTATTTATTTATCTATATAAGTATGTATATCGTCGCCTAGTACCCATAACACAAGCCTTCTTGAGCTTAATTTGGGACTAGGTTGATTTGTGTGAGGTTGTCTGATATATATTTATTTATTTATTTACTTTGTACAACTACAAATCTCCATACAAGTCGTTCACACAGTCGTTAGCAAGTACAGTCACTGTAAAGTGTAGCGCTGTATTATTATTCTCCATACTAATTGTTTACGCAGTCGCTACTCTCGCTAGCACGGCACCTTAACTCGTTGCAAAGGCCCTAAAAGTAAAACAAACACAAATGCTAGAATAGAAATGTAATATTTTCAACCTGTCGCTACCGACCCCTGAAGTCGACGAAAATGCCCTACTTAAACAACATCATAAAACCAAAAATAGACTTAGGTTAAGCTGCCTCACCACAAGTATCATACAATAAATTGTTGCATTACAAGTGAGGCTGCACCCTTAAATAATTCGACAAATGCACTACCTCAACTAGCATCAAACTACATTTTCAAAAAATCCTTCGCATCCATAATCATCGTTGTAACACTAAAGTGACTAACAATACAACTTAAAATATTCAAAATCTATATAGCAGGAAATGATATACAACGTCGAAAGCTAATTCGCCGTAATAGGTTAACAAATTAGACAAACTGTGCATGGGAAAACGAGCCAAATAAAAAAAGCAGGTTTTGACCCTGGTCCCGTGGGGCCTTCGAGAAAACAGGAGACTTTTCTAAATTACACAACAACAATCAATTTGAACATTGAAACATAACTTGGCACACATTTAGTAAACGCTCCTATTAAAATATCCCCCGAGATTTTTCAAGAGCTTTGACAAGGTTATTTTTATTTTGAATTGTAAGTACTATTAATTAAGTATAATCGGAGAAAAAGGCCTTCAAAGATTTTGTGCTATATCTGGTTTACAATTTTGTGATACGAGTGTATCTGTACCCACACACAATACATTTTATTAAATTAATATTTTTTTTATAAACAAACATTATATCTGCTCTTTTCTAAGCTTTTAGCGTAATTTTTAAGGATTTATTAACAGCCTAAAATGGATATTTATCCATGGACAAAGTAACTTCGTAGGATCGAAGTATAGGCATTTTAGAACTTTATTTTCAGTCAATGTGACTTATTATTCAGACTAAATAACCACGTTTTGAAAACCTTTGAAAATGCGTTTACAACTTTAAAAGAAAACACTCAGAATACATTTTACTCATGTCAGAATCCATAGTATCTCATCTCGATCATCATAGGAAATTCGGTCACAGGGTTAAGACATTCGTCTAACCTTTCATCGCTTAACACTAGGCAGAAAGAGATAGCTGTTTGCGTGACAAGCGAGTTCTATTATCGTCACCGGGACAAATGAGTATGTGCCTCTATATTTGTAATACCAAAAGTCATACCCGTAATGTCAACACGGTAATTACGGTCGTTTGCCAAATCGTGCCTCCTTAAATGAGTAAAATCTAGAATTGTCTCCTGTTTTCCCGACACTTTCAACACATAACTTACCGCTTTTATGTCTTCTATGTCCTTGGAGTCTAAGATTTTTCTTCTGGCGGACGGGGTGTCAGGACTCGAGTCTTCAGTGGGCTCGCTGACTGTACTCTCTGTACTGGTTTCCATAGACTTGACACCATCTTCTATTTCACTGTCCAGATTCTCACTCCGTTTTTTTAAGAAGTTCTCATGTTCAAAGGTTTTGTTTTCAAAGCCGGTGCCACTCGGAGATTCTATGTCATTATCCAAAACTAGTCTATCTTCTTCAGAGTCTATGTATTTCAAGCTGACTTTGGTTTTCCTCGGTTCTTCATCGTCTTTCTTTGGTGTGGTTCCTGACGCTATAGGTTGTGAGATCTGTATATACGAAGCAAAGTTAGATGTGTGCGGTGCTTTTACCTGTTTCTCTATGTCATTTTTTATTTCCTTCAGCTTCGGTGTTACCTCGGGACTGCTCCGCTTCTTGCGGTCCTCTTCCCCGTTTTCTACTTGGATGACGGTTGATTTTTCTAGAATTTTCCCTATCGGATTGTTAGGATCGAGCTGACTTTTGATGCTAGCTATCCGGTCATACGGTAGCTTGGTTGTTAGTGATGTGGACATGCCGTTTTTCTCGGCGACAGGCTTCGCTAATGAAGTAGGTTCTGATGTGGTTTTGGACAATGAAAGGTCTGAATTAGAGTTTGATCGTGAGCTTGATGAGTCCCATTTGTGACTGAAGCCGTTCTTTTCGGCATAAGGCATGTGAACGGGCACCGGTTTCTCGTCCTTGGGCACCACTTTGGTGTAACCGGTCCCGTTTTCAACGTCTTTCAGCTGGTTGAGGTAATGATCGACAGTTTTAGAGTATCTAGAATCGTTCGCGGGCAGTTTCGTCACTGTCATTTTAGGATCGAAACGTTTCCGTATCTCAGAGACGGAGGGTACCTCATTCCCGTTGCTATCCTTGTTGCCGTTGGTCATTGAGTTTCGTTTCCCGTAGCTCGTGGTGGGCGAGCTCTCTTTATAGGACCTCCTGCCTTCGGGCCTCTGGTCAGAAATTGGTGAACGTTATCATTTTGTTTTTCTGTTTGCCGCGTTGTGTCTGTGTGTGTTAGTTCGCCGTCTTCGGGGATGACATGGAGTGCTCGTCAAGCAGTTACGGTGACAACTATTAAGCGATGGCTCTCTTAGTGCGACTGTTAATGAACATACACACACACACACACACGCGCGCACACGCGGTTTGTGCGTCTGCGAAAGTTAACTGTCAAGTTCGATCTTGTGATACGATACTTGATACCAGTATAGATGGTAAGAGGCATATATAAGATGTAAGTATATATCAAAAGAAAATTATGCATAATCAGAATCACATTATACTAGCTATAGAGAATCATATAAGTTTCAAAATGTATTAAACACAGAACATATTATAATAGTAAGAGGAACGAAAGAAATCCATGTAGATAACATCATAAATTTAAGTAAATTTGGTATTTGGTTTTTAAAGTTATGTATACAAGTATAAAACATAGGTGAAAATAAAATAAACAAGTAAAATAGAAATTAGGGTTCAAATAAATAACAAAGAAAGAATAATAACAATATCAAATAATTTCGCAGACACATCAACCGAAACTATACAAAAATGATGAATTAGAAAACTTATTGTGCTAACTACATTACCAACTGTCTCGAGAAACGCTGACAATGAAGCTATATGGATTATGAAAGACATTGTCCCTTTTCAAATTAAATGGTACAATTGAAAAAGGACATATGCTTGTGTTGGTGAACACAATCTTATTTGAGCTAGTTTAAGAAAACTTTTATAGCTTTAATTTCAATAAAACAGTGGAAATCAGTTCGCTTTCGACACATAATTGCTTCGTTCTATAGCGGTTTCACTACCCAGAAAATAGTCTAAAGATCGATGTTAATACACTAGTATTGTCATATAAGATTGTGGTGTAAACCTCTGTCTTTAATCCACGACCATTTAGCTTCATAATCTTTTGTTTTCCCAAGACTAATACGACTTCGAAGCCACTTACCTCTGTGATAGTGGCCGCGGAGTTCCTCGGCTTCCTCAGCCTGGATCCATCGGCCGCCGGCGGTCTTCCGATATCATTGGATATCGACTTCGATCTTGCTATTTCGTTCTGTTGCTGTTGTATCCTCTGCGTGTACGGAACGTAATTCGCCGGCGAGTATTTATTGTACAACTCCGCCGTCGACATGGCGAGAGCTGTGGACGTTGGGAAGTTCCGTTTCGGTCGCTCAGCTTTGCTGCTTTCGCTTCTAGTTGTCGATACATCTCGTCCTCTGGATTCGCTTCTGTCTGATCGGAATCGAGTCGAGATGCCGCTGTCTGAGTCTGTGACGCTTGGCGCTCGGGAGGTTCTAGAATAGTCTACGAGAGATGCCTTTCTTTCTCGTTTGCCGTCGACATCGGAGAAGCGGCTTCGGTATTCTGTGGTTCTGTCGCCATAGGAGCTTCTTAGGGTTGAGGATACGTAGGTACCGCTGCTGCTTGAACGGAAGTAAGGCTTGTCGAGGCTGGAGGATGAGGTGAGCGTGGACCGGTAGGACCCGGAGAGGGTGGAGCTGCTGTTGATATAAGGCGAAACGACAGGCATTGTGATGGAGCTATTTACATTCTAGTCAACTTTGATCTTGGAGGTGCGTGCTTCTTGCATGGTTCTTCCGTGCGAGTTGAGTTCTGGAACAATAGAAATTTCGAATAGTAAAGTTAGTTTCGTAGTTCTCGAAAATTGTTTGGTGGGGAGTTCTTTAGGACTACAAAAGAAGTGAATATTGACTATTTTATTATGGGTCTAGTCTAGAATGTTATCAGTCGTTATCAGTGCCGTTCAGGGGCAAATTTTCAAGCCAGACACTTCTTATCAAGCTTAGAATAAATACGCCTAGACCGAGTCCTACAAATTTGCGAAAGATGAAGGCGCTTTTGGTTTTGTCTACGAACCAATCATAGAGACGTTTTGCTTGTGACATTGACGTTGTGACAGTTGACAGTTGTGGACGAAAATAAGCCCGTGATGGACCGTGGCTTACCAAAGCTGGCTCACTTTCAAGCGCTGACTAGGTCTTTAGGAGTATTTATTCTAAGATATCATGTAGTAGGTACTCGTAGTAGGTACAATACAATCATCTATGAAAGTGGTGTTCCATCACTTTCCGGCTATATTTCATGAGTATTAAGGTCTAAAAGAGGTAGACCATTTTCTTGACTGGCTATAAATTGCGGTGAGTGAGCGCCTTAACAGCCAGACCAGGAAGGACACCAGTAAAGGTGGGTAAAATTGGATCTAAAATTCGTTATAGTATAAATAATAGTTTTTACATTTGTTCGGGATGATAATAGAAAACACGGATGGACATTGACCGACAATTACAATAGTTTCAATCCCTTAAATTACTAGGTCGATGCAGAGTCAGCCACCGGCTAAGCTTGCACCATAGATTGGAGCGGAGTTTTTTTTTTTTTTTTTTTCGAAATTTTCTCTTCGTCACGACCTAGCGAAATTTAATTTGTGCATTTTAAAATAAAAATGTCTAAAATCGGTTCAGAACTCGCTGAGATCTGCGCATTGTTACAAAGTCCATTCGAGTCGATCCATGGGAGCTTCGCTCGCTTCGCTCGCTCCGCTCCAATTAAGAAAAGTAAATCTATTTTCGTCGTTTTGTAAAAGGCTATGAAACTATATTTTCTTCCGATACTCCTGGCTAGGATCTACACTGCAGCTTCATAACTTTTTTCACCATGGTTTCTCAGATATTTTTTTTTTATTCTTGTCGTGGCAGTTTACGTTCATTTTGGGCTGACCGGTCTTCAAAATCCAAGTAAAAACAAATGTCGATGGTCGGCACTTGGCAATGTCCAACAGATGAAATTTCGACATCTGTAAGTGTTAATCAAACCATTGAAATTTTGATATTGACAAGTGTCAACGATCAGTTTTTTTTTATTAGTTTTAGAGTTGATTGGTTTCTGGCCAAAAAGAAAGCAAACTGTCGTGAAGAAATTTTAAAAACAGATTTTGGCGTCCTTGTTTTGGTATCAACATATTATGTGAGCAGAGATGGGCGGTGGGTAAATACCCAAGGTATTTATCGGGTATTTACCCGGTATTTACCCAATCTATCGGGTATTTACCCGTTTCTACCCGATTTGGTGGGTATAAACTATTTGTACTCTATTTATTGAAAATATTTAATTAGGGGTGTGTAGAAATGTTACAAAATAGCTATTATCACCACTAACATCATGTTTTTATGAGGTATTAGGCTGTATGCTTGTCAGTATGCCTAGTATCAAATCTTGTTACTTCAATTTCACTCTCTTCCCGGTACTTGATTGAGAAAAAATCTCAATTATTTAACAGAATCCCATCGTGTTCGGGTTCTTTGAATGTCTTGACAAGTACCTCTGGTCTAGAATGGTCTCCAGGGTCTAGAAATGGCCGGTAGGTAAATACCATACATACCTAAATTTACAGTATTTACTCAATCTACCGTGTACTTACCTGTTTATATCTGTGGATATAATTTAATAGTAAAACGAGGATACGGTAGTTTAATAAAAAATATGTGAGAATATGAACGAGTTATCATCAGCCGTTCGATACTACGTTTCATCACACACTCTCCATTCTGGAGTGTGGGGGTGCCTTTTCTGTATGTCACGCAATGAGACTACATTTATCGCAGCCCGTAATGACGGGCTCGGCTTTGGTAGTCGATTTGTGGCGTCAGTTGACTGCTGAAGGTCTTGTCTGTTTTTTATGTTTTTCTTGTCTGCATTGCATCTTGCAGCTGGTCTCTCCGCAGCTTGTCTTGAGACGTCTTGTTCAGTCTGTGGCAGCAATTCTCTTGGGAGTGGCCGCGGGCGTGTGTCCGTGCAGTGGCGCTATACCTCGGAGCAGCACGTGGCGGGATTAATTTCATCGGCCTGGCAGAACATCTTGATTGCCAGTCGTCTGATGAATTTATCTATGTTTTTCCATCCCAGTGCCCTACGGAGATGGTCGTTCCGCACTGTGGGGATTTAGTTATTCTAAGTGCCAGGTTTTCTTGCGCTCGGATTTTGTCCCTGTTGGTGGCAGCCACTAGGGCGTACCACGCCAGAGCTGCGTACGTGAGCCTGGACCTCACGTACGTTTTGTAAATCCCCAGCTTCGTGCGGATGCGCATTGGCAGGCTGCTTGTGAGTACTGGCCTCAGGAGTGTTCGGGCGGTCTTGGCTTTGGTGACCACTTCCGCCACGTGTTGTTTCATAGTGAGGTTCCTGTCGATGGTGACGCCCAAGTACCTCACTGTGTGTTGCCACTGCACCTCCTGGCCGGACATGCGTAGTGGCTGCGGCATTTTCTTCTTCCCGGTGATTATCGCCTGGGTTCTGGCGATATTCACCGACAGTCTCCAGTTATTCAGCCCTTTTGGGAAGGCGTCAAGTTGGGCCTGCATTTTCCACACAGCATGGGCCGGGCTGATGGATGAGGTGTAGTAAGCGTCGTTTGCGAATAGACCCAACTTGACGTCTCCGACGACAGGGATGTCGTCGGTGTAGACTGCATAGCAGGCAGGTGAGAGGCAGCAACCTTGGGGAACTCCCGCGCGGATTGGGCGTTTAGCGGAGACAGCTTGTTCCACTGCAACCTGGAATCGGGGCTCTAGCAGGAACGACCGGACGGCTTCTATTATGTGGCGGGGGGCGGTGGCGTTTGACAGTTTGTACAGCAGCCCCTCGTGCCATACTCTGTCAAACGCCTTCTCCATGTCCAGTATGATGGCCACTGCGCTCCTTTCTGTTTATTGAGTCGGCCATGAAGTGCAGCACGCGCGTGAGCTGAAGCGTCGTTCGAACCCGAACTGTTCTGGCTCGGGCTCTATGTGTGGAAGGAGTTTCCCCATGTAGGGCCTTGAAGAGGTTGCTAAACAGAGTTATCGTCCTATAACTCTCCGGTCTTTTTCGGTCTTTGCCAGGTTTGGGAAGCGTGACTACCCGTCCAAGCTTCCATGTCTGAGGAAAGTGGCCCGAGCGCAGGATCCCATTGTAGAGGTGCGTCACTGCCACGATGGTTTACTGTGGCAAGTGAAGGAGTGCTGAGTTAGGGATCGCATCGGCGCCCGGGGCTTTCTTTGGGTCACATCGTTGGAGGGCTTTCTGCACCTGACTGACCGAGAAAAAGACCGGGTCTTCCTCTGCTCGTAATGGTTCCGCAAAGTGCCGTAGGCTTCACGCCATCGGAGGTCGTCGTTCGTTGTCGGGTTCGCAAAAAACTGGCGCTACAGGTACGCTGCATAGATCTCCGCCCGATCTTCGGCTTTGTACCGTAGGGTGTTATCTCCTGGATCGCAGTGTGGAGTGTGGACTAGCCTCTGATGTTGTCACTAGCTGTCTATGTCTACATAGTCGGTGGATGGAGGAAGGTACAGGAGTCGTAACCTTGTGGTTGATAAATAATAACTGACCGCGTCTGTCGGGTCGCCCCGTTATCTAGTGACGCTACCTGTAACCGCACTCTGAATGGTTATTAGAAACTACTGAAGAATCTGAAAGTCTGAATCTGAAGAAAACTTAGAATAAACAGAAGAACCCTAATAGCCTTAATAATATTTCGCTTAATTATTGAAATTTACGATATAAATTTAAGTAAATTTTGAGTATTTAAAAAATAAATATTGTTGATGGTAAATCGATTGTATGTTAATATGTTTCTAAATTTATACAACCTTATATAGTCTGACTAGCGAAATAATGTTGACAGATATTTCCTTGTAGTATCACCAATTGTCTATGATTTAAACAATTTTATCTACGCACATATCATTAGTGCTCTAAAAGTCGTTCAGAAACCGTAGGAAATGACCAGCATTACTACAACCAATTTTACTATGAGAACTTTCTTATCTGTGGCAGTAGGTAAAATCTGTACTGTAATGTTATAACAGTATCAATTTTTGTAAGGTTATGAGTTTAAATTTGGAACAGCTGTCAAAACTAAAGTAGGTCTCTATTCTAGTATCCATAGATATTAATATTGTTATCGATACGAAACGTCAATTCAGTATGTTTTTTATAAAAACCGCACGACATTTGATCTCGAGTGACATGAGAATATGGATACATTCGTTTGTATATGATTTAGAAAAAAAAAACATTCGTCTTGACGGAGGTTCGAATTGCCGCCATTATTGTTGTCATTTGTTTGTTGGTTCTTTGCTGTTACGAAAGTATAATTGTGATAAGTTTATTGTAATTCACATTTTAGTTAAAAATATTGTTTCAATGTAAATGTAAATTACAACTATTACAATAAATAATCTGTTTATGTATTTGTTCAGATTTATTTCTTACTGCATTAGTATATGTCGTTTTTAGATATTTTACAGGTAGCACTAGTGGTGCCGGTCATTTCCTTATGGCTTCTGAACCCATCTTAGAGTACTTATGATATGTGTGTAGATTAGGCCTTAAAACACTCGTGTGATCCTATTATGAAACTCGCTGACGCTCGTTTCATAAAACCACACTCGTGCTTTAATGCCTCTCATTATGTATCAGTTGCATAAACTACTATAGTAGGTAGGGTCCTCTATTAATAACTTTCATACTATAATTAACATTCCGATTGAGTTGAAATTTGACAAAGTACCTACTAATGTAATTTTTTTGGTGATGGATTAATATTATGGAATAAAGTATTAGGCGGTGGTCTGCAACAAACGCCGTAGGTCGCGTCCGGCGTGACGCTGTACGCGACGTACGAATGCTTACTATGGAAATGCACTATAGTGGTCTCTCTCAGACGCCAGACGCGGCGCACGAACGCCGTGCACGGCGTCCGTAGGTCGTACGCCGCCTACGCAGTAATTTCGGAGCATTCTGGCGTCACGGACGCCGCGTTTTTGTACGAAGATGATGAAATTTTCAAAGGAACAGGACGAGTTATTAACTGAATCTGTTTAATTAAACAGAATTTTATTTGACGCTAGTGATAAAGTTTATAGAAACAATGTATTGAAAGTAATTATTGACACAAAGGTAAATTATGAACGAAAAATTTAATGCGATCTATCATCCTCCTCGTCCTTTTCAAGAAGGACTTAAAATTGTCTGTTCATCCATATTTTGATGACTTCACGTCCGAAAAACTGATCGAAGTTTGCGTTGGAAGCGGCGTCCTTGAGTGACCATGCGCGATGTGCGCTGCGTAGGCCGCGTCCAGCGTCTGCGTTCAGCAAACGCTGGACGCGACCTACGGCGTTTGTTGCAGACCACCGCCTTATAGAGCTAGGTGTTTTTTACACTACATTTATTTTTTCGCTTTGTATATGGTTTAGAAAGTGTAAACATATGTGGTTTTCGTTGACTGTACTGTAGATACCTAGTGGTAGAAATTATGTGAGGTGACTATGAGTGCACGTCAACATATATTTAACTTATTTTCTTAGGTACCTTACGTGTGCATAGAAAATCAAAAATATTTACTAGTATCAAAACTATAATTTCTACTACACAAAGTGTGACCAGCCGCAGATTTTTTAAATCTCCCGCCAAAACTGAGTAATTTTTCATTAGCCAGACTATAATATGTAATACTATTTCACTAAATTCCATTAAAAACTAATACAACAAAGTTTTATACGTGAAATACCTAATGTAAGACGCTTCATCAGCTTAACTTAATCACCTTTTTTTTTACTCATACATTTTACATTTATAAGAAACGACCTTTTAGTTGAATATCACATTGAACTATTTACTTATTTCCAAAGATTTGATGATCGATAGTTTATACAGATACAGATACAGATACAGATACTTTATTGGTAAAATGGTATTTTACAAGTCAGTCATGTTACATTACATTATTATTATTATAAATTACAATTATTTACATATTATGATTACAATTCCCAACTATTATTACGATACATTTTCAATTGTTATTAATTATAAACTAAAATTTAATTATTATTATCAATTGGTTAATATACAAGGTCAATGATCACCTTCAAAAAACTCATCTAAACTATAGTATGCATGGTCTAAGAGCAAGGATTTGAGTTTGCTTGTAAATGTTATGTCACTAGTGGCTTCCTTTATGCTATTTGGTACTTTGTTATAAATTTTGGGCCCAACGACGCTGAGTGACTTTCTAACCTTGGCAAGTCGGTGTTTAGGAACTTGAAGCACGGGTTCCCTACGGCTATTGCTTCTCTGTATTGCGATGGTTTGGTAATTTGGGAGATTCGCCCTTACATGATTGCAAACTGTCAGTATGTAGACCGATGGTAGGGTTAAAATTTTGTAGTTCTTAAACAGGTCCCTTGCTGGGTGGTCAAGTGGTTTTCTTGCAATTATTCTCAGCGCTCGCTTTTGCAGCTTGAATACTCTGTCGCGTTGTGCAGACAAACCCCACAAGTCCACACCCTGTATAAGGATAGAGTGGAAGTATCCGTAATAGGCCTTCTTCATGTTGTCAGTGGAGAGACTTGGTGCGAGTCGTGATAGTGCAAAGCACGCAGAAGAGAGAGAATTGCATAAAGACTCAACATGTGAGGACCAGGTCAGCCCAGAGTCGATTATAAAACCCAGGTATTTACTCTCTTCTACTTGCGGGACAGGTTTATTGTTTATTCTAATGTCAAGTGAATCCTTATTTGAATGTCTCAATTGAAAATGCATTATATTTGTTTTTTCCACATTTAAAAGCATACCGTTTGCCGTAAACCACTTGTCGATGTGTAACATTGCGCGGTTTAATTTCGATTTCAGAACTGTGAAATTTTCGGCATGTACTATGATACAGGTATCGTCGGCGTATATGACATATTCTGGTTCAAGGCAAGCGGCTGTAATATCATTAACAAACACAAGAAATAGGTTGTTTCCCATACAGGATCCCTGTGGCACAGAGCAACCCTCCATCGGTTCCAGGTCTGACCTGACATTGAGAACACAAGTACTTTGTTTGCGGCCTCTTAAAAAGGAAGCAACCGTGTTATGAAGTTCACCCGTCACACCGTAACGTGCCAGTTTTTCGAGGAGAAGGGAGTGATCGATCGTTTCGAAAGCGCGCGACAAATCGCAAAAGACGGCGGCGACCTGTCGCCCGCCTTCGAGGTGCACCAGCACCCGCGCCACCACATCCCGCGCCGCGTCCGTCGTACTGCGACCGGGTTGGTACGCATATTGACATCGGTTTAGCAGATTATTCGAGGTGAGGTGTTCTATCAATTTGGTACTCAACAAGCATTCAAAAATCTTGGAAATTATTGGAATCGATGAAATGGGCCGGTAGTGTCTGGGCTCGTTCATATCTCCTTTGCCCTTATAAATAGGCTGTATCTTGACTAATTTTAATGTATCAGGGTATACCCCAGCGGTGCCACATTTATTAAATAACATTAGCAACAATGAAATAGTACACGGTGGTAGGTAGTCTATTAAACGGGTCGACATATCATTTATGTCTTTCGAGTCCTTACGTTTTATACTTTTGCACGCTTTAACCATATCACCAAGGGTATAAGGTGCAAAGTTATAAATTGGGGGCGATAGCGGCAAAAGCATGTTATCAAGATATTGCAACGCCGTGTGAGCATATGGTTTTGTATTATTTACATTTGCATCTATATAGAACCGGTTTAGTAGTGCAGCGGCGGACGCCGCGCGCGATTCATCGCAGTTGCCCTGGGACTTGCTGACGAGTACGTCCAGCGCTCCGCTCTTGTTTTTATTATTTCTGCAAGTCTCAGAAGATATGACGCGCCAGACACTACGGCACATGTTATCATTGCTGTTCGCAATGATGCCGTTTACATAGCTGCTGCGTACTTCAGCCAGCATCTCCCAATATGAACATTCGAGACTCGACAGCTCCGAACGTAACTCAGCGTCGTTAGCGTCTTGTGATAGTTTATTTTTAATATAACTAATGTGATTACGTAGGCTTTTCAAAGGCTCATTGACCCACATGCCGGAATAATTTTTAAGAAGTTGTTTTTTTACAGGGAAGTGTGTATCAAAGTAGTGCTTAATTACTTGTAGTACAGAGTTAAATGTAGTGCCAGGACACGTCTTTTTACTCAGCAAATGATCCCAATCATAATAGTCGAGACTTATATAAAAGTTACATTTATTTTGGTCAGTAAATACTCGTTTTAATACGTGCTGGCTACCACAATGATTGTTTTTCTCTATGTGGATGGTGACATTTATACATTTATGGTCTGACATATGCAGATCGAGACATGATACATTTTTTATGTTTTGTTTTGACATGTTAGTGTAGGCATGATCAATGCAAGTTTTTGATAACTCTGTTATTCTAGTAGGGGAGTTTATTAAGGTTTTGAAACCCGATTGTTTCAACTTATTCAATAAATATTGAGTGTTGTTACATTTTGTAAGTAAATCTATATTTATGTCACCAACCAGTATGACATTATGGTTTTTTATAGTTTGCAAGTTAAGTAGTTCATCTAATTTTGACAAATACAACGCGAGATCACCACCTGGGGGTCTGTACAAGCACACTATTATGAGGTCCAACTTGATACATTCAATGGCACACACTTCGAAATGCATTTCTATTGACAGATTTTTGACTAGTTTATACCCACTAATTTGGGTATAAATGGGTAAATACCCGGTAGATTGGGTAAATACCCGGTATTTACCGGGTATTTAATTTACCCATGAGCGCCCATCTCTGTATGTGAGCATTGTATTGTAATTGTAAACAATAGATTTAAACTGTCTCGGTGGGCAGGGCCGGCCGTATATCAGTCTAGCTAATCAGAGATAACCAGTTGCCTAGCAACCAGCTGTCTTATCTATATTAAAGATTAACTACGTAATACGCTGAGCCCAAGTTTTTTTGGTTGATATGTAATCTTTTTGTAATACTAAAGAGAAATAGGTTATCTCTGATTATTTTTATTACTCTACTAGCTGCGTACCTGGTGTTACCCGCTCATCCCACGGGAACACTATTTTTTATCGGGACAAAAAGTTACCTACGTGTTAATCCAGGATGTCAACTACGTACATACCAGCTGTTTGAGCGTGAAAAAGCAAGAAACATAGAAACTCACTCACAAGCCTTATAATAACTATTAGTGTGATTTTTTCTCCCACTGCTGAGCAAAGGCGTTTCCCAATCGTTACGGTTCTGAGTTCCGGCCGGCCAGTACGAAGCATGTCCAGTGGCCCATTCCACGAAGTTACAAATTACAAGCGGACGGCTCTTTCTAATATATGAAGTTGAAAAGGAATTTGAAAATTATAAAACGTGCCACAGGTCATCCCACCATCTTCATCATTTTTACAGGAAATTATTATGTTGCTTATGTATTATTATCTTGATTATTAATTATTGTGACCCTTGCTGTCAGAGTTATCTTTATAATTAGCAGATATTGGTAACGCGATTCTTAAATTAATAATATGTTTGATATATACTATGTCTGTTTTGTATCCCCCTCTTCTTTTAAAGAAAAACGTTTAATGAATTTTCAATTTGTCTACAGTTTTTTCCGTAACATCATAAATTATTCAGTTAGGTTTGGTTTATTTTATGATAATCGAAAATATAGTATGATTTTAGAGAAAAATACTTTTGGATGAAATGTTGCTGCTATCCTTGTCAACTTATTTCAATCTCTCACCCTGGGCCCTGTAAGTACTATAAAAGTGCTGTCAACATTATCTTCATCGTTCATTTCTAAAACTCCAAAACGTAATAATGGTATCCTAAAAGTTTTCCTCATAATTGTTAAATCATCTAATCATTCATTTCTAAAACTCCAAAACGTAATAATGGTATCCTAAAAGTTTTCCTCATAATTGTTAAATCATCTAATCGTAATCCTAATAAACAGGTATAACGTAAAGTTGTGGACGACGATTTAACACCTCTGAATTTATGGATAAACAAATAATGATGTAACTTTCTAGGTAATGCGGTCACCTTCGAAATTTTGCCAAACTGCAACACTTAATTTTTTACTCAGACAAATTTGAAAAAATTTAATTATTTGAGCCTTCCTGATGTTTCGGCAACTTTCCAGTTACCAATTTTTGCTCTGTCAAAGTTACATTTGTGCAAACTACCCACTTTATAAATATGAATTAAAAAATTAAAAATAAAGGTGTACATACATGCCAGAAGGGCCTAATGTGTAAAGTCAGTGACAAGACTATGTGCGACAGTCGCAGAAACCAAAGAAAATATTATTTGTAGTATGTTTGAGAACAGAATAGAATAGAAAAACACTTTATTCGGGATAACACATCAGTAGAAACTTGACAGGAAAACTGACAATAGCATGCAAACAAAACAAAATAAGATAAGAATGCTCAGAGTACTGCAAAATGTGCATATCTTTGTGTACGTCAAAAATATCATCACAACCTTCTACCCTCATAATGAAAAGAAGGTTAAAAAGATATATGTTTAAAGGTTGTATATAACACTAACCCATACAAATACTTCAAGGTACTTTTTATTGTCATTGCTGAATATTCTTTTTTTTCTAATTGTAAATAACAAATAGTTGTTTATTTTTCTACCAAGGTGAGACACAAAGTTCTAAATTTGAAGACATTAAAATATTTCTGTGGTTACATCTTTTCTGTTCTCAAAATACAATTTCAGTTTGTAGTACACAAATAACTGAAGAACTAGGTCACTTAACTTTAACATTTTAATCAACCCACATAGTGTAAAGGAAAGTTTGTGATTTTGCTATAGTTAGGATCCCATGACGCATACGAAATACAATTTAAATTGCCCATATTAGGTATTTAGATGGCATTCTTGGAGTGTAGGCTGTGTGTATTACGTCAGGAATGCGTAATAAATAATTTCGTGAATTCCAGCTCAAGGTCACTGTGTTCATTCGAATAGAATCTAACAAATGAAGTCTTGGCCGACGAAACTATCAAACTTACGATTTTACCGGACACTTTTTTTTATTCTATTTTTTTAATAATGCATTCATGTAACATGATACCAAGGAAAGCGGTTTCAGCCAGTCAAGGCCAAGTGTTGTTCTCGCGTTATTAGAGCGCATATCGATAAAAATCACTTTCACGCCACTCACCCGGCCTCGCGCGTTTAAATTCGCCAAATTTATATCTTAAAATACTCACTCCGATTTATTTTTAGGTCCAGTGAAACCGTAAAGGCATGACACACGATTTTGACAAGTACTGGTCTTATAAACACTAATTTAATTTCGAGACTCGAAGAACGTCGCAGTTAACTAAAATCAATCAAATTAACTGCATTAGCCATAAATACCGAAGTAATACTCACATAAATATATTTTTTAGTATCCAAAGCAACCAAAACGAACAACTGTCTTGAAATTCACTGTAAAACCTTTAATTAACGTTTGTTTTATATTTCACACGCGCCGTTCACGGTAACAAACACTTTAATAATTAATTTCTCGTTGAAATCCAGCCCGTACGTCGTGAAATTTGTTTTTTTTTGATCTCATGTAATTTTAGAAGACTTCATCCATGCCTGTGACGTCACTGAATTTTGTTGGCAATCCTATTTTTATGCCACTTCCGTGTCGAACGATAAAATGTCTTATTATGAAAAGGAAATTTGAGCGATTATAACCCTTATATCGTTGTGTTAAAGCTGATATTGAGAACCGTAATTTACTGTAATTAAATTCAAGTTTTTCGTCGGTGTTGTAAGCCTAAAATATTACAACTGTCCCCCTTCCAACCAATGTACAATGCATATGGTCGAATTGACGTCAAAAATCTTATTTTTGATAAATATTGTCACGCAATAAACTTTCTTAATACCCTGCATTACAGTTTAAATTGTAACCTCAATTTTTATACTTCTAAACTGCCAACATGTATACTGGCAAACTTCACTATATTTTTTACAATCATGAAGATGACTCATCGGCTGTCAGCTGTTTATAATTGACTCGATCAATTAAATGAATTGACGTAATTTCAATTTTTTTATAAAGAAAAATAACTATTTTAATCAGCAATATTCATTTGTTAATAATTTCAATTTAAACATGTTGTCGAGTCCACATACGAGTACGTAAGCTGTGTGTTACTTTACCTAATATTGCTACTCAACGGTAGATGGCGCTTCATCTTTGTTTTGTGGTCCGTACACTATTTGTCCATAGATGTCACTAAATGCGTAAGCGCAAATTGAAGGCAGAACTTGTCAACGCAAAATACACAAACGAGACTAGCGAAATCATGCGAAATAAATCCCCATACAAATAATCCATTCAAAGAGTTGTAATGGTTGTAGGAAATTTGTTGTGGTCTAGATGTCCATTTCATATGATTTCATAGGTAAAATAATGCTACATAATAATAGCTCTGTGAGTAGGGAATGCAAACCCGGTTATTTTACCATAGGTACAAATAACCGGTTATAACCGATCACAATATCTCGGCCATTTGGAAATATTTCCAGAAACAGAATCGACAAAAATATCTGTAGGTACCTATACTTATTGAAGTTTATCACGAAATTTCATGAGAATCAGTTGATGAATGTGGCCTTTAGGAGAGAACAGCTGGAAATCATAACATCTAAAAAAATTGGGCCAAGCTGAAGGATAGACGCTTCGCTCGCTCAGTCAATGAACTTGCTGATTCGTTTTATTTTACTCTATAGATTAAGAAATCCATAACTTACTAATATGCTCATTTTCGTTTGACCATGTCAATCTGTTGACGAACTGTAATGTACTGGTATTTTTAATTGGGATATATTTAAATGCACATCTGTATTATTTTTCAGTACACTAGGTACCTAACTCCACTAATTAACTGAATGCATACCTACCAGAAAAACTAATGCTGTGCAAAAAAAACAATTGATTAACTGAACATGTCCTACAAAAAGAACTTAAACATCATACAAAACGAGATGACCTTTTTAACCGAATTCACACCAAAAATATGGTTCGTACATCGGATATATTTGAAAGTTTCACCAAAAATACTGACTTGCGCACTAATTATCCTCGCACTGCACTCTAAGATCCGACTCGGCCGGGTTAGGTTAGTTTTTTTTTTATATCCAGTAAAACAGTTTTGCAAATACCTTTAAATAGTATATTGAATTCGAGGTACTGAAGGAAGGAAGGAATTAAAGGTACCTACAAATATTAGCACATATGAATCTGATGTAAATAATGCTTTAAATGATGTAATCGCATGGCTTAACGATAATAACCTACAAATTAATCTAGCTAAAACTAAGTTCATGCAGTTCAGATCATACAAGAAATCACATCAAATTAAAGTCACACACGACAATGTTGATATAGATCAGGTAAATCACTCTACATTCCTAGGTGTAACCTTAGACCAACACTGTAACTGGAAAGCGCATATTGAAAACCTGTGTAAGAAAGTAAACCAATTCGTTTTTGTACTGTGGCAACTCAAAGAAATAATATCACAAAAGACAGCACTTTTGACTTATCATGGCTATGTAGAGTCTATTTTGAGATGTGGCATCCTCCTCTGGGGGAACTCAGTTGACGCCGATAGAGCATTTATAGCTCAGAAGAAATGCATTAGGGCAATCTGTGGAAGTGGACGTAGAGAATCATGTCAATTAGCATTTACTGAACTGCATCTATTAACATTACCTGGGAGCCAATTCTCGCGCCTTTGATATAATATCCAACTCGATATTTATCGAAAAAACATGGCGGATATCAACAAATCTCGACATTCGGTATTCTCGTGTTATCAAATGTGATATTTATCCAGTGCCAGCACTCGATACGCAACGAGTGGTCAAGCGTAGCCGATACAAAATTATCGTCTGTGATATTGCTATTGTCAAAAGTGTTTAAGCTATAATTTATTAGATTTTCTTGCATTTTTATTGATTTGTTGTAGTAAAATATGAACGCTGACGATTTTATACTCAATTTTATTGAGAATGTCGTTGAAGAGGCTGAAGTTGCGGCAGTGTTTCCACGAAGACGAATTTTATGGCGCGAGGACCCTTTTCTATGGAATGGAATTAATAATAATATATTTTTTCCATAATTAATTTCTCGCCTACTGTAGAATATTAATATCACGACCTTTACGAATTTATGATTAACAATAATAAGCCTATAAAAAAAGTCTGACACTGACATGTTGCCATGCTTGCGTTCCATTCGATGAGCACTGAAACAACTTTTCTTTTTCTTTGCTTCACAGCTCATAAATTTACATAAAATAAAGTAAGTAATACAAATATTTTACATACATTAACAACATGTACAATGGTTTGTATATCAAATAAAATAAAATAAGTAAAAAAAATATTCCTCGATTATAATATAAGTATAATCAAGAAAATGGAACGTGAAGTATAGCACCTGTCACCGATATCGTATCGAGTTTTATATAGAATAGACCTGAGAATACCATTTTCTCTATGAATGGAGATTTTTGTGATATTTTCGTATTTTTCGTTCGATACAAGACGTTTGATATATTATCAAATTCGATAGCAAATCACATGAACTGAGAATTGGCTCCCTGGCCTATATATTTACGAAACAGCAGTATTTGTTAAACAAAACCCTGATCTTTTTCCATCTTTGACCAATGCATAAAATAGGCCCCTTAGACAGTATAAAATAGTCATACCACCACACAGGCTTAAAGCGAGGAAGAAAAGCGCATATTTTATGTGTATGCAAATATTTAATAAAATCCCAGCTGAGCTAAAGATGCTACCAACTCCAGAATTCAAACATAAGTTTAAAATAATGATGCATGATAAATGTTTTTATAGTATCGCCGAATTTTTTAATCACAAATTTTAGAACTTAAGGAATATGTGACAATAATTGTAATCATAATAATTAGGGTAAATAATCAAATCAATGTTATATACAATCCATAAAATTTATATAAAATGTGAATTTTTATAAAATGTGAACTTCATAATAATAATAATCATAATATTACTGAAACATGTGTGTAGCAATGGCTTGCTGACCAAAATGTTCACATGCCTAACGGTCGGACATATCTTGGGTAAAAATATAAATGTGTAACATCTTATGTACCATTTATGTTTTTGTGAATAAAAACTTTCTTTCGCATTATTTAGTGTGCATAGTTAGTGTGCAAATCAGTATTTTTGGTGAAACTTTCAAATATTTTGTTCGAAAAAGGGAATAAGTATACAAATATCGATTTAAATACATGCCTTTTTAATTTTGATCAAAATTTTAACTTTAGGTACCTAATACTCTTTATTATTATTATTTATTAATTTTACAACAAAGATTACATATAATCTAAGGCCCTGCGAAACTGTTATGACAGTTTGTCTACAGGAAGACTTTTCAATAACTAACTAACTAAGTACAATTTATAAAAATCACTTACATTTTAATCTTTACTTTATATGAGTCTATGGTGCTCGCAATAAATTAATTTTATTTTTATTTATTTTTTACATGCTACATAATATTTAAAACCATCTAATTATTTATTTTACCTATATACGGTCCGACACAAAATATGAGAAGTTTAAGTGGCAATACTGTATTGACGTCCCCGTTTTCTTAGATTGATTAGAAAGGGACGACACGACAGTATTGCCACTTTAATTTCTACTCTTTTGTGTCAGACTGTACAACCTGCCTCTATGGGGCGTTAAAATGTAAAGTCAGATTTTACTCAACTTTAATCAATTTTGTTTAGTGACATTAAAAAAAAATGTATAAGGCCTTAAAAAAATCTTTAATGTACAGAAAGAGTAGAAATTAAAAAATGGCAATACTGTCGTGTCTTTTATTAGACCTCAAAGTTTAATAGTTGAGTCAATGTTTCGTTGGTAAATTGCGATTATTCATTTGACATTTGGCGACACTTAAAACTAAACATTTAATATCTATATGCTGTCAATTTAGCATTAGATTGTGTAAAAAAGAGACTAGATGTTTTAAAAAAGTCGCAAAACAAAAGATGCTCAGTGACAACATTTCATATTTATAACAGGTGGAAATTAATATAGAGATCGACAGGGCTTTACGTCATGTACCTTAAAAAAATCTTTGAATTTATTGTTCTGTATTTAAAGAAATATAAGAAAATACATCAAATAAGTGCAATCTAAAACAATACGGGCTGAATAGGGTTGTGGTCTAAACCAAAGAGCGAAAAAAAATATATTTTTTTTATTTGACGTTGACAGATGGCAGATGCATACCGAGTTTTATTAAGTTTTTTTTTAAAAGAAAACCGACTAAAGTAACCGTTCCATTAAGTTCTGGTTTTGGTGTTGCCACATTTTAAAATGAGTATGTTTTTATAAATTAATAATAAAATAAATAATCATCTCAGAAAATAAATAAAAACAGAGATTACTTCATCTTTTTAAGCAGAATTCAGAAAAGTAATAAAATGATAGTCTTAAAAATATGAAATGTTGTCAATTAAACCTTGAATGTAAAGCAAGCAATAAATAATTTATGATTATGGTTAAGGCCATGGTCAGAGACATCCGATATACTTTAATCAAACAAGATTTAAACTTTGTAGTTCTTGTTCTTACCAGTATATAGAGCTTAGGCATTATCAATTGTTGTATAATTAGACGGGGAATTACCTAACTATTTCGGTTGAACATATTATAACTATTATCAAAATATATCAGTGTAAGCATAGATAATAGGAAAGTAGATGATTTCCTGTAAAATATGGAGCAATGCAATACGTAAGGTCTGCTTTGTTACTTTGGCTAGTCATCGGGTTACTGTGGCTAGTCATCGGGTTACTTTGGCTAGTCATCGGGCTACTTTGGCTAGTCATCGGGTTACTTTAGCTAGTCATCGGGTTACTTTGGCTAGTCATCGGGGTACTGTGGCTAGTCATCGGGTTACTGTGGCTAGTCATCGGGTTACTGTGGCTAGTCATTGGGTTACTTTGGCTAGTTATTGGGTTACTCTGGTTACTCATCGACTAACTGTGTCTAGTTATTGCGTTACTGTGGCTCGTTATCAGGTTACTGTGGCTAGTCATCGGGTTACTGTGGCTAGTCATTGGGTTATTTTGGCTAGTTATTGAGTTACTATGGTTACTCATCGGGGTGTCTAGTTATTGCGTTACTGTGGCTAGTCATTGGGTTACTGTGTCTAGTTATTGCGTTACTGTGGCTCGTCATCGGGTTACTGTGGCTAGTCATCAGGTTACTGTGGCTAGTCATCGGGTTACTGTGTCTAGTTTGCGTTACTGTGGCTCGTCATCGGGTTACTATGGTTACTCATCGGGATACTGTGTCTAGTTATTGCGTTACTGTGGCTAGTCATCGGGTTACTGTGTCTAGTTATTGCGTTACTGTGGCTCGTCATCGGGTTACTGAGGCTAGTCATCGGGTTACTGTGTCTAGTTATTGCGTTACTGTGGGTCGTCATCGGGTTACTGTGGGTCGTCATCGGGTTACTGTGGCTAGTCATTGGGTTACTTTGGCTAGTTATTGGGTTACTCTGGTTACTCATCGACTAACTGTGTCTAGTTATTGCGTTACTGTGGCTCGTTATCAGGTTACTGTGGCTAGTCATCGGGTTACTGTGGCTAGTCATTGGGTTATTTTGGCTAGTTATTGAGTTACTATGGTTACTTATCGGGGTGTCTAGTTATTGCGTTACTGTGGCTAGTCATTGGGTTACTGTGTCTAGTTATTGCGTTACTGTGGCTCGTCATCGGGTTACTGTGGCTAGTCATCAGGTTACTGTGGCTAGTCATCGGGTTACTGTGTCTAGTTTGCGTTACTGTGGCTCGTCATCGGGTTACTATGGTTACTCATCGGGATACTGTGTCTAGTTATTGCGTTACTGTGGCTCGTCATCGGGTTACTGAGGCTAGTCATCGGGTTACTGTGTCTAGTTATTGCGTTACTGTGGGTCGTCATCGGGTTACTATGGTTACTCATCGGGTTATTGTGTCTAGTTATTGCGTTACTGTGGCTCGTCATCGGGTTACTGTGGCTAGTCATCAGGTTACTGTGGCTAGTCATCGGGTTACTGTGGCTAGTAATCGGGTCACTGTGGTTAGTCATTGGGGGTTACATTGGCTAGTTATTAGGTTACTCTGGTTACTCATCGACTAACTGTGTCTATAATATTCTCTTCGGTTTCCGCGACTGTAACACATTTAAATAAATAAATTTAAATGGATTATATCGCGTATATTAATTATTTGAGCCTCCCTGACGTTTCGGAACCTTTACAGATACCGTTGTCAAAGGTTGATTAAGAAACGTCGAAACGTCAGGGAGGCTCAAATAATTAATATACACGATATAATCCGTTTAAATTGTTTTATTTAACCGTGTCTAGTTATTGCGTTACTGTGGCTCGTCATCGGGTTACTGTGGCTAGTCATCAGGTTACTGTGGCTAGTCATCGGGTTACTGTGGCTAGTCGTTGGGTTACTTTGGCTAGTTATTGGGTTACTATGGTTACTCATCGGGTTACTGTGGCTAGTCATGGGGTTACTGTGGTTAGTCATTGGGTTACTTTGGCTAGTTATTGGGTTACTATGGTTACTTATCGGGTAACTGTGTCTAGTTATTGCGTTACTGTAGCTAGTCATCGGGTTACTGTTGCTAGTCATTGGGTTACTTTGGCTAGTTATTAGTTTACTATGGTTACTAATCGGTTTACTTTGTCTAGTCATCGGGTTACTTTGGTTATTCATCGGGTTTTTTGTTTTTTTAGGGTTCCGTACCCAAAGGGTAAAAACGGGACCCTATTACTGAAACTTCGCTGTCCGTCCGTCCGTCTGTCACCAGGCTGTATCTCAAGAACGGTGATAGCTAGACAGTTGAAATTTTCACAGACGATGTATTTCTATTGCCCCTATAACAACAAATACTAAAAATAAAATTAAATAAATATTTAAGCGGGGCTCCCATACAACAAACGGGATTGGTTGCGTTAACTTTGCACCTCATTTGTATCGAGCGCTATACATACCAGGTGCAAACTTAACTTAACCACTTAAGGATGGAAAGTGTTTGTACGAAACCCTAGGTGCGCGAGTCCGACTCGCACTTGACCGGTTTTTTTACCACAGGCCGCATCTGTCAAAATGGTTCTTATAGTTATGTTGGTTTAAAATGACTGCAACTTGATTTTTATTGTAGAAACTAAAGGGACTCGCACTTGACCGGTTTTTTTACCACAGGCCGCATCTGTCAAAATGGTTCTTATAGTTATGTTGGTTTAAAATGACTGCAACTTGATTTTTATTGTAGAAACTAAAGTGACCCGACGAATAACCAAAGTAACCCGATAACTAGCCAAAGCAACCCGATAGGTAACCAAAGCAAGCCGATGGGTAACCAAAGCAATCCGATGGGTAACCAAAGCAATCCGATGGGTAACCAAAGCAACCCGATGACTCACCATAGTAACCCTATGAGTAAAGTAAACCCCACGATCTCGGCCAATATTGAAGTTAAGAATTCCAAATTTTGTAGTTAGATTCAGGTTTAGTTAGTAATATTTATTGTACATTGAGGGTCTCATGATGACCAGAAACTTGTGTCGGGGGTTTTGTAACTTCGAATTTTTGTCGCGTTATTATATTTACATTTTGTTACATTGTGAACAATAAAATAGGGTGACTTTCTGAGACCCCTCACTTTTACTGTTGGACCGCCCCGCTATGAAATGATATAAATAACGAACTATTGTAATGTTTATAAATACCTATATAAAGCTTGTTACCGCCCTGCGACTTTTTCACCTTTCACTTAATTTTTTATCCCCATTTTCAAGCCACCGGTTTTTTTTTTGAAAATCCTTTCTTTGTGCTCCTATCGGCCTCTTAAAACGCTATCTTGCGATGCGAGGCATTTTTTTTTTTATATATTGTAATTTATTTCTAACACGTGTTTAAGCTGTACCTAAAGACTTGAGAAAAAAGTTTAGAAGTTTATTTATTTATTTTATTTAATCTTTGTTGCACAAAAGAAAACGTATCGTACAAAAGGCGGACTTGATGCCATGAGGCATTCTCTACCAGTCAACCTTAGGGCCAAGCGGAAAAATTGTAGGCGGTGCAACTAACTTACACATAAAATATATACATATATAATATAAATAAATATATACAGCGATGAAACATACTAAGCAGATAGACTACGAGACTTCATTTCTGCCAGCAAACGCTAGCTGCCAGCAAAGAAGCTGCACACGGACTTTTTAAACGCTAGCTGCCAGCAAAGAAGCTGCACACGGACTTTTTAAACTCGGTGCCTGTTTAATTGAGAGAGGAAGACCGTTCCAGAGGCGAGCCACTGGAATTGAGAATGAATTGGACATGAAACCAGTGCGGTGAAGAGGGATAGAAAGGGCGAGATCGCCGGAAGAGCGAAAATGACGGTTACGAGATTACATACTCTTTGGTTACGAGTGGATTCGATATAACAGACGAAAGTCTTGAGGTATTCAGGAGATTGTGGATCGTTAAGAATCGAATAGCTAATGCAAATCATACGAATGTTGCGTTCTTTGTTTTATAGTTTTTTGGGGTTCCATACCCCAAGAAAACATATTACAAAGTCTATACTGTCTGACTGTCTGTCTCAGGCCTTTAGAATAGTAATATGTATACTAGAATTTTTCGTATATGGCATAACAACAAATACTAAAAATTCAAAAATATTCTAAGAATTATTAAAAGGGAAGCACACAAAAACATGTTTTTTTGGGTCTTCTTATTTTTTTGCTGTAACGATTACCATAATACGTATTACCATAGCCATCATGAACACGAGTAAAAATAAAGATAAAAAAGATTTAAAGGGATCTCCATAGAATAAGTAACAGCGTTTTTCCACGTTTTTGGTTCTAACGGTTGAATACAAAGAAGCTACAGCTTGGCTATTGAGCGGGGGAATGTAGCCGGCATCATGATGGGTACTCTGCCGCAGGGCCGTGTTCTGGGGGACATCGGATTTAGGTAGATACCCTTATTTAGAATAGGTTAAGTTGATTACTTTTATTTTTACTTGTTTTTCGTTTAGTAAATATTGTATACCTACATACGAAGACACTTTAAATGTTCGAACAGCATTTATTACTATGGCCGCTAAAACAACAAATGCAAAAGAAGTGCATATAATAAATATGTTTGATGGTACGGAACGCGTCGTGCGGGAGTCCGATTCGCACTTGACCGCTTTTTAATAAAGACATAACGTCTGTAGATTGTCACACTCTATTAATTACATACATACTGGTAGCTACCTCATTAAAATTCACCCTTGCGTAGACATAACTATTATTATCCACCCTGAGTATTAATAGACCAATCCTAGAGCAGAATAATTTATTTACTGTTTTTATAATAATGAAATAATGAAATAATGAACTTTATTCTGCAAGTAGGCCACAAGGGCACTTTTACATGTCTGAGTCTACCGGCATTTCACAAGAGGAGACCACTGTTGAGAAGAAACGCCGAAAGAAACTCAACAGTCAGTCATTTTTTCATAAAGGATAAGTACTCAACTATTACAGTAATATGAACTTAACTATACGTAGTTTTCGAAGAAAACATATTAAAAGTGTATTCTAAGATATAAATAAGCAAACGTTTAAGAATGAAATATAGAAACTACAAGAAAGTATGACGGTTTATCACAATTTATGTATGTTTGATATGCTTTCTTATTAGAACTGTGTCCCTTAAACTAGTCAGGTACAATCTAAGAAGGAGTCAGTTACTCGGTTTCTGGTTCAGGCCATGCATTTTTGTCGGTCAGATAGTCCTCTACTGTATAATATGCTTTTGACATTAGAGATTTTTTTAAATAATTTTTGAGAGATGGAAAGGCTAATTTTAAAACATGATCAGGTAACTTGTTATAAAAATGAATACATTGGCCTAAAAATTATTTATATACTTTACGAACACGAAACTTTCTAATAGCAATTTTATTTTTATTTCTAGTGTTAAAATTGTGGACATCGGAATTGTTTGTAAATGAATCTAGGTTTTTAATAACATACATAATACTCTCATAAATATATTGGGACGCTACAGTTAAGATGTTTATATCTTTGAAAAATGTCTCTTAACCACTCAATTGCTTCGAATTTTGAGTTGGACTCTATTTGTATAATAAAATAAGAGCGGTGACAGGTAGCCGTAGTTACCAAAAGCAATCTAGTGGTTAAGGAGTCACGAGAATTCAGGTTATATATAGAACGAATCGCTCTTTTTTGTAGCACAAATATAGTCTGAATGTCAGCTGCTTTGCCCCAAACCAGAATACCATATGACATGACACTATGAAAATAACTATGATAAACTAAGCGAGCTGTATCTACATCACTCAATTGTCTAATTTTCCTAACAGCGTACGCCGCTGAACTTAATTTACCTGCAAGCACTGCTATATGTGGACTCCATTGCAAATGACTGTCCAATGTTATACCTAAGAATAATGCCTTATTCACCATTTCTAAACATTCACCATTTAGTAATATAGTAGAATCTACCGCCGTAACATTCGGTAAAGCAAATCTAACACATTTCGTTTTCTTGGCATTTAATAGAAGATTATTAGTAGTAAACCAGTTAAGCACTTTATCTAGTGTGCAATTAATTTCCGCATAGTCGGTTGATTTCCGGTTAACCTTGAAAATTAATGATGTATCGTCAGCAAATAGTACTATATTACAAAGATTATCTACTACAGATGGTAAGTCATTTATATAAACCAAAAATAGAAATGGACCTAAAATAGAGCCCTGTGGCACTCCTAGCTTAACTATAGCTCCATTGGACTGGGTTCCATTTACATCCACTATTTGCATTCTATCACTGAGATATGAAGACAAGGCTTAAAGCATTTGAAGACAGACCATAATGTTCTAATTTCAAAATGAGTGTTCCAGGATAAACGCAGTCGAATGCCTTAGAAAGATCGCAGAAGATCCCAATCGCATCACAAGAATATCTATAATTCTGTTAATGCGCACGACATAAAATCGAAGGCCAAAATTCGTCTCTTCCTTAAAAAATATCCCCCAGGGGATGAAAAGAGGTGAATATTATGAGTGTGCTTTGTTTACCTTATGTGAAAACTTAATTATGTGAGAAAGTGTCATGTTTTTATGACATGTTAAATATAGTGAATCAATTATAATTTAGTATAGTGAATCAATATGTACCAATGAAAAATTTATTTATAACATTCGTTACAGGTCATATTCTTATTACATTTGTTTAAATATGTAGGTATAATTTAAATAATTATAGTTTATCAATTATCAATATTAATAATTTTAATAATTATAATTAATGTTTATGTATTTATTTAACCTTTATTGCACATTACACACGTAGGTACAAATGATGGCCCATGCCATGAGGAATTTCTCTACTAATAGTTAACCATAAGGCAAAACATTATAATTATAATTTATCAGTAAGTACTAGATCTATGTATTCAAGTAATGATATTTAATTATTTATTTTTTCATTATAGCATGCCTATTGTATTTGTATGCTATTGAGAAATTGAAAGGCTTTTATATTTATTATTTTATTTATTTTTATTGTCAATTGACACGGATCAGTAACAAAAATTAATTAAACGGTCATAAAACTCATAAAATATACAGGTTTTGTTTTTCTATTAAAAAAACTAAAATGCACACAGTTGTTTAAACTGTACGCATTATTACGGGTAATAATAGAAACAATATATTGAGAAACAGTTAGACATAATACGATAAATTATCCGTAGATTATGAACTTTAGTATATAACGCATAATATTGAGAAAAATAATAATCATGTGCTTATGTATGTATTAGAAAGTGCCCGAAGAAAAATGGCTTATGACTTTTTGATTTCCCGTGGTCTGGCAAAAAGTATCTTAGTATAATAACGGTTGGCTTAGTTTGTAAGCGCTTGCCTACTGAGCCGGCGGTCCCGAGTTCGAATCCCAACCAGGCCAAATATTTGTGTGATGAACTCGAATATTTGTGCTTGGGTCATGGTTGTTCTATGTATTTAAGTATATATTTATCTATATAAGTATGTAAATCGTAGTCTGGTACCCATAACACAAGCCTTCTTGAGCTTCATTTGGGGCTAGATCGATTTGTGTGACGTTGTCTGTTATTTATTTATTTATATGTAGGCGAGTATGTGTCGTTATGCCTTTATAACGTGTATACGGGCATGCATTATAGGATATCTTTTATCCAACTACGAAGACATATAATAGGGCTACTTATGAAGTTCACCCTTCTTTCTAGACCTTCTAGTCTAATCTACATATGAACCTGTCTGGGTACCATTGGATAGTTACAGGACAGGTTTAAAGAAAAATAGCCGTCGATTTGTAGGAACAGTAAGCTGCAGAGAAACTTGAGCCCCCTGCCATAGTAATTACTATTATTAGTATGAAAGTTATTTGAAATTATATATTATTTGAAAGTGCCCTAGAACTTCGTCCACGCGGAAGAAAAAGAGGTTTATGTCTTTCTTTCTACGTAGCCGTAACAAGTGTTTCAACCTATGTTGCCTTTATACTACCCGGGTCCAAAAATGTATTGAAATAGCCCAGCCGTTTAGGCGTGATGAACCTTGGGTCAAACAGAAACTAGCATTTGGTGCAGGATCATTAAAAACGTAAAGAAAAAAGAACTAAGTAGACACAAGTCGGGAAGTTATAATAAACTCCTCCATAATATAGTGATAGTGACAATATGCATACACAAATATTTAATATCATAATAAATACACACACATAAATACAAAGCAAAAAATAAATGTACCCTTGTAATAAATGATTTTTTTTAATAGCTTCAGGGAACACAGAAGTTGAATTGTTATTGTATTTATTTTAAGGATATTCATAATGAGACAGATTTTAACAGGAGGGCCATTTTATTTTTTGGTTGTAGGTACACTCCACATTTCTTAGACTTGGAAAATAACTAAATTTTTTGCTTTTTCATTATGTTACCGGTAAGTTTTATGGAAAAGGTAACGAAATGGAACGAAAAAATATTGGGACACTTTTTTTCTTTAAATTAGATTCGAAAGAGCTCGTGATTCTGAGTAGAACATACCTAAAATATCTAAATCTAAAAAAAGTAGGGTGTACAAAAAAAATGGGTCAGGAGATTTTTTATTATACCTAACCTATAGATTATAACCACAATTAAATTGAAATCGTTTAGCAGCTATCGAGATACCGATTATTGACATATACCTACATATATCAAAGTAGGTATAAAACAATGATAACATATTATAGATAACAGATTTGTGTTTAGTATTACTTTCTTTGTCTTCTATCTTTAACCTATAATCTTGCACCGACTACATATTTCTGTTTAACCCAGTGGTTGAGTGGTTGAGTGGTAGAGAATGCCTAAAGGGATTAAGTCCGCCATTTGTATGTATTTTTGGTATTGTAAAGTAAAACTTAAATAAATAAATGACGCTAAAAATAAATCTCATAATGTAGAAAATATATATTTAATTGTTAGTTACAACTTGGAGTTAAACATTTTACGCATGACTTCAAGAACGAAAATGGTTATCAATTTCGTTCAGGTGATTAGACCTAATTTTGTACCTGTCTCTTATTAGACATTATGATCTATCATTGTTTCTCTATAATTAAAAAATATATAAATTTATTTATTTATTTCTATCCGTCAACCATAGAGCCAAAGGGAAATTAAAACGTAGGTGCAGGATTATTAAAAGCCGTATAAAAATATTAGTAGCTTCTGTTATGTTTACTTCTTATTTCATCAAAGGTTAACTGGAAGAAATCCCTTACAGGCATACGTTCGCCTTTGTTTTTGTGCAATGAGGAGTTTACATAAGAAGATATATAAATGAGACTGTAATGAATAATATAGTACTAGTAATATATAAAATAGGTAGTCATATTAATTTTAAACTTTCAACCTATTTACCTATAGGTATTTTATTCTAACTTATGTATATAAATTAAATTTGTTAATTTATTACTATTATAAACTTGTATATAATGAAAACAATAGTATATTGAAGTTAATTTCATTAAAAAAATAGGTGCCAATATATATTTATAAAAAATACATGCAGTCGAAAATAGAACCTCCTTCTTTTTTGAAATTGGTTAGAAATAAGTAAATTAGGTTTCTGAAGGAATAATATTTTATCTGGATTTTTAATTGTCAATACGTCTGTGTGTAAGCATGTACCATCATTCGACATAGCGTCAAAATGCCTAAATGGATTTCCACCATTTTCGGTATATGAATAGTTGGGCTAGCGAGTACATAGGATACTTTCTATATGACTAATATAGAAAAAGAGGGTTATGATTTTTTTTATTCCTCACTTTTTTTGTGGACACCTTATACCTATCGTTGCAATATTTGACGGTAGTAAATACATTTTTCATGGAAATGTTCACGCAAGTTAAATGTTCAAATTTACCTCAAATTTGGGATAAGTGCAGATATCAAAAACAGCAGTATTTAGCCACAGTGAAACAAAAGCTTCTTTTTCATCAGCAATTTGAGGAATTAAGTCTCAATGTTCAACTAGATTAATGGAGAGTGAACCCGCGGGCTCGGCCTAGCGTGCGTCGAGGCCGAAGCGATGTTGGTGCGCGCCGTCACTTCGTAGTGAGCCTTGCCCGCGCGTGCGTACACTCCCGAGCGCACCCTGGCCAACCTCCCCTTGGTGCGTCCCTAACCACCCCACATAGTGAACCAAAAACAAAAAAAATAACAAAAAAAATAGTGCAAAAAAAAAAGAAAAAAAAACTTTTTTACAAGACATGTGTTATGGTGTTTAAGAAGAAAGGTGCGTTTTTATCTGAATCAGGATTGGAGGTACGGCTTGATAGCCAGCCGAGGTGGACGGCGCGCGCGGCGCTCCAAGCGTAGGCCTAAATCCGCGGGCGGCCGAACGCCGCGCGAAAATTTCGCATATTTTCGACGCGAAAATACCCAATAAGATTCTTATAGGCCTATTTTGTATTGCACACCTAAATGACCGGAATTAAAGGAATAACGTAATTAAAGTTGGGTATTAGGCGAAATTCGGTTGGAAATCGGTTATTTTTTACGAATTGTGAAGTGCCCGTGAGGACCCGTTTGGACGTGATCAAAGTGGCTTGCTGATGGCTTTTAATGGATTTTACTGGAATATTTCTAATAAATATGTGAGTATTTATCCTTATTTACAGTTATTATGACTTAATTTGACAACAGAACAACGTTTTTTGACAGTTTTTCCACTTTGTCAAAACTTGTTGCACAGTTTCTATATAAAACCTCCTATTAGAAATATTTTACAGGACATTTACATTAAAATACTTTATTTAGAAATTAAAACACTATTTCATCATTTTTTTATATGTATTAATCGAAAAAAAAAACCATTTCCTATAATTGGCCTGGCCCCAAACAACGAAGACTTAATACGGATCTACCTGTCTCTTTTATCTTAAATAAAAGACTTATTGTTATTTTATTTTATTAAAGGACCTCAAAATGTAAGTTTCCAATTCAAGATAAATATTCTTTTATTATTCACAGCATTGACTATAGCATTTATAGGTATTTAAAAAGCCGTAAAACCCGTAAATTTGGACCTAAACGTTGGTAGAGTCCATTAAACTTTCATACTAGCGCTTCAGATTACAATTATACCATTTATTTTATAAAATTCAAGTAAAACCTGATAAAATAGGTATCTCTTCTGACTTATGTTAATATACCTACAATTTTACATTAGGTATATAAGACTTGTTAGGTTAAGCCTAGTCGTACGAGGCGATTTAAAAGATGTCTCTAAAATGTGCAGTGAAATTATATATTTTTATTACCAGCATTGTCTTTTTCCTAAAATGTACAACAGTTTTTTGAACCTACAAAATACATAGTTTTCTGTTTAAATTATTTTGTATCACGTATATACAAAGACAGAAAATTATAACTTCTAGTGTATTTTATATAAATTTAAATTGAGAGGTAAATATGTTACCCGAGTGGGTATCATAATGATTGGTTTACTTGTACGTAGATAAACCAATAAATTTATATATAAAGGAATATATATATCTTTAAAAGGCTTTAACAAAAAATAACCCCTCCACGTCAACAATGAAAAATACTGTAGATAAAAAATAGTAATAAGCTATTTTTTGATTAATTTTCGTTATTATCATTTACAAAATCGGTAAAGACTGTCCCATACAACTAGTCTTTATATTTGATAATTTTTCATATTAATGGATTCTCGTCGTAATGACTTTAATATTAATTATAACTATGAAACATACGAGTAAGATAATAAAGTTATGACGATATAAATACTATAATTATGTTTTTTCGAATTTTAAGCTAGTTAAAATATACTGGTATTAATTATAAAAACTTTGACTTACATCTACCATCTTTAAACATTAGTTTAATATTTCGTATTACTTAGCTAAATTCCTTTTATTAATTTGGTACACTAATCTGACTAATTCGAGGCTTTTAAAAAAAATTACGGTAAGTACATTTAAATTAATAAATAAATCAATATTAACGACCAATTTTACACAAATTGACCTAGTCCCAAACTAAGCAATATGGTTATACAAGTAAAATAAAAGTCAAACATATAAAAAAGCTATCGAATAACATACAGACATAACTGCAAGTATAGAAAAAAAGTGGTTTTGTGATTTTGTATTTTTTTTTTAAATATATTTAATGTATAGGCATTTTTATTGTTACGTTTCAAGTCAGTTTAATTTCTTTACCATATTTGTTAGTAATAATAGGCTGATGGCAAAGGCCAATATATATATAATTCCTTATTACTTGTATATAAATTTTACACTTCATGAATAATTTGACAATGTTTGTGAAACGAAACATTGTCAGAAAAAAAAAACGATCAATAAAAATAAAGACTGAATTAAAGAAAAATAATAATGTACAAGAACGAAACCACGGTCCATATTTTTAAAATTCAATATTATAACCATTTACATAGAAAAAAAGTACTACACATATTACTTGCATATCGCTTGCATAATTAAATCAGTATTATAGAATACTGATTTAATTATGCAAGCGATATGCAAGTTATATTTGTGTAGTATTTTTTTTCTCTGTCTACTAATGATAATCAAAATGAACATGATATGTATATTTCAATTAATCAATAATCATACAGTATTATTACAACACTTAAAAATAAATAACAATAATAGGTACAATAAAATTACAACATTTAAACTAGATTAGAAAGTACATGTTTGTTGAAATGAAAGGATCCAAAATAGTAATTAGTGATATAATGAGTATTTTGTCATCATAGCAATATAAAATTGTGCTAGCAAAATTACTTGAACATATTTAAGGTGAACTTGTCTACAAATAATCATATAAGTAATGGTTTTTGTCGAAAAGTATAATACCAAATGACGCACACGTAATTTTTTTCTCATCTGAAAATGCATAATAAATTGTAATATATTTATTTTGTACAAAAACCAACAATTTACTTAGTGGGGTTTTCCATTACAGGTATAATTACCACAATGTCACATTCATACAAAGATGTCACCCTTTCGGACTTTTATTTTTCTAGCAAAGTTTTTTATAATGTTCGATTCATTTTATAATTAAGTATATGTAGGTGAAAAACTTAACTAAAGGACTATATGTCTGAAGTAGTAGCGTGTGTGTATACAGAAGTTAAGCTTTTCACATATATAGTAAAACAAATAGAAAAAAAAAAGATTAAATGTTATATAGAAGCGAAAACAAGAAAAAAATATGCTTTGAGCGCAGTTGATTTTTTTAAAATTTTACTTCTATATTAACATTTAGCAGACCGTAAGGCTTTAATAGAAAAAAAAATACAAAATGGATTGTATCATAAAATTAATTTGATTATGATCTAAAGGATGGAGCTACCATTAAGCATACTCGTACAATTGCCTGTGTTGGGTTTTAATAAGTTACAGCTAAATTTAAAATATAAATATAACAAACGCGATGTGCAAACCAACATACAAGCTGTAGAGGGCTGTATGCCCGTGTGGATGTGCAAGGAAAATATTAAACAATCAAATGTTATATTATTTCTATCGTTTAATATCATATAATAAATAAAATTGGGCAAGTGCGAGTCCGACTCGCGCATGAAGGGTTCCGTACCTATATATATATATATACATAATCTATAACAAGTTTGTTGTATGGGAGCCCCCCTTAAATATTTATTTCATTTTATTTTCAGTATTTGTTGTTATAGCGGCAATAGAAATAACATCATCTGTGAAAATTTCAACTGTCTAGCTATCACCGTTCTTGAGATACAGCCTGGTGACAGACGGACGGACGGACGGACGGACGGACGGACGGACGGACAGCGAAGTCTCAGTAATAGGGTCCCGTTTTTACCCTTTGGGTACGGAACCCTAAAAAAATAACGTGTATTTCAACAATACAATACAATACAAGTACTCTTTACTGCACACCTCATAAAACTTACAGGAGAAAGACAATGCAAGAAATTACATACATATTTACAGGTATTTATAGGTTTGTTTATAACTTGCCATTAAGTTTACCATTTGTACACACTTGTTTTCACTTTAAAATTAAATACACAACCTACTCGTATTTGAATTGAACTGATCAACGCACATTACGTTTAGTTTTATGTGTGTTCTAAATATCAGCTCTGATATCAAATGGTATCAAAATATTACATAGTTAAAAATTTCCAGCCAAATTCTTCTTCTTCACCATCGTTACTTTACAACAGATACGGTCGAGGTTGACTTACAGAAAAAATGAAAAAAAAAAATATACGTACGTAAGTATACAGTCTAAATATTAAAATTAAATTGTTGTGTTGTTGTTCCTATTTCGTTAGTTATAAATTTAATGCATATATTTAATTAATTTACCTACTTTCAGTTTCCTTAAATTGCATTAAAATTATGTTTCGTAATCTTATATTTTTGATAACGCAAAGCTTAGGTATTTCGACATTTGTAAACCTTTACGCTCATCTTAAACAAATAAGTCACACTGACTTTGCTTGTATTGTTAGAATGCAGTAAATTAATGCAATAAACCATACATTTCATTATACCTTTTAAAAACAGTTTAATTTTCTTCACATTTTTGATTATTTTAATAAGTAGTGTTATTAAAAAATGTTTTATAAATATAGTATGAACTTTTTCACAGTTTAGTTTTTTTATATAACTATAATGAGTTTGGCCCTAATTAAATTAGAACTCTTAACCTCAATATTTCACAAACTTTATCTGAGAATGGTTTTATAAACCCACAAGATTATTTTTAAAGATATCATACCATATCGAAGCTGTTGGCTTTCTCAGAAATTGTTAATTTAGCACGCAGTTTAAATTTTTCGCCATACGATAAATACCTAAACCATAGACGAGAATAAAAAACATCCCCACTTTAATTTATTTACGAGTAAGTACATTATATTTACTTTTTTCAATTTTTTATTTAAAAACTTTATATCAAAGTTACGTACGTACGACATTTCAGCTGAATGGGTGCCCTTGAAGTAGGTGAAATGTAATTTGCGAGATTTGATTTGATTTTATATTTTCAGGCAACAGGATAGGTGAAACTAATATAATAGCTTGTAAAATATTCGCATAGTCGTCCCTGGTATAATTGACATTTCAAATTTTCAAATGGTGTACAGTGTACAACTAATTTCATCAATTTATTATCATAGAACCCAAAATTATACCGACTAGTTTCAAAGTCAAAGTCAAATCATTTATTTGCTAGAACACAGTGTTTAAGGTCTTATAATTTAATGTTTGTTTCCAATGTGCTCAGCCTGCAAGCAAGCGTGCAAATGTTTGAGCGCGATATATTATATATTAATTACATTAATCCATAATAATAACATTAACATTAACAAAATTGCATAAAGACAAAACAAAATAACAGAATAAAATTAAATAGAAATCAGGAATTAATAAAATAAGATAATAAAATTGAGATGTCAGTTACGTTCCAAATATTCTTTAACGCTATAGAAGCACCTTTCCAGGAGCCAGGTGTCCAAGTTGTGCTTGAACTGGTTTCCTTGGAGCACTTTAATGTCATCAGGTAGACTATTAAATAGTTCGATGCACATGTTATACACGTTTCTACCGTATATCGTCTTACTAACCCGCGGTTTATACAATAGATCCATAATTCTTTGTCTGGTCGGCCTGTGCATTACTTCACCGCGCGTCTTGAAATATTGCTGGTGGGTGTTGACGAAGATACATACTTCTTTTATATATAAAGAAGGTAATGGAAGTATGTGTAGTTTTTTGAAAAGTGGTACGCAGCTAGCATCGTGCACGTTACAAAGGACTCTGACACACTTCTTCTGAATCCTAAAAACTCTACCTACATCGACCGAATTACCCCACAGTATAAGTCCGTAACGAAGAACTGAGGACACATATCCATGGTAAGCTGTTAGTGCAGCCTCCACTGACACCGTGTCTCTCAATCTTCGGAGTGCAAAAACAAATCTATTTAATTTACTGCAGATATGTTCAATGTGGTCTTTCCAGTGTAGATATCTGTCGAGTGAGATGCCAAGAAATTTAAAAGAAGCTACTTCATCTACATCAATATTGTTATATTTTATTACGATTGGCAAACTATTTGCATTGTAAGAGGTAAATTGCATTACCTTGGTTTTGCTAATATTAATGTGCAGGTCATTTGTTTTCATCCAATTTATTATATCAATTAAAGAATTATTAATGTCATTTTCAAAAGTCAATTTATTATTACATTTTATTATTAACGTTGTGTCATCTGCAAACATAATACACTTTTTTGGTGTTGCTCTTGGTAAATCATTTATGAACAGGAGAAATAGCAGTGGTCCCAAGATGCTGCCTTGTGGGACACCTGTATCATTTATTTTGAATTGGGATCGAAAAGTTTTCTTCAAAATAGTGCTCTTTATTTCTGTAAACCTACTAATTTCTGTACATTGCAACCTATTTGTCAAATAACTCTTGATCCAATCCAGAGCTTTGCCCCTAACACCGTTACGTTCGAGCTTAAGGATCAGTTTCGCGTGGTTAACAAAATCAAAAGCTTTAGACATATCCAAGAAGACCGACGCCACCGGACTACCGTTATTGATGCTTTCTGTAACGAATTTTATAAGATCAAAACATGCATATGTCGTTGACCTTTGTTCTCTGAAACCGTATTGTTCAGGACAGAGTACATCGTATTTCGTTAAAAAGCTGCTTAAGCGAGTGTGAAAAGCTTTTTCAAGTACCTTCGAAATAACAGGTATTAAGGTGATAGGTCTGTAGTTGCATGGATCTTGTTTGTCTCCTTTTTTGAACAATGGCTTTACTACACATGACTTCAACTCCTTGGGAAAAGTCCCTTCCATAAATGTTAAATTAATTATGTGTGCAAGCGGGAAACATACATAGCAAGCGCACAATTTGAGTATTTTTGTGATAATGCAGTCGTATCCACATGCTTTGCTGTTTTTTAGTGACATAATTATTTTATACGTTTCATTGGCATCAACGGGTTTTAAAAATATCGTATGGTGATTTACAGGGGTATTTAATTCAGCTGAAAAGGAAGATAAACTATTAGGTAATGGGTTAAGTGACTTAGTAGATTCAATAAAATAGTTATTTAGGATATCGCAAATATCAATTGGATCAGAGTATAAATGATTGTCCGATTTTATAGAATCGATTTCTTTATCCTGACAAGTATTTGATATATTAGAGGATATCATATTCCAAGTTGCTTGACACTTATTTTTACTACTCTCTAAATATTTAGTATTACGTATTTTTTGAGCTTTCAATAGGCACTTTTTTAAAATATAATTATACTTCTTGTATTTACTTTTCATATCCTGTTTGTTAGATGCTTTTTTTGACTTAAAATAAAGCATTCGCTTTGTTTTACAACATCGTTTTAGTCCTTTCGTTAACCAATTGTATTTTAACGGTTTATTGTTAATTTTTACTTTTACTATCGGAAAGCATAGGTTGTAAAATAGGCAAATTAATTCATAGAATTCTTGGAAAGCATTTTCTGCGTTTGTAAGATTATAGATTTCTGAAAATGAAAGGGACGATATGCACTCTATGAACTTCCGAATATTGTCTTGGTTGTAATCTCGCCTGTATTCGTGCCAAGTCGTGTAAGCTTGTCTTTTTACTGTTAGTAAAGTTATAGACTGTGCAGTTTCGTGGTCAGAAAGCCCAAGGTAATGAATCTGTGCTGACACCTTTTTCATGTTACTCGCAATTTGGTCAATACAGGACTCCAGCCGCGTCGGCTTCTGGATATGAGCGATAAAGCCATAATTGTCTAAGATGGCTAAGAGATTCCTTGACGCCGTGTATTCTGTCAGTGTATTGATATTCCAGTCACCGCAAATAACAATCTTTTTTCTTTTGAAATGCGACGCTAGATAATTTAATAGCATTTCAAGTTTATGAAGGAATAAGCCGACATATGCTTTGCTCTGGTCTGGTATTCTATAAATGTTGACTACAATTAACCCCAAACCTACGAGTTCAATGCCACAGCATTCGAAAAAGAATTTACTAGCTAGTTTCATGATATAAGGGATTAATTTAAACTCAAGATGTTTTTTGATCATAATACATGACCCCCCTCTACTCTTATTGCGGCAATACGTCGCCGCTAATTTCATACCATTCAGTTTAATGTTTTGCTGATGACCTTCTCTTATAAAAGTTTCACTAAAACAGATTATGTCGAAATCCATTCCTTTGTCCTTTAGCTCCTTAAATGTAAGGTCCAATAGGTCAAGTTTTGAACATAGCCCTGCAATGTTTTGATGAAAAATAGATAGCCTGTCAGAGTTTGCTGTGATTTCTGCGTGGTTGTGTTGTTCGTTCGATAGAGAAATTGGCCTATCTTTAGGGACGAAAAAAGGTGCCAGAGCCACTCAAGAGCCCAGGCTGACCGACATTACATTGACCATCATTTAATATGGAAATAGCCTTGGAACTTACAGACTTAATCTCTTCATTTATCTTGAAACATAACAAATTCAGATATGATGACATGTTTTGATATTTATTTAAATTTCTATATATTTCAATTAATTTACAATTATTATATTTCTTTGCAAATGATTTTAATTCACGATTCAATACATAGTTTTCGAGATTCGGATTATTGCATATATTTACAATTACAAAGTTGTTATCTTTGCGCTTAACTAACAATTTTCCTATATTTTCTAACAAGGTATACGGGTCTGAGTCCTCGTTTCGAACTGAAAAGACTATTATGTCATCTTTTGTTATCGTTTTCGACATGTTATATACACTATCCAATATTTTAGAGCTTGGCGCGTATGATTTAATCATAGCGGTTACACTGAACCCGTTACTACTTGCCCCAACTCGGGAGTACGAGATTCGCGTCGCTAAACCTCGCATCTGTTCATCGACGACGTTCAAAAATATACCCTTTACATGACGTCACTGTGAAAAATTTGACAGTCGCAACACACAAAAAGAACAGTGGTACAATTACCACACTAAAGTAGTACGCCAAACGCCATGTACTACGTGTACTGTAAGATTTTTTGCGCTGTGGCCAACTGGTCTCCTACGAACTTTTAAATTATTTTTTTCAATCACAAATTAGATTGTAAAAACGTGGTAATAATTAATTGCTTATCCTTAATTTGACAATATCGATTTTAGACACGGCTTTTTATGATCCTGCACCAACTGCTAGTTTCTGTTTGGCCCTATGGTTGACTGGTAGAGAATGCCTTATGGCATTAAATCCGCCATCGGTACTTTTACTTTTGTATTTTGTGCAATAAAGTTTTAATAAATAAATATCGATAATTGCCTGGTTCAAAAAATTTCATATTGTCAATGGGGATAGGTATACCATTTTTTTACGACCTATGTTAACTCAGAAACCATTTCTAGGAATAGGGCTCTTATAAACACTTAAATCGTGACAACGTGTCCTACGTGTCAAAAGTAATTCATAATATTTTTTTTTGAGTAACAGTCAAGCCAATAGTAACGTCAATATATAATAATGACTAAGGAAACTAACAGTGAAACATATCTAATTGAGAACGGATTAAATAATTTATCTAGTTACATACTTTTTATTATATTATTGTTTTTTTCTTTATTAAAGATCTTAGATAATATAAAAAATATATATCTTAAATTGTCTTTTTACAATTTTAATAAAAAAATTGGGTTATCATTTTTTTGTATACCCCAATTAGACACGGGGTCCTGAACACGGGGTCTTACAAATAACCCGAAATAAATAAAGAATAATTTCATATTTTTCAGACTACAGTTTTATTTCTTTTCTGCATTAAAAAGATGCTTAGAAAGACGACGTAATCACTGTTTTTATTTTTCCTGAGATAACTTATGGCGCGAAGGCTGAAAGACCGAGGCGTGGACCCCCGTTCCGGCGAGTACTTGGCTCAAAGGATCTCCCTGGCTATAGTGCGCGGCAACTCCGCTAGTATTCTAGGAACTTTTGAGCCAGGCACCTTCCGGAACTGTTCATAGATCCCTTCTAGCTTAATAACTAGTTTTACTTATTATGAATTTTGTTATTTATTTATTAAAACTAACTCATTCTAAAATGTAGTAACTCCAAAACTATGACACAATGGATTAGTCTGGAATATGATTAAAAAAAACGAATGACAGTGAGCTTGGCATTGTTAACAGCTTTTGTTTTCGCGGATAGGTTGAAGACCATAACTGTGCAGGCATAGTTGTCGTAAATTTCAGATCTCTTTACATACAAAAAAATATAAAATATAATAAAATATTTAGAGTGTACACGACGCATAGCTCTCGATCTCTATATTAATATTCACCTGTAAGTAATATGAAATGTTGTCAATTCATTCGAACTTATTAGGACGATTCTAGATTGTGGCCGACACTTTTAGCTGTCCCCAGCGTTACCCAAATGTCTCGGAATTAAAATAAAAAATAAAATAAAACGCATTCATTTATTTTGTGTTTTAATCTAAAGCCATAAATTTTAACATAAAGAAGCCACTACTTAAAGGTGAAATTTTATAACGAAGTTAAAAGTTGTGGATTGATCTGCGTCGGTCAATAATTCACCCAGGGGTCCGGGACGGTTACTCCGATGTTCGAATTTTGTATCGCACCATCCCGCTCATTCAAATATTGTTTAAAGCGAGATCGAGAGGGATGACTTCCAATTTAGATTTTTGGAGTACCTAACCCTACAGTCCAGACCAGTTTGTGTCCTAATGCAGTACAAGATATTATAAAGTATTGCGCGACAAACAATCACAGCTTCTAGTACAATTTACCGTGACTACGATAGTCACGTGACATAATATCATCCAAGCTCAATATGTCACGAATAAGACATTTTTTATTTTTTAAATATGTTTCTTCAAATTATATGTTTTTTAATCCATTTTTTTTTCATATCCTCATAATTTAACAAAACTATAATTATATAAAAACCGTGAACTTAAACGGACTTCTTCACGGTGAAAATGGCAAATTACTTACTTATTGACTCCATACTAATATTAGTACCCATAACATATAATGACATCACGATTAGGTGGCCATTTGTATGGAGCGTTTTTGGCTCTCCGTAGGAAAGTTTTCTTTGACGGTCATTTCTGACTTTTAGAGCAGTCTAAGTGCAGGTACTCCCATATAGAAATTTGATACCAATAAAAAAAAATATATCCTCAAAAAAAAATTTTGTCATTCCTATTGTGCTAGAGGTACAGAGTTATACAGCAACATTTGACGACGCAGTTGGCGCAGTGGTAAATAGCCGCCTACTGAGCCGGCGGTCCTGGGTTCGAATCCCGGCAAGGGCAAATCTTTATGTGATGAAATCGAATTATTGTGCCTGGGTCATGGATGTTATTTGTATTTAAGTATGTTTTTATCGATATAAATATGTTTATCGTCGTCTAGTGCCCATAACACAAGCCTACTAGAGCTTAATGTGGGACTAGATCGATTTGTGTGAGGTTGTCCGATATTTATTTATGTATCTATCAGCCGCAGACGTCCACTGCTGAATAGGCCTCCCTCATCACTCGCCACAAAGTGCGATCCCGTGCAGACCGTATCTATTGATTCCCCGTTACCATCACGTGGTCATCCGTCCATCTAGTCGTTTTTTTTACCCGACTGTACAATACAACTAGGATTAAGATAGCTCAGGTTAGCAGCCTTTGGAGATATATTTATGAGTCGCCTGATATCATTCGATGACGTCACCCGCCTACGCTGGCGGTAATGACCTAAAACTGCGAATCGCCTTCCATTCTCGAGGCGTTCTGAACAATTATTTGTTCAAGAAATGAGTGGCGAACAAACGTTTTATCCTCGTTACGATTATGAATAAACCAGGTGATCTATCCAAATTTTGACCCATTTGGCTTGATCATCCTGTATATTATCATTATTAGGGAGCCCAAATTATTATGAGTCAGGCGTTGTGATGTTTGTATATATCACGCAATAAATAAGTGACAAAGCATCCGTCACGTTTTGACAAAATGCTAGTGTGAGTGACAGATGCTTTGTCACTTATTTATCACGTGATAAACGCAACTATCATAGGCCTCCTGAAGTTTGAATTTACAGACACTATCCAAATCTCGCGTAGCATTCTTAAGTTTGAGAATAGGTTGATTAGAAAGAAAAAAAGAAAGAAAGAAAGAAAGAAAGAAAGAAAGAAAGAAAGAAAGAAAGAAAGAAAGAAAGAAAGAAAGAAAGAAAGAAAGAAAGAAAGAAAGAAAGAAAGAAAGAAAGAAAGAAAGAAAGAAAGAAAGAAAGAAAGAAAGAAAGAAAGAAAGAAAGAAAGAAAGAAAGAAAGAAAGAAAGAAAGAAAGAAAGAAAGAAAGAAAGAAAGAAAGAAAGAAAGAAAGAAAGAAAGAAAGAAAGAAAGAAAGAAAGAAAGAAAGAAAGAAAGAAAGAAAGAAAGAAAGAAAGAAAGAAAGAAAGAAAGAAAGAAAGAAAGAAAGAAAGAAAGAAAGAAAGAAAGAAAGAAAGAAAGAAAGAAAGAAAGAAAGAAGAAAGAAAGAAAGAAAGAAAGAAAGAAAGAAAGAAAGAAAGAAAGAAAGAAAGAAAGAAAGAAAGAAAGAAAGAAAGAAAGAAATAAAGAAAGAAGAAAGAAAGAAAGAAAGAAAGAAAGAAAGAAAGAAAGAAAGAAAGAAAGAATGAAAGAAAGAAAATAACATTTATTCAAATTGGACCACAAGTATCACTTTTGCATCGTCAAAAGGGTTAAACTAAACAATATAACACAAGTAATAATTAGGGGTGCCCTTCGCTTGGTCTAAAATTTTATGTTCTAAATTGTTTGGCCGAAAATGTTTGGTCTAATATTTAATGGTATACTTATTCTTTAAAATAAAGATTTTTTGCATACACATTTTTTGTCCTAAAACATGTTTGACCTAAAATTGTTTAGTTTGTTTTTTTTATGACTAAAAGGCTAAAAGTATAATATTGTTAGGTATAATTATTCTTTAGCCTAACATAAAACCTCCTAAAAACCCATATGCTGAAGCGAGCAAGCGAAAGTATAAGTCGCTCCCAGAACAATAGTTTAGGTTAGGTTAGAACTACGTCCCCAACAAAAATAAGGCGCTCCCAGAACAGTAGGTTAGGTTAGGTTAGAACTGCGTCCCTAACAAAAATAAGGCGCTCCCAGAACAGTAGGTTAGGTTAGGTTAGAACTGCGTCCCTGACAGAAATAAGTCGCTCCCGGAACACTAGGTTAGGTTAGGTTAGAACTGCGTCCCCAAAAATAAGGCGCTCCCAGAACAGTAGGTTAGGTTAGGTTAGAACTGCGTCCCCAAAAATAAGGCGCTCCCACAACAGTTGGTTAGGTTAGGTTGGAACTGCATCCCTGACAAAAATAAGTCGATCCCAGAACATTAGGTTAGGTTAGGTTAGAACTGCGTCCCTAACAAAAATAAGGCGCTTCCACAACAGTAGGTTAGGTTAGGTTAGAACTGCGTCCTCAAAAATAAGGCGCTCCCAGAACAGTAGGTTAGGTTAGGTTAGAACTGCGTCCCCAAAGATAAGGCGCTCCCACAACAGTTGGTTAGGTTAGGTTAGAACTGCATCCCTGACAAAAATAAGTCGCTCCCGGAACACTAGGTTAGGTTAGGTTAGAACTGCGTCCCCAAAAATAAGGCGCTCCCAGAACAGTTGGTTAGGTTAGGTTAGAACTGCATCCCTGACAAAAGTAAGTCGCTCCCGGAACACTAGGTTAGGTTAGGTTAGAACTGCGTCCCTAACAAAAATAAGGCGCTCCCAGAACAGTAGGTTAGCTTAGGTTAGAACTGCGTCCCTGACAGAAATAAGTCGCTCCCGGAACACTAGGTTAGGTTAGGTTAGAACTGCGTCCCCAAAAATAAGGCGCTCCCAGAACAGTAGGTTAGGTTAGGTTAGAACTGCGTCCCCAAAAATAAGGCGCTCCCAGAACAGTAGGTTAGGTTAGGTTAGAACTGCGTCCCCAAAAATAAGGCGCTCCCACAACAGTTGGTTAGGTTAGGTTGGAACTGCATCCCTGACAAAAATAAGTCGATCCCAGAACATAAGGTTAGGTTAGGTTAGAACTGCGTCCCTAACAAAAATAAGGCGCTTCCACAACAGTAGGTTAGGTTAGGTTAGAACTGCGTCCTCAAAAATAAGGTGCTCCCAGAACAGTAGGTTAGGTTAGGTTAGAACTGCGTCCCCAAAAATAAGGCGCTCCCACAACAGTTGGTTAGGTTAGGTTGGAACTGCATCCCTGACAAAAATAAGTCGATCCCAGAACATTAGGTTAGGTTAGGTTAGAACTGCATCCCTGACAAAAATAAGTCGCTCCCGGAACACTAGGTTAGGTTAGGTTAGAACTGCGTCCCCAAAAATAAGGCGCTCCCAGAACAGTTGGTTAGGTTAGGTTAGAACTGCATCCCTGACAAAAGTAAGTCGCTCCCGGAACACTAGGTTAGGTTAGGTTAGAACTGCGTCGGTCAATGGCACTGTACGGGGCGCCCATTTGGGCCGGATCCCTGACCGCCCAAAATCAAGCCCAATTGCGAGCCCCGCAGCGGGTTATGGCGGTCAGAATGGCGAGGGCATACCGCTCCGTTTCGCACGAGGTGGCCTGCGTGTTGGCGGGGACCCCACCCTGGGACCTCGACGCTTCAGCTCTGGCTGATATATATTGGCGTGTCGCTGAAGCGCGAGAAGAGGGGGTCGAATCACTCCTGGAGGACGTCAGGCAGTGGAGGCTAGACTCCCGCCGTGACGTAATCCAGAAGTGGAAGGACAGACTCGAGGTACCAAGTGCCGGCCACTGGACCATCGGAGCGATCCGGCCCGTCTTGGAGAGATGGGTCGGAAGAAAGGAGGGGTTTCTCTCCTTCCACCTTGTACAGGTCCTCTCGGGGCATGGCTGCTTCGGCAAATACCTTTGCAGGGTGGCAGGACGGGAACCGACAGCGGTATGCCACGAGTGCGGCGCCGCTGAAGACACGGCGCAGCACACGCTGGAGGTGTGCCCAAGTTGGGCGGAGCAGCGGGCCGCACTCGTGGCCGTAGTGGGGAACGACCTCTCCCTGCCTGCCGTGGTAGAGGCCATGGTAGGCAGCGACAGGTCGTGGGAGGCGATGTCCTCCTTCTGCGAGGACGTGATGGCGCAGAAGGAGACAGCGGAGCGTGGCAGGGAGGACGATCCGGCCTCTCAGCCAATGCGCCGCAAACGCGTGGGGCGACGGCGGCTGGCCTACGACCGCCGATTACCCCCATAAGGGTGCCTGTGGGTGGCAGACACGGGGACGTCTGTCGCCTACATGAAGGTCCCCGAGCGGTAGGCGGCCGTATATCGGTACGCCTCGAACGAGGGCAGGGTTGAGCAGTGCTCCCCGGAGACGGGTCCGATGCTCGGACGGCCGCTAGCAAGGTCGCGGTAGTATGCGAAGAGCGTTTCCCGCGACCTTGCCTATAGCACAGAGGCGGCAAATGGAGGGGGGGGTTTTTAGTGGGTACACCATAGGCCTCATTAGCCGACATGGGAGTCCCACATAACCACCGGGGTCCGTCCCCGCACCCTGGTGGTATGCGTAATGCATTTTCCCCTCCAAAAAAAAAAAAAAAAGTTAGAACTGCGTCCCCAAAAATAAGGCGCTCCCAGAACAGTAGGTTAGGTTAGGTTAGAACTGCGTCCCCAAAAATAAGGCGCTCCCACAACAGTTGGTTAGGTTAGGTTAGAACTACGTCCCTGACAGAAATAAGGCGCTCCCAGAACAGTAGGTTAGGTTAGGTTGGAACTGCATCCCTGACAAAAATAAGTCGTTCCCAGAACATTAGGTTAGGTTAGGTTAGAACTGCGTCCCTAACAAAACTAAGGCGCTTCCACAACAGTAGGTTAGGTTAGGTTAGAACTGCGTCCCCAACAAAATCTAAGTAATATTAATTTAATAAATGCGACAGTTTGGATGCGATTATTATTGTCAACAATATTTGGAATAGCAATTTATGCCTAAAATACATTCGACCAAACAATGTTATTCCATACAAATGTTAGACTAAACAATTTTCGGCAAAAAAAAAATATGCAAAACAATTTCGGCCAAACAATTTTCGACATAAAAAACAATCGACCAAAGATTATTAGGCCAAAAAATATGTGCCGAAAAAAATATCGGCCAAAAAATTTTAGACAAACAGATATAGACCCAATAATTAGGTTTATAGGTATTTGTCAAAAGTTACTATAGTAAATTATAAATTAAAATATTATTATTGCAACACATTATAATCATATAAATTGAGACAAAATGAACATAAAAATTTGCAAAACATAAAATAAAATCGATCTTAAATTATGGCATCATATTGTGGGGTAACTCTGTCGATGTTGAAAGGGCATTCAAGGTACAGAAAAAATGTGTCCGCGCAATTACTGGAGATTCTAACTTGACCAGTTGTAAGCCCATATTTAAAAAACTTAATATACTCCCCTTAGCATGTATGTACATTTTTAGGCTCTGTGTGGGTATTTCTACCATTTCGTGCAAATCACATGTTCGTAGAAAAAAAAACATGTATTAAGTGTCAAATTAACTTCAAATATTTTTTATGTATTGTGTTAGGTACATAGGTATACTTTGCATCTAAAATGTATTATACTATTGCAATATAAATAAATACAAAAAAAAATTACATGCGAAAAATTCATTACCATCACCGTTCAGAACACAAATGTATAGATTTGAAAGCGAATAACTAATCTATTTTGCATGTATCACATTAAATTTATTCTCTGATATGGTTGAACTATTTAATAAGGAATATAACTTTGAGAGTCTAACAGTCGTATAATTCCTATTTACGTTCATTGTATAGCAAAATATTTTTGTCCATCAAAAAACTTCATTACCATCAATTAAATTTGCAATGGCAACATTGGCCTGTAGACGTACGAAGTAGTATTTTATGCGTTGTCCCTTCCATCCGCGATTCCACCTCAGACGACTCAGTGAACAGTGAAGGGAGCGGACGCGTGCCATAATTTAGTAAAAAAATATTTCGTGGCGAGATTTTGGAATTGGTACGTTTTTTTTTCATTGCCATTCGTGCTGTTTTGATATTAATACTTTAGTGTTTGATTGTACTGTTGATACTTAAATAAGCAATATGAAGTTCGAAAACTTAGTGTAGGAATATACCTACGATTGCAGTTGTTTATAATGAGTAAATCTGCAAAAGGTAAAGAAAATTCATTACCATTCTCTTCATTACCATGATTTACCAGTCACTTTTATGCGAATGGTAATGAATATAAATACTGGTAATGAATTTAATTATGAAAATTGTGGAAATGCTATCTTCTATCCGTTCCTCTTTTACGTGACTATACGTTTTCAGTGGGTATATATATGCAGAACGAAATGTATATATATATTTTTGCGATTTTTGATTTATCTTCGCTATAGGGTTCATTGATATTATCCCTGCATCTGGCAATGCTTCTGTGCAACTAGAAGACTATGCATCAACGTACCACCGGAAGTTTTTTTAAAGAAGTGGAAAACGAGTCAACGTGTCCTTCCCCAATTATAGAAAACTTAACCACTTTTAGAACAAACACAACAGTCGCAACATAATATCAGAGCTGCTCATGTCAAGGCGAGTGGAGCTACTCAAAGCAAAACTGTCACTTTGATTTCGAATATAAAGCGACACTGGACTAACGAATCTTTTATTAAAACAGATTCCAAAGTCCGATACAAAGTCAGATACGAAGAGCATTGTTAAAACTGGAAAGAGCTGTAAAATACTGAAGGCCACAATTAGTAATGGTTCCTCAAAGGAAAATGAAAAAGGAACAAATATCAACAAGAAAGTACTTCTAATTTTTCGACAGTGCTTCATCTGACGATGAATTTAATATTTTTTTATGTTTTGATGTGTATTATCTTAAATCATTATAATATGAAGAAGTTCCTACAACACGTTGTTTTAAGTCTAATTGAAATGTTCTATTGTGGCACACAGTATCCATGTTGCGTTCTATTGTCAAAAGTGTTAAATATTAACCAATTCCTTTGAGTCAAATTTACAACTAAAGCTTTGTTATTGTAATATTAATTCGTGTTACACAATAATTCAAGTAAAGTATTCTAATAAGTGGATTACAACTGATGATTAGACGTTAAATGGTTAATTATATAGTTTGAAGTAAGTAAAATTGAATGCAAAAAGTAACATTACAAGGTTAAATTGTACTACACTGTAAGTTGTAAATTTAACTCATTTCGAAATGTTGTATTGTTAGGTTATTGAGGCGTTTGTAGAATTAGATGTTGATTTCTATTGATAAAACTACTAAATTTTTACGAATTAGTTTTGAGTATAAAACATATACTTAACTAATACTTTGTTCTGGAATGTTAATGTGTACAATATACAATAACTATCAGAATTTAAATGATTTTTATATTACGTGAAGAGTTATATTTTTGTTAGTAAAGTATGATAGATCAAAAACATGTGCACTGCTGCACTACTTTTTTGAGACTGTTTTTTTGCCTTTTTTGAAGATATAAAAAATATCTAATATCGGTTATTTGCTTAATCTTTCATTACCAACAACACATTTTCATTACCATACCACTTTATATCATTACCATATTCCGTAGTTCATTACCATTCCATTTGAAAATACAAAATTACTTATATCTCGGTAAATTTTGGGTATAATTCTAAATAGATTATATTACAGTTTTTCTTTTTCCTATTTCTTACCATTGGCATAGAAAAAAATTAAAAATAAAAATTTCTCCTCATCTCCGCCGATTTACACGAAATGGTAGAAATACCCGTGTATTTGTCAAAGAACATCCAAATTTCTTTGAGCCACGAACGAATATTTTTCATAGAAATCAGAGAGAGTGTCACCAAAACCTTCTAATCTATATCAGCCTCGTTGTCGGAAGCATATTTATAAAATTAACGCTTACAATATGAGCATAAACGTGTACAATAAGTTGCCAGATAACTTAAAGGCGCTTCAGGGTAGACCATTTACTACTGGCTTGAAGAAATGGCTTACCACTCACTGTTTCTATACTGTGACTGAGTTTTTGAATTTATCATTATGAAATTATAATTATCGGATAAGATAAGATAAGATAAGATAATGTTTATTGCAGAAAAAGGGTTAGTTACATGTCTTAATATTATGTTAAAGTTCCACCTTTTTCGGCTGTCTTCATACAGCATGCAATTGTATATAAATGGGTAGGAAGGAATCATTATTATGCTAATCTTTTATATTTACAGTTAAAGGCATCCAAACCAATGTGCATCAATAGTACCAACATTATAATCAACTGAAAACGCAACAAAACAAGGATGTTATAACGAAGATATACAAAGCGATCTTGTAAAGCCCTACAAACAAATGGAAATAATTTACCAGAATGTACGGGGCCTTAGAACTAAACTTAAAGTATTTAAAATTAACGTAGAAGCTTCATGTGCAGATTTATTGGCGGTGACAGAAACAGGTTGCAATGAATCTATTCAGGATGCAGAAATTATACCTCCAACTTATCGAATGGTTCGCTGCGACCGCGCCGATGGGCGCAAGCAGGGCGGCGTGTTTCTCGTGGCCACACATAAGTTCGAGTTACGACTGGTGACTTTACCTGGTGACGTCGACGTAGATTTTTGTGAATTTGAACTAGTTTCCGCTACAGTGCATTCCAAAAATAGGATGTTGTTTTTGTGTTGCGTCGTGTATATACCTCCAAATAGTAGTGATAAAGAATACGCGATATTGTTTACAATAATAGAGCGACTCGTAGTAAAATACAAGGATATTATTGTAATGGGAGATTTTAACTTACATTCGGCAAATATTAATGTTAAAAATTATTTTGAATATTTTGTCGCATACTGTGGATGTGGATTCACTCAGAGTAATAAGGTTCCGAATTGCAATGACAGGCAGTTGGACCTGGTTTTAAGTACGTTGGGCGAAAGTGAGTCGGTGCGGGTGAGCGGCGTCGACGAGCCGCTGGTGCCGGTGGACGCGCACCACCCGCCGCTCGCGCTGTGCGTGCGGCTCGAGTGCGGCGCGCGCGCCGACCCCGGCGCCCCTCCTGCTGCCGCTCAGAGCGAACCAGGCAAGCACAATTGGAATTTCGGTAAGGCTGATTTTATGCGTATGTATTATTTAATGTTAGAGGCAGATTGGAGCGAATTATATTCGACAACGGACCCCGACGACAGTGTACAATTGTTTTACAATATTGTATATGACATATTGGAGCAATGTGTGCCTAAGAAAAGGCCAAGAAAGGGCGATGCTAGGTGTAGCTACCCGGAATGGTATACTGCACATATAATTCACAAAATAGAATTAAAAGGAAAGCTTCACGCGCGCTATAAAGAAAGCAGGCTGCAATGTGATTACGAAAGGTTTTCGAATTGTAGAGCTGAAGTAAAACGTTTGCTCAAGACGGCATTTGAATGTTATCAGTGCAAGGTGCAGAAGGAGCTTACCGAAGATCCTAAACAGTTTTGGAGATACATACGGTCAAATAGCGGGAGTACGAAGCGGAGTAAAGTGAAAAAGGATGGCAATATACTTCCAGACGCTCAATGTGCTCAAGAGCTGGCCATATTTTTTCAATCGGTTTACGATTCCCGGGTACCAAATTTAAACGTGGATGCTGCAATGGTAGCGAGCGGAGCGGGGAGCGCGCGTGTGCATATTGAACGTTTACAACTGCAGCAAATAGAGAAGGCACTAGGGCGTCTCAAACCGAAACGCTCGGCAGGTCCTGACGGTATACCCGCCTACGTCGTTAAGGACTGCCGAATGGTACTCGCTGAGCCACTTCTCCATATATTTAACTTGTGCATTGAAGCTGCATATTTCCCTCGGCAATGGAAGTTGACAAGAGTAGTGCCAGTGCCGAAGAGCCGCCAAGGTAATGATGTGAGTGACTTTAGGCCAATAGCCATTCTATCGACGGCAGCGAAGGTTTTTGAGTCTGTATTGCAAAGCTGTATATTTCGACAGATGAGCACTCAACTAACAGATGCACAACATGGTTTCCGGCCGGGTCGCAGCACTACAAGCAACTTGCTTAATTTTGTCACGTACGTGATGCCGAATGTCGATGCGGGGATGCAGGTAGATACCGCCTATTTCGATTTCAAAAAGGCCTTCGATATGGTTGATAACGACATCTTACTGGAGAAATTGGCGGCGGTCGGCTGCACCCCGCGGACACTTCGCTTGTTTGCGAGTTATATGAAGGATAGGCAACAGTTTGTTGATTATCTAGGTAATAAATCAGACCCCTATTATACTAGATCGGGGGTAAGTCAGGGAAGCAATTTAGGTCCATTGCAATTTATCATTATGATAAACGATCTCCCAGAAGTAGTCAGGGATGCCAATTGTTTGCTTTTCGCCGACGATCTGAAATTGTTCCTTGCAATCAATGATAAAACTGACGCAGAACGATTCCAGGGAGACATAGACCGAGTGGTTGATTGGAGCCAAAGGAACAAACTTTCTTTTAATGTGTCTAAATGTGTAGTAATAACATTCGGCCGAGCAAAGTCACCCAGCCACTACAGTTACGAAGTCAATGGTGTCCCATTAAAAAGGCAAACAGAAGTTCGCGACCTGGGAGTGACTGTAGACCCGGAGTTAACTTTTCGTAATCACATTGTGAATATTTGCAAGAAGGCTTTCAGAAAGTTGGGATTCATTCTAAGAACAGCAGAGCATTTTAAAAATATCAAAGCAATATGTACACTCTACAATGCTTTGGTAAGAAGTTGTCTAGAATGTAATTCCACGATTTGGGCACCGCATGAAGCTAAATATAACCTCATGTTGGAGAAAATCCAAAACAAATTTACCAGGTACCTATATCTAAAAAAGTATGGAGTCTACCCCTATTACCCTTTGATGTACCCGACATTATTCGTCTTAGGGATGGTCGGGTACAACAAATTGAGCGTTAGACGTGGCTTGGCGCTTGCTACTTACATCTTTGAAGTAATAAGAGGTAGACGGAGCGATCAAGGTATCCTGAGGCACATTAACTTCTGTGCTCCCGACAAGCACGCAGAGCGCCGGCGCCGGCCGCCGCTGCTGGCGGTGCCGCGCGCGCGCACCAAGCTGCTGGCGCGGGCGCCGCTAACGCGAGCCCTTACTACGCTCAACCGGGTATCTCTAGAGATCGATCTATTTCATTGCACTCTGAGTGAATTCAAAAGTGTTGCCTTAAATGTTATTTGTTATGAATCGTAATTTTTTCTTTTTGAATTGTTTACCTTCTCTATCGCTTTAGGATTAAATCCTGTGATGATAGTGTTAAGTGATATTGTATATAAATAAATAAATAAATAAATAATATATGTACATATATGGTCAAAACAGTAAAATTAAAATATAAATAACAATTATCAATCATTTTTAAACTTATGTCATGCTATATGCTTATAATTTAAAACCAATGTGCATCAATAGTACCAACATTATAATATATGTACATATATGGTCAAAACAGTAAAATTAAAATATAAATAACAATTATCAATCATCTTTAAAGTTATGGCATGCTATATGCTTATAATTTATAAATTCTTGAACGCTATAAAAACAGTTTTCAAGGAGCCAACTTCTTAGTGCTTGTTTGAAGGCATTACCTTCGAGTACTTTTATTTGGACAGGTAAGTTATTGAAAATCAGAATGCATATATTATAACTATTCCTTTTATATACATCTTTTTTACAGCGTGGCTGATATAAAAGATGTTTATATTGCTCTCTTATATCACTAGAATGAACATCCGATCGTTTTTTAAAGTATTTAGGGAAATTCTTAACAAAATTGCAAATTTTATGAATATATATACATGCTAGTGGTAAAATATTAAGTTTTTTGAAAATGGGTTTATAGCTGCACCCCATCCAAGCATTTGATATTACACGCACACATTTCTTCTGCAATAGAAATACCCTGTCAACACTTACAGAATTACCCCATAATATTAAGCCATAACTAAGAATTGAAGATACATGTCCATGGTAGGCAGTTATTGCAGCTTCTTCAGAGACACATTGTCTAAGCTTTCTCAGTGCGTAAATGAAACGATCTAACCTAAGACAACCCGAGTCGATATGTTCCTTCCAATTTAAGTGGGGGGTCTATATTTATACCTAAGAACTTAACACTACTGGCTTCCTGTAATGCAATCTCTTCAATTTTAATATCAAGTTCAGGAGGTTTGGCCCCGACTGACCTAAATTGCATAAAATCAGTTTTGCTCAGATTGATTAGAAGTTCATTGCTATTTATCCAGTGATTTATATAAGATAAAGCTTCATTTATATCTGATTCATACAACCGTGGACTGTCTCCTGTAACAATGATGGTCGTATCATCCGCAAAAAGGATTGATTTGGGCTTTGTAGCCATTGGAAGGTCATTTATGAATAACAGAAATAACAATGGGCCTAGATTACTGCCCTGTGGTACTCCTGTTACTACAGTACTATCAGGTGACCGATACACTACTTTACGGATTTGATTTTTATCTTCTTCAATTTTGGTTATTTCTGTGCAAATTTCGGAAATTTTATTGACTTGTGGAATTTATTAATGTATATTATTATTTTAGCTTTATATTTGATTATTTGTTGCTGTTTTTTATATATTTTGATATGAGATTTAACTTTTTATATTTTTTATTTGATAATTTTAATGTTTCTAGCTGCTATTTTATAATTGTAATTATCAATGCTGTATAATTTAATTTGAATAATGACTTGTTAGCTTTACTATTTTAATATTTGCATGTTGAGTATGTCGACTAATACTGTTACCAGAACGATTATTGTAAGACCTTTTTATTACGTATTATTATGCAAATAAACGAATCTGAATCTGAAAACATAAAAAAACAGAAATCAAATTCAATCACATCAAATAAAATAAAACAGAATCAATGGATTGAGTGGTAAGCACGCATCATCGCAAATGTCAACGCCACTGCAAAACTGCCATTGCAGCTATTATGTAAGCCTGTCCCATTTATACAGGGTGATCAATCCAAATGAGGTCAGTGGGGAGAAGTCACAAAGTATATAAGAGATAGGGAATTCTGGCGTCAATTTTAAGTAAAAGCTGCATTTTATTTATTTATTAGCGGTTTTGATCTAGTTATGTATGAAATTATGTATGAGAATTTCAAACATAACCCGGTCATAACCGCTGTAAAGTATGTTACAGTACGAAATACGATTACTTTCAGAATTTTAACCAGGTTCAATTCCCGGTTATGTATGAGATTTATAAAAAAAATAAATGATTTCATTTAAATTTAAAATCGACGCCACGGTTCCTAAGAACAGATTTCCCTATCCATTTGGATTGATCATCCTGTATAAATGCTAGGCGAGAGCTGGATAGTGTCTAGAAATCCAAACATCAGGGGGCCTATGATCGTTGCGTTTATCACGTGATAAATAAGTGACAACCAAGCATCATAGGCCCGCTGTACACACGAAATAAATTGAGTATTACCTACTTTTTACTTTTTTTTAAATTAAATTTATAGGTAAAGTTTTCATGTAAAAATAGAATAATTATTTAAATATCCATAAAGTTAAAAAAAAGAAACAGAAATTATTGCGTAAGCGTTGTTACTTAAGTGTATGTTTCATGTACAACAACTATTTGTAAGTTCCTGTAATTGGCTCTATGCTTCTATTTAAGTTTCTATATTAAGTGTATGTAGCTGTTGTTTCTCCTAAATAAATAAATATAGATATTTAAAACAAAAAACGTGCCATACAATGACGTCATAATTTGTTTTGTCTCTAATGAGATATATATTTACTTATTTATTTAGAAATTATTTATGATTCACTTTAATTTTAGTAACGTAACACATTATAACAATGATTAGTTCAACATGAAGATATAATATTATTAAACAAGTTTCTATGATACAGGCTCCCCCTTTTGCAGTTGATCATGGCACTCTTATCTATTTTATTAGGTACCTCATAAAAAATTCACCCCTCATAGAAATAGTCCTATTACTCGCATCCTGTCTATGTGTTAATAGACCAATCCTAGGACAGTGCTTATTTATACTGACATTTTATCCTCATACCTGTTTATTTATCATTAAGTATATTTACGTCATTGTAATAAAAGTATATTTACATCAATCTCAATATTATATTACACGTATACACGTGTATACACGTATTGTTGTACATGTACACCCTTCCCGCACCAATAATGTCTATGTTTAACCTTGTGGTTGACTGGTAGAGAATGCCTCATGGCATTAAGTCCGCCATTTGTACTTTTTCTTATGTATTTTGTGCAATAAAGTTTAAATAAATAAATAGATAAATAAATATATTCTAATCCATTAATATTTTATTCTACGTTTTTATCAAAAAAATCTTTTAGACAAACTATTTGTCTCGCCAAGAAGAATCCGTGTTTTTCTTTATATATGCAGTAATTAATAATTATAGGTACATATTTTGAACTTATTTACTTTAACCCAAAATGCTCTCTGTATAATTACAATTAGATTTCTGATTTACACCAACTTACCTACCTGTTTGGCTAGACTGGCAGAGAATGCCATTTGACATTAAGTCAGCCATTTGTACTGACTTTTATTTTGTGCATATATATCTATTGATGGGTATATCTCGTGCAGTATGAGTTCCTATGCCACCTTTCCGCTCCAACATCAAGAGTAGCTCCAATATGGCACCGTAGTCATAGTATGCTTTGTCGTCGAAGATATGCAAATATCTCAAAAACCCAATTGACACCATTTAAAATTGTCAACTGTTTGGTCAACCCAATTGACAACATTTAAAATTGTCAACTGTTTGGTCAACCCAATTGACAACATTTCAAATGCCAACTGTTTGGTCAACCCAATTGACAACATTTAAAATGTCAACTGTTTGGTCAACCCAATTGACAACATTTAAAATGTCAACTGTTTGGTCAACCCAATTGACAACATTTCAATTGTCAACTGTTTGGTCAAACCAATTGACAACATTTCAAATTGTCATGTGTTATTATTTGTATTTGGTTATACGGACTAGTTATGAAAATATCAAAAAGGCTGAAAGCAGCGTCGTCTTAAGAACCAGCACTGAAATGACGTCACCATGTGGAAAAAAACAGTCGCAAAATACAAAAAGGACTGTGGTACAATTTCCATGCTAAATCCGTCTTAGTAATAGTCCGACTGTACGATTTTTAGCGCTGTGCTGTGACCAATCACTTGTGGCCTACGCTCTTTTAGAATGAGGTACTATTCAAAATGGATATTTAATCATAAACTGGGATATTTTTGAAAATGTAAAAATGTAGTGATACGATATATTTTATCCTTTGTTTGATTATATCAGAAAGCTTGGTTGAAAAAATGAAATGTTGTCAATTGAACGTCATGAAGTGTAAACGTTAGCTCGCAAGATTAACAAACAAACATACAAAATTCCTATTTTAATAAAAGACTCAAAACTGATCCCGTTTAATTCAGTTGGCATCAATATCCTGCGAACCTACTTATATGTGTCACATTATGTAAACAAGGTGTCATGCTATTGGATCTAGTTTAACATATAGATAATTCATAGTAACTAGAAGGGTCCATAGACATGACAGTAGAAAATAGAACAGATCACTCCAGTCATAGTTACAACATTAAAAATGCACCCCTGAACTTGAAATACCTGTTCCGTCAAGTCTTATTCTCAGCCCTGGGAACAACCTTGGGGCCGATCAAGGTTAAAGGGTTGAATAAATGGTCCATATTTAATATTTTGGTGACATTAAAAGATATGCCGTTGTCATGATAATGGGGAGTATAAAGGATTAGCTGCTTAGAGACCAGAAGCTGGTTTTGAAAGAAAATAGGGTTAGAATAAAAATATCCAAGCCCTTGAGGCAAACGTCTCAAGTCCAGGGCTCTTAATTCGTTGAGGCGTTTTTTATGAATATATATCATTTTTCTATTATAATTAAGAGGAAATACCCCTGCTAATTTTTCCATACAAATCGTTTTTTTTTATTCTTTATTGAAAAATAAGCTTCGATCGCTTAGCGACCATATCAGCCCCATAGTGACATTAGTGAAACATACACTATACAGGCAACATACGTGTATTCTAACAGTTATCTGCAATTAAGTAGTTTTATAATTAAATAGTACAAACCTATTGCTAATTTAGAAGTCGGCACAGATAGTATAGCATTGCAAAGCGTTCTTCGAGTCGCTAAGCACCACAAAGTTGATTCCATCACACGACCGTATGTATGATAGGCATTCAGCAATAGCATACATATAACTCTGCTGACATAATAGATAATTTATCATTTAATTCAAATGCTGCTGTAACATTTGCCTGAGGATCAAAGAATGTTGCTCCTATACCTTCACCAACTTTGGAACCATCAGTGTAAAACTGCTAATTTTTCCATACAGATCGAGGTTTCGTTCTGGTCTGTTTTCTCCTCCAAAACATAACGGAATGGGGAGAAAATGTTCTGTATCGGACAAACATAACAGATTGGTTAAGTTTAGGAGGATGAAACAAATGAGATCGAAACCTCGACTTGTATAAACAGGTTTCTCACCACAGTTACCAGGTGCAAACTTAACGTAAACTGATAGTATGGGAAAGTAGCAGTGATATATATCCTCATAAGCTGTACAAAGTTTTTTTACACTTTGGGTACAGAACCCTAAAAACGTGGTGTTAACTAACAAAACAATCTTAGTAAAATACTCTTTGTTTTGTTTAATTTACCTCAAAATATTTTCACATAGGCCTCTGACGATGTTGGGCAGTATGCCAAAGTTCAATGACTTAAAATATTATATAGATATATGCAACTAAATTGGTTGGATCGCAGTCAAGAATCGAGCCAGCCGCTGCCAAGAATTCAGCGTTATGTTCTCAGCAAGAAATTACAATAACAAAATGCATTTTACCAGATACCTACCAGATTAAGCAGTTACCACCGCCTATGGAATGGACGCTTGCGGTGCCAGGAGCATCACACGCGCGTTGCTGACCCTTTAAGAAACTATTTACTCCCTTCTGGTTGGGTCCTCTGGAACTGCACAGTTTTCGACCTACCTTGTATGTACACGGGAAAAACATAGGGAGATAGTAGAGTTTATCGATATAGGCGAGACCTAGCTGCTAGCAGCTGTCATTAAATCTTGCCCTATATATTCCGGTGCCTGATGATGATGATGATGATGATGATGATGATGATGATGATGATGATGATGATGATGATGATGATGATGATGATGATGATGATGATGACGACGACGACGACGACGACGACGACGACGACGACGATGATGATGATATAGAATGCGAATAAATCCCCGAGCCTGTGGTCGCGTGTGTCGTTCTCGTCTTGGCTTGCATAGCCATGAACAGCGTTGTTCTACTTGACACTGTTTTGTATAGTCTGTAAAAGACTGAAAGGCCATTGATGATGAAATCCCCGAGACGGCTAGGATTTACAAGCTCACCACTACTAAAGTAAAATGCGTGCTCAATAGCAATGGAACTAGTTTGCTTCGCGGCGTCGCCCGGAATATTAAACAGACAGACAGACTGTCGGTCAAGGCCGAGTGACTAACTGACTGAGAATTTTGTACCTAGTCAACTTAATTCTTTGTATTTAATACTGCACTGGACTCTACACTCACGTGGATTTACATTTTTAAACCGCGACGAAAAATAGGGGTGTTATAAGTTTAACATGTGTATCTGTGGCATCGTAGCTTACAAACGGATGGACCAATTTGAGTGCGGTTTTTAATCAAAATAGATCTTAGATCTTAGCTGTCTGGTGGAAACTGGAAATAGGACCAGTAGTTCCAAGATATTCGGCTTTAATTGGAACAAGTGACAATATCTCAGCCAATATTCAAGCTAAGCTTCCTTTTGGTTTGTGTGTCGATCTTTGCATTGTTTATTCGAAACAAAAAGCACAAGGAAAAAATCGAAAGGTTGCTTGGGCGTTAGAGTGGCGGAATGGTTAACGCGCTGGACCGGCAATCCAGAGGCACCGGGTTCGTTTCCCGGTCTCCTCCACCAGGTTACGCATTTCAATTTCTCTTTGAGCTTTGATCTTTGTATCAATGGTTTAGCTTAAATTAAAATTATAATGGCTGTGTAAGTTCTCATACCTCCTCCTGGGACGAGTTTTTTGGGCCAAGCTGAGACAGCGACACTTCACTCGCTCGGTCAACAAATGTCCATGAATTGATAAGCCTGCAACGGGCATAGAGATATTCCATTCTCGAGAATATTTCCCATTTGATTTTTTAATTCAATTCAACCAATGGTTAGCGAACCCAAAGGTTGTCTGGAAGAGATCGGACTTTAGCGATAAGACCGCCTGTTGTTTACATCTATTGAATGTTACGTGTAATCGGTCTTCCTCTCTCAATTAAACAGGCACCAAGTAAGCTAGCGTTTAAAAAGTCCGTGTGCAGCTTTTTTGCTGGCAGAAATGAAGTCTCGTAGTCTATCTGCTTAGTATGTTGCATTTGCATCGCTGTATATATTTATTTATATTATATATGTATATATTATATTAGATGTATGTATATATTTACAAGTATTATAATTATGTTTTGTTATTTATGTGTAAGTTAGTTGCACCGCCTACAATTTTTCCACTTTGCCCTAAGGTTGATTTGTAGAGAATGCCTCATGGCATTAAGTCGCCTTTTGTACGATAAGTTTTCTTTTGAGCAATAAAGATTAAATAAATAAATAAATAATCAGAAGTTGTTTGCATTTATTTCCTATTGATGTGTGCAATAAGAATATTCTATTCTATTCTATTCACATACATCGGGCAAAGTTCTCGAGGACGGCACATCTCTACTGGCAACCCTGGGTAAGGCGACCTTTAAGCACACGTGCACAGTTTTTCGACGTCTCGTGACGTAAAAAAACCGTCTACGGCTATATATAGCATAAGTTATTTACTTAATGTCTGCGGCTGAATGTAGGTATTTCACGTTTTTAGGGTTTAGATTGTAGCTCTTGGGCGGCTAATACAATTTTGCAGTTATGTCTGCTTCACTTTTTAACCGCCGACGAAAAAAGAGGGGTGTTATGTTAATAAGAATAAGGTCTGGCTAGCCAAATGATGTTGACAGATATTTCCTTGTGGTATTACTAATATGAATGAATATGATGATTTCATGAATTCAGTAGGTGGATCCGCTATAAATCATTTTGATTCTTTATATACTAGTTCTAACATTTCGATCAAGTTTAAGTTTGGCATAGTACTTATGTAATTTTTTTGGTGATGGATTAATATGGTATTATCGAGCTAGGTCTTATTTACACTACAGTTAATTTTTCGCCTTGTATATGGTTAGAAAGTGTAAACATATGTTTGTCGTTGACTGTACTGTAGATAGTGGTAGAATTATGTGAGCTGACTATGAGTGCACGTCAACATAATATATCTAACTTATTTCTTTGGTTACCTTACGATTGCATAGAAAATCAAAAATATGTTCTAGTATCAAAACTATAATTCCTACTACACAAAGTGTGACCAGCCGCAGATTTTTTAAATTTCCCGCCAAAATATATCATGATAATTTGATAATACAGTAGTGACAGAAATTTTGGTGACTTCTGGCTTTCACCAGCCGATTGTTCTCTTAGTCTAAGATCCGAAGCTAAGTCGATCTTCACCGAGCTTATCACAATGAAACATATTTTATAATGAATTTAGTATATTAGAAAATATATTAAAAATGGGTTTGCTAAAAATATCCTGGACGGGCTATTTTTTTTATGACTTCAATTTTAACGAGAGTGGGAATGTGTCACAGAGAGATTCAAGGTAAGTATACACATACAGTGTAATAATAAAGGACCCAACATCGCTGTCGCACGTGATGGGACCTCGAATATATCTAAGGAAGTGCTCGGTATGTAAAAGTAGAAGCTTCTTAAAAATAATAGGCAACTCAACAGCTGCACATTCTATACGTTTTATACTTTAACTCAGGATGCAATTTTATTACCTCGATGTTGCAACATTTAATAAAAAATCATTTTTTTTAAATAATTAAAAATAGCCTGTCCAGGATATTTTTAGCAAGCCCATTTTTAATATATTTCCTAATATACTAAATTCATTATAAAATATGTTTCATTCTATTATCACTTCGGTGAAGGTCGATGTAGGTTCGGATCTCCTACTATCTTAAGTGGTAAGGTAAGATATACATATGACATCCGAGAAAGCTACTTTGTACCATTGATACAAAGATCAAAGTACAAAGAAAAAATTCAATGCCTGGTGGAAGGGATCGGGAATCGAACCCGGTCCCTCTGGATTACCAGTCCAACGTGTTAACCTTTCCACCCTGACGTGAAAACCGTACGAATTTCTCCTTATTCTTTGTGTGTCGATCTTTGCATTGTTTATTTAAAGTTTTCTTTGTGGTTTGTTCTTTGTATCAACAGGCACTCATTTACTCAAAGGTTAACTGAAAGAGATCCCTTAAAGGGATAAGTTGGCCGTTGTACATGTTTTTTTTTTATGTATTTCTTGTTTTTGTGTACAATAAAGTGTTTACAAACATACATACAATATAAAAAAAATGCGGTGTACCCACATTAAGAATAAGGAGACATTATATGTTTCATAAATGCTACTTATTAGAATTTCGTATAAATTATATGCAAATTTAGTCCTTGAGTTATATTATAAGTACTTAGATGTGACATGGTTTCGATACTCGACCGATAACTAGTTTCTGATATGATATCAGATAAGCTAACATACATACACATTGTCCTAACGTTTTCGAAATAAGGCTGACAATTGCTTGGTTTTCGAGCGTTCATATCGATAAAATGCTTGATTGAAAGGACAAAAGAAAGTTATCGGTTTTTCCCGGTTGTCTATAATTAAGAATTGAGATACGTAGAATATCATCATTTTTAACAAAAAATAACCAAAGTGAAAGAAACGAAGTTATGTTATAAAACTTATAAACTGTATATTATATGACAATGAGACCAACTAGAAGATACAATCTATGAAGCAAAAAAAACTAAATCGATTAATCGGTCGATTGCAAAAAAATTGTACATAGTTAAAAGCTTATTTAACATAAAATACGATCGCTTCCTTTGTGTGACGAAAGTTAGTCATACAAAATATATGGGTAACTTTCGTCACACAAAGGAATCAATTAACATTGTTTTAATTAAAGTCCTTAACTATGTAAAATTTTTTTGCAATCGACCCTCATCGGGAAATCTTCACAGAAAAAAAAGAAACGACCCGGCAAACTACCTGCTCCGTTTTTTGAAAAATAAATGAAGCAAATTTTGAAAATATTCAAATTCAAAATATTTATTTCAGACAATGTCCATAGAGTGTTAGTTACAAAGGTCTTACAATCTATGTTAGTATGCAAATAAATAACAAAACAAAGAATAAAAATAAAATATGCCAAACGCTATCTATTCTTACAAAAAAAGTTATTTTAAATTTTTATTATAATTCGACTGATGTCGATTATAAAGAAAAAAAGTAAAAAGGCTGAAATATGTGACTTCAAAAATACGGAAATATTATGTATTTTTTTTATCCAAAAATATTTTTAAATTGTTTAAAGATATTTTTGAAGGAAAATTCATCATTGTAGATCCGTTTACATCTTCAAAAAAATTGTCTACACCCTTTTTCCAATCCACAGGCCGTCTTTACACATGCCCCTATTAATGGCGCCTGCTTCTTGTAGCTTACGAAAATCTTAGCCATCATGAATTTTGCAAATGAATGTGTCAATACGGTATTTGTTGACAGCTCAAAACAGCTACTCTTTATGAAATGTCAAGAAACCGGTCAAGTGCGATTCGGACTCGCGCACCGAGGGTTCCGTACAAACACTTTCCATCCTTAAGTGGTTAAGTTAAGTTTGCACCTTGTATGTATAGCGCTCCATACAGATGAGGTGCAAAGTTAACGCAACCAATCCCGTTTGTTGTATGGGAGCCCCCCTTAAATGTTTATTTTATTTTATTTTTAGTATTTGTTGTTATAGTGGCTATAGAAATACATCATCTGTGAAAATTTCAACTGTCTAGCTAGTAGCTATCACCGTTCTTGAGATACAGCCTGGTGACAGACGGACGGACGGACGGACGGACAGCGAAGTCTCAGTAATAGGGTCCCGTTTTTTCCCTTTGGGTACGGAACCCTAAAAACGATCTGTCAGAATGAAGTTTCTATGGAGATGGCTTGTGACGTTATAAAAAACAGTAGTCAAAATACTACTTCTTTTTGTCTTTCTCGTTAATTCGAGAAAGACAAAAAGAAGTAGTATTTTGTGTTGTATACATTTCATATTTCTAAAATGTGGACATTAATATAGAAATATCGAGAGAGGTTTGCGTCCTGTACACCCTAAAATAGTATTTGTTTTTATTTTTCTGTATGTAAAAAATATATAAGAAAGTATATAACAGAACCGAAATCTACGACAACTATGCCCGAATAGAGTTGTAGTCTTCGACCTGTCCGCGAAAAAACGTAAGCTGTCAATAAGTAATGTCAAACACAAAGTCATTCGATTTTTTTTTAATTAGACACCAGACTGAAGTAACCTTTTCATTGTGTCATAGTTTTGGAATTGGACATTATAGAATTATTAAATTCTAATAAATTATTATTAAAATAATTAGTTATCTTAGAAAAATATAAAAACAGGAATAACGTCCTCTTCCTAATCGGAATAACGAAAATTAATAAAATTGTAGTCTTTGATCATGAAATCTTAAAAATAGTACCTATAATGACCAAAAGTTTAGTGTTATTTGATTCCCTGTATTTTTGAATGAGTGTTTAGTGGTTTCAGTGATACAATTTTGTTACGCTATTGTCAAATATTGTATCGTCAATTGGTGAAGGTCCTTCATTAAGTCATCAGAATAGCTATCGGGTGATAAGTGATACGATAAGATACGGTGTCGGGGGGCGCCGCAGTGTCTACGGCAACTAGGTTAGTCGATAACCTAAAAATATTACCATTGTTAGGTTATTTTAATTTTACTCTGATTTATCGTGAATTTACTATATAATGTTTTGATTGTTTAATTATAATGTTTTATTTTGCCAATTTTTGTATAAAATTAATGTTTCTAGTCTATGGTTTATCCTAGTAATATTTAACGTTCAAGTATAACAACACTGTATGTATTCTATTGGTAAAAATTGTGGCGGGAAAACAGACAACGCTCAACGATTGGACCGCGTCACGAATATCACGCGATGACGCGAGCCAATCGGGGAGCTGCATGTTCCCGCCATAATGACGATCGGTTGGCCTAGGAGCTGGGCTCCACTCTCCAGGCGGCCATGCTTGCCTGAGTCGTAAACGACAACGGTTGTGATAGTTGTGAGTTGTCCTAAAAAGTGCTGTAATGGTCGTAATTACTACTGGAATAAATCCAATTATATTCTGAGTTTGAGTTTCTCTTCAAAGCTACTGCCTGCAAGCCCGATTTATAATAATTCAGAAGTGACAAGAACAAGTAAAACGTAAGTACACGCCCAAATTCGTAAGTTTTCTCAGTGCTAAGTGAACTAAAACAGAAAAAATAGTCATATTTTTACTAACGTTATAATTCTAGATCGTCCCTGTTTAAGTACGGTCGATGGTCACCATTCTTTCATTGTCATAGCATTCTTAATCTTATAATTATCAATGATTGCTCTTTAAATTTAATATTACGCTTTATGCTGTTTTAAAATAGTTTTATGCTTTGTGGGTAGATTTATTTTTACCAGTTAAGCATGTTTGGCTAGTAAATTTCGATATTGTCACTATTGTATGCGGTGACTGGATCAGTGGTTTAATATTTTAGATAAAATAATACAAATGGGTTCGAATCCCAGACAATAGTCTTGTTTCATGTTTATGCCTAGTTAGGGTAGGCGCCAGCAGCGTCTGCTTAAATAAGCACAGTATTCTATGCTGCAGTTGACTATCCAAGTAAGTTGTATAATTATTCCAATTTGTCTAGCTGTAGCCTCTCTAGATCCCTAATCTTTATTCATTTTGTAACGATGTTTGCTTGTCAGTTTCCCTTGTTACATGAATTATCTGTACGTTTAAGTAGCGGGTACTGGAAAATAATAATTTTGCACAGTTTATTTAATATTTATTTGTAGATATTTATCAAATCACTTTATTGTTTCGTTGTAAACCACTCGTAAGTAACTAAGGAGCAGATTACTTTCTATCCACGCTTTGTGCTGGTAGCTGGCCCGTTCAATAACTTTTTAAATATTATTTTAAGGTTCTAAATTCTTTGGACGTGAGATTTCAGACTATGTCGGAGCATTCGGAGCGACGAAGGCTTTCGACTCCGAGACCGAGAGACGTGAACTCGACCACGCGGAGCCGTAGTCGCCTGCGAGGTTCAAGCGCAAGCCGCCGTCCTCCGGAGTCGGACATCGAGCTGGGACGTGAGCGACTACGGATGCTGGAGGAAGAAGTTCGCCGTGAACGCGATCGCGTGTGCGCTGCGGAATACCTGCGCGATTCTGCGCGACGCACCAACGAGCCCCACGGCCGCAGCAGTCAACGTAGCACCTCCGAGGCAACAAGGCGCCGGGATGCTGAGCTGCGTGCAGAGCGACGGGCCGAGCAAGGATCACGGCAGCGCGACAGCCGACACCGGATTGAAAGGTCACGTAGCCCTTCTTTATCGAAAAATGATTTATGTGACTTGTTTAAAAATTTGAGAGATGGTCTAGCATTACCACCCGTGAACCAAAGCGCACAACTGCCATTACAGAAGATCGACCATAAAAATATATTACCAAACTTTGATCCTTCTTCCAAGAACCAGCGAATGGATGTCTGGTTGAAAAAGGTTACCGAGTGCGCTTCAGTGTACGGGTGGGATGAGAGAACCACCACTCATTTTGCTATGCAAAAGTTGCAAGGTCTGGCCAAGACATGGTACGAAAGTCTGAACACTATTTTATTTACTTGGCCGGAATGGCAAACTAAACTATTAAGTGCCTTTCCATGTGAACAGAACTATGGCCAGACCTTGGAAGACATGATAAGGCGGAAAAGTAGGTACGGTGAATCAATAGAGGTGTACTACTATGAAAAGTTAAGTCTAGTGAACCAATGCGAAATAGTTGGAACCCGCGCAGCCGAGTGCATAATACATGGTATAACAGATAAGACTCTAAAATCGGGGGCTTTGGCACTTCGTTGCACGCATCCCGATCAACTGTTGCAGTATTTGATTAGCAATAGGGATTACAATCAATCTAATCACGACCGTCCGCATTTCAGGAATAGGAATGCCGATAGTTCAGTTGTTCCGAACACAGCGAGTCCTAAACCTGGTATCAGGTCTAATCCTATTACTGGGTGTTACAATTGTAAAGAGAAGGGCCATAGTTTCTTGCACTGCCCTAAACCACTGCTTAAATGCACGCGTTGCTATAAGGTTGGCCACGTAGCGGAAAAGTGTTTTAAGTCAGATGACAAAGGATAGGCGATCACTAAAGGTGCAGAGCAGAAAACTATGAGAATTGACTTTATAGATAGCAACAATACAGTTACAGGCAACAAACCGGGTTCCAAATTTTTGAAGGATATTAAGGTTAATAACACTGAGTTAAAAGCTTTTATCGATTTTGGAAGTGACGTTACCCTCATTAGACAATCCTCGGCGAGGAAATTAGGTCTGCTTCCCGATAACGTCCCCACATTTATGAAAGGATTTGGCAACAGTTTAGTCGAGTCACTTGGAAATGTAACTCTTGATATTTCATTAATCATTTCATTTCATTTCATAATTTCATTTTTGAGTGTCGACGGGGTGGAGGCCAAGGTAGCTTGTAAAGTCGTCAATGACCATTTGCTAGAAGTTCCCGTGCCGATGGGACAAACATTCACTGAGCAATCACATATATCAGTCTATAAAGATAATAATACATTGAGATTCTTTAATATAGGGAATGAGTTGCCTAGTTCCGAACTAGTTGAAGACTGTGACTGCTTATTGATGTTTTCGCCCACCAGTACTATTAAAATCTTTGGTGCTGCCTCTATTAGGGTGAAAACTCAAACTGTTTTTGATGGTAACGTGCTGGTCAAAAGTAGTGTAGCAGGAAAGCCGAACGACCAGTACTACATCAGCGGAGGACTTTATCGGTCTATAAAGGGACTGATTAATGTATTGGTTGTGCCTGGTTCAGAGTCTTGCAACATCCCATCGAAACTAGTCTTCTGCCGAGCTGAGAGAGTCGACGTTGTGAATCGGGTGGTTGATGAAACTTTTGTAGAGTCAAATATCAGTCAAGCATTCGATGAAAGTCAGGTGCGCGTGGGTGAAGGGGTACCAGAGGATGTTAGGCGGAGGCTATTGAATTTGATAGGCAAATATCAACATTGCTTTGCCTTCTCTTTGAAAGATCTAGGTTGTACGAGCGTCACCGAAATGAGTATAGTACTTAATAGTCAGCGGCCAGTTGTTTATCGCCCATACAGGTTGTCACATCACGAACGGGAAAAGGATGCAGTCTGGCAGTGGAGCGATGATCAGGAGCGGGCATTCGAGAACTTGAAGTCTATTCTGGTTGATAGGCCTGTCCTTGCGATATATGACCCCACGGCTGAATTGGAGTTGCACACTGACGCGAGCAGGATAGGAATCGGTGGAACCCTTTTGCAGCGAGCGCGGGGCAGTGAGAACTTTCACCCTGTGGCATTTTACAGCCGGCAAACCTCCCCGGAGGAGAAAAACTTTCACTCTTACGAACTAGAAACCCTCGCGGTGGTTTGTTCACTTCGAAAGTTTAGGGTATATTTGCTAGGGAAGGAAATCAAAATCATTACCGATTGTAGTGCATTGCGTTCCACTTTTTCAAAGCGCGATTTGATCCCAAGAATAGCACGATGGTGTTTGACTTTACAAGAATTCAACTGTTCTGTCGAGTATAGGGCTGGGGTTAAAATGAGCCACGTCGATGCGTTGTCTCGAAATCCAGTTGAACCAGCAGAATCACTCGAGGACCAGTTTCCGGTAGTCATGTCTATTAGCAGCGAGGATTGGCTTCATACTCTTCAGTTAGGTGACACAGAGCTTTGTAGGATAGTAAATATTTTAAAGAGTGATTTAGACGAAAAAGGACTAAAATATATTAAAGAAAATTATGTTTTTAAAGACAACAAATTGTTTCGCTGCTTGAATGAAAATAAGACAAAACTCAGGTGGGTAGTACCCAAAGGGGGCAAGGTGGCAAGTGTGTAAACTCAATCACGACGACATTGGACATTTTGGGGTTGAGAAAACTCTGGAACGTATCAGAAGTAACTATTGGTTCCCAAAAATGTCCAGATTCGTCAAGAAGTACGTAGGCGCCTGTATTGAATGTGCCTACGCAAGGAACAATTCTAGTAGTCGCGAATGATTATTACACCCCATCACAAAAGCGGAGATTCCATTCCATACCCTTCATTTGGACCACCTTGGACCCTTTGTGAAATCCGTTAGGGGTTTTACTCACCTCTTAGTGATTGTAGACGGTTTTACTAAATTTTGTTTTCTCAAACCTGTCAGAAACACCAACAGCCAAAACGTAATAAGGGCTCTCGAAGATATCTTCAGTATATTTCGAAATCCTGATCGGCTTATCAGCGACCGTGGTAGCTGTTTCACCTCTCATATGTTTAAACGCTTCTGCCTTGATAAAGGAATAAAACATGTTTTAAATGCAGTTGCTAGCCCTAGATCAAATGGGCAGGTGGAAACATGTTTTAAATGCAGTTGCTAGCCCTAGATCAAATGGGCAGGTGGAACGGTACAACCGCACAATTCTTGACTCTTTAAAGGCGCTAAGCATAAAGCATGGGGAAAAGAGTTGGGATAGTCATTTAGGACGCGTTCAATGGGGTTTGAACAACACTGTTCAGAAAACCATAGGGAGGACACCATCAGAGGTGATGTTTGGAACCCCTATGAACGGCGAATTTAACCCCATGCTTAATTCAATTTAATTAATGACGCTACGGCAGTTACTCGTGAAGATAGAGGCGTTTCTGACATACGCCATAGTGTTAAGACTAGGATAGATGTGAGCAAATCAAGCAAAAAGATAGATATGACGTAGATAGGAAACCCTCCCGAGTTTACAGCGAAGGAGAACTCGTTAAAATAACAAAGACTTGCTTTAGTAACAACGGGCAAAGTTCAAAAATTAATGCCCTCCTATATAGGGCCATACCGCGTAAGCAAAGTTTTGGGCAACGACCGGTATATCGTAGCGCCAATACCAGGGTTAGTCAATACCGAAAATAGACGATCAACAACCGTTGCCGCAGACCGCATGAAACCGTGGATTCATGTAACTGCTCTAGAAGTTAAGGAAAATGATGTGGATGAGAGTCTTGAGTCTGATAATGATAATGGCAACGATATATAGTATAATGTGGAGTTGTTTTCTTTCTAGCTGTAACGAATTAAGTTACAGTTACTACAGAATGTTTTTCGTTGTTACAGAACAAGTACGCGAGAATCGATCGGTTCGCGGCTTGGTGCAACGAGTGTCAAAGCAAGTCCTTCGGCTGCCACTACGAGCATTAATCGATCGGCTCGGACTGGCGTCGCTAGGCATCCTGATTAATCGATCGTTCAGGAGGATAGGGCACCCTGATTAATCGATCGTTCAGGGATTAAGAACAAGTACGCGAGAATCGATCGGTTCGCGGCTTGGTGCAACGATTGTCAAAGCAAGTCCTTCGGCTGCCACTACGAGCATTAATCGATCGGCTCGGACTGGCGTCGCGAGGCATCCTGATTAATCGATCGTTCAGGAGGATAGGGCACCCTGATTAATCGATCGTTCAGGGATTAAGGTATTCTGATTAATCGATCGTTCAGAATACTCTTTCGATTACAACAAATTCTGTCACGATATAATCGATCGGTCGTGACTTTATTTTGATGTTCGTTAACTCAACAAATCAATCGTTCGTGTTCACTAAGTAGTCTTAATTTCAGCAAATCGATTGCTGTTAATTGTTTTGCTTTTTGTAGTCTACATAATCCAATTGCATTACTCATACATATACAATGAATGTAACTTGTCGTAATATGAATTGCCTTGGAAGTTAATTGTTTTGTTTTAGAGTTGCTATCAAACTTTAATATTTAATTCATATCTTATTATAACTTCATTTTTTGCATCTACCAATTTTAGCTAAGTAAGTATGTTTGGAATAATTAAAAGTATAGTAAATTTGATACTTTACATTTAAATTAAAATACATAGGTATTACACATTTTAAACTTAAGTACTTAATTAGCTATAACTTACGTAGGTTGGCCATGATGATACCCGATTGTTAGGTTACCACCTGTTGTCGTGTGCGGGGACGCACACGATGTCAGGACGGACGATTGTTAGGTTATTTTAATTTTACTCTGATTTATCGTGAATTTACTATATAATGTTTTGATTGTTTAATTATAATGTTTTATTTTGCCAATTTTTGTATAAAATTAATGTTTCTAGTCTATGGTTTATCCTAGTAATATTTAACGTTCAAGTATAACAACACTGTATGTATTCTATTGGTAAAAATTGTGGCGGGAAAACAGACAACGCTCAACGATTGGACCGCGTCACGAATATCACGCGATGACGCGAGCCAATCGGGGAGCTGCATGTTCCCGCCATAATGACGATCGGTTGGCCTAGGAGCTGGGCTCCACTCTCCAGGCGGCCATGCTTGCCTGAGTCGTAAACGACAACGGTTGTGATAGTTGTGAGTTGTCCTAAAAAGTGCTGTAATGGTCGTAATTACTACTGGAATAAATCCAATTATATTCTGAGTTTGAGTTTCTCTTCAAAGCTACTGCCTGCAAGCCCGATTTATAATACCATTCTACGATCTACGACTTTAAAACAAAGATTCTCTATGATGGTTTGCCTTCCTGAACAAGTACAGTCGAGTTCATTTACATTATAGTTTTATAGTATTATTATATTATGAATTAAATAAGTAGTATTGTATTAATTGTAAAAGATTATTCTTTTTGTACTTAGAGTACTATAATTTGAACTCTTAAAGCCTGAGATACAGGATTCTCCTAGTTCAGGCACCAGTATTATGAATGCTCTGTATAGATCTAAGACCTTTTATGCCAATTGTTATTACTATGATTTCATGAATAAAGATTTTATTATTATTATTATTATTATCTACACACTTACGAGAACAAAAATATCTGAACACGGCTTTATGCTCCTGACAATAGGGTCTTGTTCAGATATTTTTGTTCTCGTAAGTGTGTAGATGTAAATGAACTCGACTGTACAGAGTTAAATATTTATGAAACACATGTCTCATTATTTTTTAATGTGGGTACACACCACAATTTTTGAATCAATGATTTAAGTACAGAGTTATTATAAAAACCAATACTGGCGTAGTGCGAGTCGGACTCGCACCCGAAGGGTTCCGCAAGTAACATAAAATAAAAGAATATCTTTTGTGTAACCTGAACAAAACATTGTAATATAAAAGTTTGGTCGTTTAACGCAACAATCGAATGAATGTATCTATATGTTGATGCTAATAACATTAACAAATGTATGACTGTTAAAATACAATACAACTCAAAAAATATTTATTACATAGGTACTAACCAGAAAGATTTTCTGACATTGTGTTTCTTCTTAACTTCTTATTTTTATTTTTGTGTCATTATTTTGTATTTTTCATCGTACGTAATCACATTTAAAATTTAATTATTTTTTTATCCCTCTAGTATATCATTTTGCTGACATAGTGATCTTTTTGTAATGATTTTGTATATTGTGAATTATCATTTTATAAATTTCATTACAAACTATACAAACTTCTAAATAATAATTTTATTAGTAAATGGTTTTGTGTATATTTTAGACTTTTTACATTATTATTATATCGATATGATAGAGATCGCTATTTAGCGATAAGACCGCCTGTTGTTTACCTCTGCATGTTATTTGAATGTATCTCATGTTGTGTTGTATATTCCTTGATGTTGGAGGTGTGCAATAAAGAGTATTTATATTTGTATTATAAGTCAAATATAGGTATATAATTAACAGATTGATAAAAAATATACATATCTAACTGACAAAATTAAAATTTGACAAATTGAGAACTTTTTATCAAATATGTAAAATATGCATGCATTTACTTATATCATTCAATTTTTATACTTCTCCAACTAAATATAAAATTAGCAAATAAAGTGCAGTCGCATTAATAATCACTTCCTAAAGCACATGCACTATAAAATAGCAAAATTAAAAAGATACAATAATCATCAGATCGCAGCAAAAACAAAACGAATTCCCTTCAAAACCGTTCTGTCAAAAATAAATCAAGTTAACCATAAGTTAACCTATTCCCAGGCGTCTATTGGTCGGGCTGACTATTGGGGGACGCGCGGTAAACAGCCGAAAAAATATGTAATGTTATCTATGATACTAGACCCGAAGGGCCTGTCATTGGCTGGTAGGGCAGTTTGGACAGCTGTGCGTGTGTGTGTGTGTGTGTGAATAGATGTCTATATGTGTTTCCTAGAAAAGTAGTGGGTATTTAATAGATTGCTTGTTATTAACGTTGTGATATATTTTCTTTTATAATCAGTTTATTTTTAATTTTCTTATTTGGAATAACTATATTTTTTAAGCTTTGTCATTAAAAAAATAAAGTTATTTATGGTCCTAGGGATTAATGTCATTGGCTGGTAGAGCATTTTACATATGTGTGTGTATAACTGTATGTGTTACACAGAAGTCGTGTGTAGGTATAACATAAGACATTGATATTATAATTATTTATCATTATTAGTAAAAATACTTTTTTTGTTGAGTTTATTGTGTTTTACATACAGATTTTATAAACATAATTTGTAAGGATTGTTTTAATATTTTTTTTTTGATAATTTTGCGAAAATTACTATCATTATTGCTTAACGTATTATAATTATTCAAAATGGAATTTATATTCTAATTAAATGTTACACGTGTATGAAGTTGGGATCTAAATTATAACTGTCAGTTTTTTTTCCATTATGTTATGACCATAAATGGAGGGATCTTATTTTGTGATTATTATCTATATTATCAGAACAGAGGCTGACGAGGCATATATTATTTTATTCAGTGGCTTACAAATGTAAAAAAGAATCTAGTATATTAGTTTATTTGACCTTAGCTCTAAATTTAATAAACTATAGGTTTTTTTCAGACAACGTTTTCGTAGTTTTTGTGTCTCACAATTTTTTAGGGTTCCGTACCCAAACGGTGCTAACGGGTCCCTATAAGCCTCCGCTGACTGCCAGTCTGTCACTGTAATAGTTAAGACTAAGAGTAGAGAAATAAATTCAGATTTTGATTATTAGCATTAGCCAAATCACAAACGACATTTAGACTTAATCTTAAATTTAATTTGAGAGTGAAATATTGCAGTGATTTACACTTAATTCGTCACCACAAGACAAGAAAGTAGTGTGGTGTATTAGTCTATGGCTGCGCCTTGTCAAAGTCAGTTTTTGATTTTATTATTAAATGTTTTACACGTAATTTGCGTGTTTGCTAAGTTATTTCATTGGCGACGAGTAAAATGTCGATTGGGAGTGTAAAGGAGTTCTGCATAAAGAATGGGAACTGGAAAATTTATACGGAAAGATTGGAGATGTAATTTGCGGCAAATGGCGTGAAAAACGACAAGAAGTTACCAACTCTGATCGCGGTAATGGGTGAAGATGCGTATGAGCTACTTACTTCTTTGGCTAGTCCGACTCAACCGAAAGATTTGTCTTACGATCGGGCGGTTGCGATTTTGTCGCAACATCTACAACCAAAACCGTCCATAATGGCGGAGAGATAAATTTCGGCAAAGGCGGCAATTGACGGATGAGAATGTCGCTAGTTATATGGCGGAGCTCAAGCGGTTGTCAAAAGATTGTTGTTTTGGAGGATCATTAGAGGATAATCTTAGGGATCAGTTCGTTTGCGGGGTCAATAGCGACGTAATTCGTCAGAGATTGTTTGCGGAGGAGACGCTGTCTTATGAAAAGGCACTGAGACTGGCAAATTCGATTGAGTCTGCGGAGCGGCATGCGGCGTCAGTAGAGCAAACTGGAAGCGGAAGCGGTCGCATTGACAGGGCCGCGGTTGAATTGAATAAATTATGTGTGCGTGGAGTTCAGAATAAAAACAGAGGGTGGCAAGTCGCGCATGGTGCTGCAACTACGGATGGTGTTGCGCCGCATCAACAGTCCAGGTCGACAGATAACGGTGGGCCATGTAACGTTTGTGGTTGGCGGAATCATAGCGGAGCCCAGTGCAAGTTCCGCAGACACGTCTGTAGTAGATGCAAGAGTGTGGGCCATCTACGAAGAATGTGTTCCGTGTCTACTGATGGTGCTGCTAACTGGAGATCGAGCGGTGGACAACAGAGAATAAGAGGTGTCAACTTTATGGACGATTCTGACGGAACGTCTTCGAATAATAATGTGTTGAGCGATTTGTCCGATGCTTCTAGTGGTGAAGACGATATTAACCATTTATCGTTGAGCAGTTATAAACCGATATAAGGAGCTTTTCGATGGAGGCCTGGGACGGTTCAACGGTGGTGAAGTACAGTTGCATTTGCGTGACGGTGCGGTTCCTATATATTGTCGTGCTCGTCCTCTTCCATACGCGCTGCTGCAGCGTGTGGACAACGAGTTAGACGCAATGCTTCGCGACGGCATTATAGAGCCGGTTAACAGTTCGGACTGGGCAACACCGTTGGTTCCCGTGAGTAAGTCAGATGGCGGTTTGAGACTATGTGCGGATTATAAGGTTACTTTGAATCCGGTCTTACTGGTTGATAGGTATCCATTGCCCTGAGTTGAGGATTTACTTGTAACGTTGAATGGTTCACAGTATTTTAGCAAAATTGACTTGTCACAAGCCTACAATCAGCTGGTTCTTAATGAAGCCTCAAGACATTTGACGGTAATTAATACGCATAGAGGGCTCTTCAAGTATAATCGTCTTGTCTTTGGTCTAGCCTCTAGTGCTGGTGTGTTTCAAAGAACCATGACAAATCTATTGAAGGGGGTGCATCCATCGGTCGGAATTTTTCAAGATGATGTTATCATTGGTGGACATTCCAAGGAGGAGCATTTGAAAGCCCTGGAAGCGGTGTTGAAACGGTTGCATGACAGTGGTATGAAAGTTAAGAGAAGTAAGTGTGTTTTCCTAGTTGACCACGTAAATTATCTTGGCTTCGTGGTATCCAAGGATGGTATAGCTACGGACCCTACTAAAATTGAGGCGATGGTAAAAGTGCCCACTCCTAAAAATGTTACAGAACTGAGATCCTTTTTGGGTATGGTTAACTTTTATGGAAAGTTTGTTAAGAACATGAGTTCTATCTTAAGTCCTTTGTACGATTTATTGAAAAAAGGCGTTGTTTGGAATTGGTCAAGGGAATGTGATAGGGCTTTTAAAGACATTAAGCAGCGTTTATCGGGGTCTAAGGTACTGGCACACTATGATCAAGACAAGCCTTTGGTATTGACGTGCGACGCGAGCGCGCGGGGGGTGGCTGGTGTGCTCACGCAGCCTAGTGTTCGTGGCGAGCATCCTGTAGCATATGCGTCGCGGTCTCTTAGCTGTGCGGAAAAAAATTATTCGCAGATCGATAAAGAGGCCTTAGCTATTATATTTTGCTTAAAAAAATTTAGTCAGTATTTGTATGGCCGTCACTTCACTTTGAGGACTGACCACAAGCCTCTAGTAAGTCTGTTTGGCCCAAAGGCTGGAATTCCTGTAATGGCTGCAAGCCGTATGCAAAGGTGGGCATTGATACTGTCCGCATTTTCGTATGATATCGAGTACATTAATACTAAAGCCAACATTGCAGACGGTTTGTCTAGACTGCCTTTGGTGTGCGATAGAGAGTGTGAGCCGTCTATACCGGAGCATACTTATTTACATTATGTTCAAGATGCTTTGGCGATGGACAGCGAGGTTATCAGGCGTGAAACGGTTAAGGATCCGATTTTAAGTAGGGTGTTGAGTTACGTCTGTGATGGGTGGCCTTCGACTAATGATATTAGAACTTTACAGCCCTTCTTTAATAGGAGTCAGGAGCTGTACGTGGAACGGGGATGTGTTATGTGGGGTCACCGGTTTGTTGTGCCACAATCTTGTAGACGTATGGTTCTGGAAATGTTGCATGAACCTCATATGGGCATAGTAAAAACTAAAGCTATGGCCCGTAGCTATGTTTGGTGGCCTGGTATGGATGAAGAGATAGAGGTTAAGTGCAAGACGTGTGATGTATGCGCTGCGGAACAGGACGCACCTAGGGGCCATATGCCTTGTTCATGGCCGTATCCTAGTAGCGCATGGACACGGGTTCATGTTGATTTTATGGGTCCAGTTAATGGTAAATTGTATTTGATAATGGTGGATTCCAATTCCAAATGGTTGGAGGTTTTTCTGGTGGCGAGTACTTCGGCGTCTAATGCGGTTGAGAAGTTAACTGAAGTATTCTCTCGTTTTGGGTTCCCTAAGCAGATAGTTTCTGACAATGGACCACCTTTCACGAGCCGTGAGTTCGCTGAGTATACTTCTGGTAACCATATTCAACACGTGTTTGCGGCTCCATATCATCCGGCTTCGAATGGCGCAGCAGAAAACGCCGTGAAAGCTATTAAAAGAGTTGTGAAAAAAGCTGTTAGACAGGGAGTTAGTGTTATGATTGCTATACAAACGTTTTTGTTACATTATAGAAACACGCCTCACTGTACTACTGGCGAGAGCCCTGCACAGATACTGATGGGTCGCAAGCTGCGTACAGGTTTGGATGTTTTAAAGCCCGATAGACAGGCCAGGGTGTGGATGGAGCAGGAGAGAATGGTCCAAAGGGCAAAAGGTTGTGAGAGATCGGTTAATGTGGGTGAAAATGTGTGGATAAGACAATATAATAGTGGTGATAAATGGCTTCCAGGAGTTGTTACTGGGCGTTTAGGGACTACAGATTATACAGTGGTGTCTGGTAATAGTGGGGTAGCTCATAGGCATATTGACCAGTTAAGACCGAGGAGGAGCTTATTATCTTATCCGTCTAATTCTGAGTCACCAACACCTGCGACGGAGTTGGTACCGGGTGTTGCGCCTAACCGTGATGTTGCAAGCGTTGTTCAGACACAGCCAGCACTCGTTTTGCCTGCATCTTCAGCTGCCGTTATGGAGAGGAGTGGGGCCGAACTGAGTTTAGGTGTACCTGCAGCTCAGTCACCTGTGTTGAACCGTCCTGAGCCGCGTTGTACCAGGAATAAGAATCCTGTGTATAGATGTTCATTTTGTGTATTAAGGAGAGGAATTGTTTCTTTAATTTAATGGTAACAGTGCTAATTATTGTTCACTTATTTCTGTTTTAGTGGTGAGGATTGTGGTGTATTAGTCTATGGCTGCGCCTTGTCAAAGTCAGTTTTTTATTTTATTATTAAATGTTTTACACGTAATTTGCGTGTTTGCTAAGTTATTTCAAGTAGCACACAGGCTGCATATGCACTTAATTTTTAATTTTTTATTTATTTAAGATCAGACAACCTCACACAAATCAACCTAGTCCCAAATTAAGCTCAAGAAGGCTTGTATTATGGGTACTAGACGACGATATACATACTTATATAGATAAGTACACTTAAATACATAGAACATCCATGACCCGGCACAAATATTCGTGTTATCACACAAATATTTGCCCTTGCCGGGATTCGAACCCGGAACCGTCGGCTCAGTAAGCGGTTGCTTAACCACTGCGCCAACCGTGTCGTCAATTAGCCTTTATACAGCTTAAATTAGGGTTGTAATGGCTGTGTAAGCTTTGATAGAGCTTGTTTGCTACCTGGAATGATTTTACCAACTATAACTAGCGACAACCTCAAAAATAATCCTAACATCAACTAAATCGATTTTATTTCTCTTTCCGGCGTTTAAAAACCGTGAGCGAGATAGCATAAAAGAAGTTTCGAATTTCGTTTTGGTCCAGACAATGGCCATACATCAGCGGGAGACGCGGCGCGAGCGGGAGGGGAGACAGGCTTGTCTGGGGATTTGGGTGGGGCGCCTCTGTCAGCGGGATTATTATGAACTAGCTGTGCCCCGCGGTGTTACCCGCTCATCCCACGGGAACACTACATTTATTCGGGATGAAAAGTATCCTATGTCCTTCCTCAGGAATGAAACTATCTATAAACCAAATTTCATCTAAATCGGTTCAGCGGTTTAAGCGTGAAGAGGTAACAGACAGACGGACAGACACACTTTCGCATTTATAATATTAAGTATGGATTGAAATAAAATGGCACTGGTTTTTGAAACACAATTGTAAAGAACCGACAATACGCCAATAAAAAGAAAAACTCAGAATAAAATGATAAAAAACATAGACAATAAAAACATTATTAAAAAAGGATGTGTAACTTGCACAGGGATGACTGTTAAGGTAAGCCCTCGTTTTTGCTTTTTCACTTGCATCTCATAATAGTAATGGCTCTGTGAACAGCAAGGCTACACTAATACTCAATCAAAATCAAAACGTTTATTCTGTAAGTAGGCCACAAGGACACTTGTTGTTAACTTTCTAAAAACTGAATTGACAAAAAAATCCATATAGGCGGCACCAGTGGTCAGCCAGGAACCAGTGGACAGCCTCTTGGGTCGTTTATTGGTCATAAATATCGCTATGGTTGAAATAGACGAATCACGTATACTTAAAATGATGCTCTGATTCCTCATTGGTTAATATATCACGCGACATGAGCAGCAGGGGATCAGAGAGGAGAAATAAACTCGTTCAGACAGGTGCTTTCCACCGACCAGAGCAGTAGTGTCATGTCCGCCATATTTTGTGTTACACGTGGTGTTCCCGTAAAAGGTAAGAAAATACATGTTTTATTCAAAAGAGTGATTGTTACTTATACAAATTCGCTTTACGATTACTTCATGTACTAAATTATATTACATTTTAATGAAAATATCGCTGATTTATGCATAAATTGAGGGGGCTGTGCACTGGGTACCACTTTTTTGCAAACTATCCAATTGTTAGCCTCCCCGGCTGTTTACTGGGTATTTCAATTATTTTTTAAATTGTGAGTAAAAACAACCGTTCGAACCGTTAAATTCAAATTTAAAAACTTTGTTAGGCATGTCTTGTCGTAATCGTTAGAAAACCCAGTGGTCAGCCGCATTTCAAATGATTTTTTACGCGGCTGAATATTGGGTACTCCCAATGATTGCTATGGCGGCTGCAGTATTCAGCCACTATCTTGTTAGTACCAATTTAAGTGATATTTTTAAAGCGGTAGGTAAATATTTGTATAGGAATCTAGAAACTATACAGTAAATAAAGTATTAAAAAAATATAATTATTCCTATAAAAAGTATATTAAATGTATATTGGACTTTAAACTGGAATAATTTACTTCTATAAGTACCTACTCGTAAGTAACTAAATAATTTTCGACCGTTTCTTCTGTTAAAATAAATTGTTCGTCTGTATTGCCGAATTTTTCAGATAAGATATATTAATGCAGTCTCGATTATTTTAAACAATTAACGAGTTCTCTCTTATAAATTTGTGAATAGGTACGTAATGTCTCATTATTTTAATGTGGATACACCACATTTTATTGCGCTTTGATCTTTTTATCAATGGAGTTCTTTGTTTTATGAGAATAGTAGCTATAAAAAACAAGATTTACATAAATAATATCGTTGATTTTGATATAAATATTGCTTATTTCGATCTCATTCTTATTAATTGTTACAAGGGCTGGGGACTGGATTCAGCGAGGCTGTTAATAGGATTTTAGAGGCTGACCACTGGGAAAACGTGCCATTTTTTGTTTAAACTTAAATATATATTTTATTAAAACAATGACTGTATTTGATATATATTGCTCAAAAACTACAATAGACTATTCATCCAATCATGTGGTATGTTTCATTATCCGACAAAAACTGTACAATTGCCAGCTGTTCAAACTTCAAAAAGTCGATTGGGGGCTGACCACTGGTGCCTTTACCTACTTATCGAACTCGTTCAAGAAATTTCACGAAAATCTCTTGAAAAATCCATATACTTATCGAACTCGTTCAAGAAATTTCACGAGAATCTCTTGAACAATGCGATCTAAGCTGAAACGGGGACGAGTATAATATGGTAAGAAATGAGATGCACCGGTCGAGTTTAGGGCTCGCTCGGTTATGAATTTCGTATTTGATCCAGAAAGTGGATGTACAGTGCGAACAACTCTTAGCACTGTCTTCGTTACTAAAGTGTTTATACAGAAGCATCTTCGTTATCCGCTGTCGCTCCAACGTCCACTACCACTCGCGCGCGCATGGCTAATGACCCACGAAGGCTGTGTCTTCACCCCACTTTCGTAATAGCAGTGAGTCACTAGGGTCAAACCACGCTACCTTTTCTAAGCAAATGAACTGTCAAACCATACAAACTGACACACTCTATTTGGTTTGACAATTCATTACTTTGGAAGAGCGGCCATACAGCCATAGCGCTACACAAGTTCTGAGTAACTAGCGCTGTGTCTATCCGCTCCGCTACCCGTTCCGTTATCCGTCCGCCGCACGTTGCCACTCGCGCGCGCATGGCCCATGCCCATGACCCACGCAGGCTGTGTCTGCACTCCACTTTCATAATGTCACTATGTACTCACTACACACTCAGCCACAACTACACAAGTCCTGAGTTAGACTACGTTTCCACCAGAGATGTGCGAGGATGCGTAGTGAGGGATGTGTTTTTGTTAACCAATGGAATAACTTCATTTACTTATCTTCGCTCAATGCAACTGATTCTATTGGTTAACAATAACACATCACTCGCTCTCGCTACGCATCCTCGCACTGGCGGAAACGCAGCCTAACGGTGCGTCTCCACTAGAACGGAGCGGAGCGGAGACGTGCGGCAATGGAACCGCACCCTAACTCTAGCGCTGTCTGCCCGCTCCGCTACCCGCCCCGCCGCACGCCGCCACTCGCGCGCGCGCGGCCGTTGACCCGCGAAGGCTGTGTGCACTCCACTTCCGTGTCACTACGCATACAGCCACACCGCTGCGCGGTTTACAAAGGGCGCAAGCGACGACGAAGTCTGGACCATATGTTAGGCCTCACCTGAATTAAACCTTAAATATTTTTATTTTCTTCGGTTACCGCGACTGTCACACATTTAAGTAAAACACTTTAAACGGATTATCTCCCTTCTCCCTGACATTTCGGTAGGTACAGTCCGACCAAAAAGAGTAGAAATTAAAAAGTGTCAATACTGTAGTGTCTTCCCTTTCTAATCAACATAAGAAAACGGGGACGACAGTACAGTATTGCCACTTTTTAATTTCTACTCTTTTTGGTCGCACTGTAGCTTCGTTTGGTTCCAAGGCTAGTATGTATTGTATTAGATTGTACTTCTAAATATTGTAGAATAGTAAAAGCCATGAATTCTATTTAATCTTGTATTCCATATCTCACGACCTAACTCAAGCTTTTGTAATTTATAAATTATTTGCTTTATAATAAAATTCTCCTTTTTTAACCATACCCAAGATACAGATGGCCAAGATACAGGCTCAGCCTAGTTTGGTCACTGATGGATGGATGGATGGATGGTCTTGAAATGTATAAAGCTGTTTAATGTTAATAAATGATTTTGTATTTTTGTTTTACAGTTACCGCTGTCTAAAATTATGTTCATAATATTTTTTATCTACGCACATATCATTAGTGCTCTAAAATGCGTTCAGAAATCGTAGGAAATGACCAGCATTATTACAACCAATTTTACTATGAGATATTTTTTTGTCTGTGGTAGTTGGTAAAATCTGTACTGTAATGTTATTACAGTGCCGATTTTTGTAAGGTTACGAGTTTAAATTAGGAACAGCTGTCAAAACACAAGTTGGTCTCTATTCTAGTATCCATAGATATTAATATTGTTTTCGATACGAAACGTCAATTCAGTATGTTTTTTTATAAAAACCGCACGATATTTGATCTCGAGTGACATAAGAATGTGGATACATTCGTTTGTATATGATTTAGAAAAAAAAACATTCGTCTTGACGGAGGTTCGAATTGCCGCCATTATTGTTGTCATTTGTTTGTTGGTTCTTTGCTGTTACGAAAGTAGAATTGTGAAAAGTTTATTGTAATTCACATTTTAGTTGAAAATATTGTTTCAATGTAAATGTAAATTACAACTATTGTTCAGATTTATTTCTTACTGCATTAGTATATGTTGTTTTTAGATATTTTACAGGTAGCACTAGCGGTGCCGGTCATTTCCTTATGGCTTCTGAACCCATCTTAGAGTACTTATGATATGTGTGTAGATAAAGTAGTGTATACAACTGTACATAATTAGGCCTTAAAACACTCGTGTGATCCTATTATGAAACTCGCTGACGCTCGTTTCATAAAACCACACTCGTGTTTTAAGGCCTCTCATTATGTATCAGTTGCATAAACTACTATTGTTGTATCGATTTAAGTAACCTATAAAAATTTAATTTAAGATTCTAATTTAATGTGATTCTCTTTAGGATGAGTTCATTTTTCACTTCATAGTAAATATTTTTCATTTTGTACATAGGTTGTTTTTGCACATAGATACCTACCTAAGAACCAGCAGGGAGAAATAAAAGTCTTAGAGTTACTTTTTACAGCTATCATAAAAATCTAATTGTTCTTAAAGGTTCAGAAACTTATTAATACCTAGTTTTTAACATCACATTACAATTTTTTTCTCAAAAACGTTTTGAAGTATAATATATTATTTAAATTATAATTATTACTATTGGTGTATTCTAGGTTAAAATATTAAACTTTATTTTCAATCTAATCAAAAGCATTTTATATAGTTAAAAACACTTCACGTTGATCACATTCATAAATACAGGAAATAAAATAATCTAGCACTAAATATTTAACAAAATGTTATATTTTTAATAAAAGAAAAGCTAAAAAGAGGGCGTCGTTTAACTTCTGATTTTTGTGACGTCACTATAAGCCAGTATGTTGAATATACTGGCTTATGCCGATAAACGAGAAACTTCATGGCCTCATATCGGGACATTAACGCATATACATTTCCGAGCATGTTTGAGAAAATTGTATTTTTTTCAATTATCCTTGCTTTAAGGATGGATGTGCAAACTGCAGCGCATTAATTTTTTTCAAAGTATTGTTTTTTAATTTTGGTCATGACAGTTTGCTATTTTAGTGGCTGGAGGGCTTAAGAGCCAATTCAAAAATAATAACTAGTCGATGGTCGGAACTTATCAATGTCAAACCGTTAATATTTTGACACTTACTGTCAGTGTCAAACCGTTGAAATAAAAATTAGTGTTTCAGATAGGTAACCGAGCAAGACAGCAGGGTTAGCACAACGCAGCTCTTGTCGCGCGACATAGCATCACCCGTCGTCTCTCACAGTACTGTACAGAAAGAGATAGGTAATTATGTCTCGCGCGAGAAAGACTCGCGTGACACAGTTGGGGAGCATTTCACTTCCCCGAATTTCATTTGTCATAAATGTATCACTTGCTATATTTTTCTCAATTGCCATAAACTTATTATTTTATAAACTATAAACTCGGGATTTATTTAATACTATTCATGGAGAAATCATTAGGTTAGGTAAGGTTTGTTTTATGAAAATCCCGAAAAGTTTCAGCTTATAGAGAAAAATAGATTTATGTCAAATCAATATTATGGCAAATGATAGATTATGGCATACGAAATTCGGGCAAACGATAGAGAACCGTCACAGTTGTGCTAGAGTTGTGCTAGCTACCTATGCAGACAGATAGATACTAGTATAATCATAATATTCGGCCATGGCGATATGATCATTGCGCGACCGGAAGTGGTAATTGCAATGTCTTGACAGCTTCCGGTTGGCGACAACTGGAGGTCGACGGCGGCCATGTTCAAGCCTGACTCTAATTGTCAAGTGTCAACATTAAGAGGCCTTATTTCTTTAAACAATTTTTTTTTTCATATTATGTCAAATAGATTGGTAATTTCAACCAAATTGTTGAACTGAATGATACTTTTCCCTGAGTTTTAGAAAGAAACATAGCTATTTCATGCTTACATTGGGTGCAGTCGAAAATAAGTAAAAAAAATAAAACAGTTTTCTGCGTGAATTTTGTCAAATTCGAGTAGTTTTTGAAACAAAAATTATCAATATAAAAATACAAACGGTAGGTTCTAATATTTACCAATAAATTGCAACAGCCCTGTTCTAAGTAGTAACATTGATAATATGTTAAGAAACATGTTTCATCATAGACAAAGATGTCTAACAATAAGTAAAACAATCAGCATTTTTGAGCGGATAAGGACCCTTAAGTTTTCCATAGTCGGTCCTTTTATATTTATTTATTTAAACTTTATTGCACAAAATACACAAGTAAAAGACGTACAAATGGCGGACTTAATTGCATAAGGCATTCTCTACCAGTCAACCATAGGAATAAACAAAAACATTTTATACAATTTTACCCGACTACGGAGGAGCAAGGAGGAAGGTTTTATTCTTGATTTTACTTTATGTGAACAGAACAAACGGATATATTTATTAAAGGCGTATTGTTTTTTGGATATCATTTTATAAACCCTTGATGTGACATGGGTTTACATATAAAGATGTTATTCTGCTCTACACGCATTTAGTAAGAAAATATTTAAAAACTAGTCATCGAATTATTCTTTTTGATTTTCTTTGCTTACCTTTTTAGTCCAAAAACAAAGTTTGAACACAAAACAGATAGGTATTACAGAAATCAATCTACATACAAGCGCGCTCAAGCAAACGCACACATAGACATTGCATTGTAACAAAATATTTAGTAATCTCAGGAAAAATAGAAAGACAGTAAATGGGCCATTTTTCTAAAGTTGTCGAACACCCCACTTTTTTTTTTAATTTTCGATATTTTGGGTATTTTCTACTCAGAATCACGAGCTCTATCTATATAATTAGGAGAAAAAAACTGTCCCAATGTTTTTACGTTCCATTCCGTTACCATTTCCATATAACCTACTACAGCGGTAACGGAATGGAAAAACAAAAAATGTATGAATATTTTGGGACAGTTTTTTTCTCCTAATTAGTTCGAAAGAGCTCGTGATTCTGAATAGAAAATACCCAAAATATATAAAAAAAAAAGTGGGGTGTACAACTTTAGAAAAAATGGCCCAATTACATATTTGTAAAAAATCTTAAAAATATGATATTTTGTCGATTGGTTCGTTTTCCATACACATGTTGGTACCTTTGTTTGCCAATGGCGTCACAGTATCGTGGTCATGTGTAATTGTGTATAGAGTTTTCAGGAGGCTCCTAGTCTTATGATATGATACATATCTTTGTATTGAGTTTATGTACATACTTATTTTGGTTCTCGGTCGTTTGCCCGAAATTCATATGCCATAATCTATCACTTGGCATAAATCTATTTTTCTCTGTAAGCTAACTTTTCAGGTTTTTCGTAAAACAAACCTAACCTCATGATTTCTCCATTAAGGAAATCCCGAAGAGTTTATGATTTATGAAATATTTTTGTATGGCAAATGTAAATTACGACGACGCGGTTGGCGCAGTATGTAGTACACCTGCCCATCGAGCCGGCGGTCCTGGGTTCGAATCCCGGCAGGGATAAATATTTGTATGATGATCAATTCGAATATTTGTTCCTGGGTCATGGACGTTATCTATATGTATTTATATATTATGTATACCATCGTCTAGTATCCATAGTATACGTTTTGCTTAGTTTGGGACTAAGTCGATTTGTGTAAGATTGCCCCTTCATATTTATTTATTTTTTATTATAAATTTTCTTGGCAACAATTTATAAATTTCTCCTCTTTTTATGAGATGTGCAACAAAGAGATTTCAGTTATCCAAAAAGCGTTTTAATTCAGTAATATATAGATTGGCAGAGTGGTGTTTGGCATTAAGTTTGCAATTTATACTGACTTTCAAAAGAAGTGCAATAAATTGAAATAAATTTATTTTAAATGGTTTTAATATCAAATTTAATTTAAATTTCTCCTTTATTTTACTGTGATAAGTCCAACATAGAGTAAAACACTTTATTCTCTCGTGGTTTGTACACAATAATTAACACAAATTATCCCGGGTTTATTGCGATATTTCTTATTCACAATTATCAGTGCATTTAAGACCACGGCGTATGCAATCTCACCAAAACGTTAGATAATGTAATGAAGGTAAATCACGCTAATTATAAAGACGAAAGTTTGTGAGTGTATTTATGTGTATGTTTGTTACTTCTTCACGCGCAAACGGCTGGACCAATTTTGATAAGTTTTGGAATGAAGATAGCTGACACCCTGGATTAACACATAAGGCTACTTTTTATCCGAAAAATATAATAGTGTTCCCGTGGGACGCGAGGGTAACTAGCAAGAAATATTGCGATAGAATTATAATTTGCGTTAATTATATCAAATAAGGCATTGACGTATGTTGGAACAAAAGTCGCTGATATAGCCCAACGGATTAGCAAGCTGAAGTGGCAGTGGGCGGGGCACATAGCACGTAGAACTGACGGCCGATGGGGCAGTAAGGTTCTCGAATGGAGGCCACGCACCGGCAAGCGCAGCGTAGGACGTCCACCCACAAGGTGGACAGACGACCTGGTAAAGGTTGCAGGAAGCCGCTGGATGAAGGTAGCTTCCAACCGGCCGATCTGGAAGTCACTGGGGGAGGCATATGTTCAGCAGTGGACGTCCTGTGGCTGAAATGATGATGATGATATCAAATAAGAGTTATAAACGAGATGACGACGTGGTTGGCGCAGTTTGTAACCGCCTTTTGTGTGATGAACTCGAATATTTATTCCTGAGACACGGATGATTATCTATATAGTGTATTTATATATGTATTATGTATATCGTCGTCTAGTTTGCTTAGTTTGGGACTAGGTCGATTTGTGTAACATTGTTCCTTAATATCTACATCTATTTAGAGTATCTGAACCATTTATCGTTATCCAAAAAGCGGTATAACGTGTTAATTTTTGACATTTCACCCCCAGATGCAGACGGAGACAGCGCGTGTGTGTGCGCGCCGCTGACGACACGGTGGAACGGGTACGTGGCATTTATACTAATTATAATAAACAAAAATATTGATAAATATCTGAAAAATGTAATGCCTTGGCTATTCAGTGTGGTAATGCGGCCAGCCTCCTGGACACGCTTCCGATCGGCACCGATCTGGAGCCCGTGTTTTAGTTATAGGTTTATATAATCATACATATATATAAGAAAGAAATACATAAGTTTATGTAGCATAATATAGATATAAATATGATTAACGCGTAATACTTATATGTAGATTTAATTAATGCTAAAAAGGTCGTCACTCAGCTTAATGTCCGTATATCAGCAATATACATACTTATTTTATGTTCTTATTTTCAATTGTTTCAATGTGTAATTCGTTTAAAGGTTTCACATACATAGAAGCTTATACTACGGCCGAGATTATGGAGTTGACTGCCTTATCCGTAATGACAATTTTTTTTTAATGTACACGCCACAAATTCTTATACAAAACTCAATAGTATACAAAGATCAATGCTCAAAGAAAAATTGAAATGCGTAACCTGGTCGCGTTTGCTCGGTCACTGCTGTAAAAGTAGTGCGGTAAGATGCGAATATTAACGTATTCACATAAACAATGCAAAAATCGACATACAAAGTATATTGCATTTTACAAAGATATGCAATGAAATAAAAAATACACCACTCAAAAAATATAATTCAGCTGTCATTAACACAGATGCTATGTTTAAAAAATAAATCTTTCCGGCCTGGGCCTTCAATTTTGTATGAAATTCCCTTACAGTTCTCTCGAGTTGTTTCGTCCGAAACGTGATATTTCGAAGCCTGTCATAATCATAACGCACGCTACGATGACATTAATTATGCTATGTTTTTTTCCATTTCTTCTATTGTTTCCAGACAAACCATTTAGTGCAAAAAAAACTTTTTAAATTATTACCATAAATTATTAACTTAGACGAAAGGTTTTATTCCATTGTATACAAAAAATATCGAGAATATGTATTCCTAACTAAAGTAAAAATAAATAGACATACAATTCTTTAACAAATATCAATGAACATTGAACATGACGTAGCACAGACGTAGAACAGTAGGTAGCACAATCACTTCTTATCTGGCCGTTAGGTTATTTTGAAACTAAACTATGTCTGATTAGAACAAATAAAACGGACCGATAACGACTCACCCGTGTGGGGTATATGGTATACCTATCAGTATGTGAAACAATTTAAGATTTGTTCATGTTAATATCTACTTATACATGTGTTTTGGAAGTCGCATGACCTTAAACTCGCTACTAAGCTGTCCGTGTACAAAGCCATTGTATTGCCAGTTTTGCTGTATGCTTCTGAGACATGGTGTCTCTATAGACGGGACATCAAGAAATTAGATTCCTTCCATATGAATTGTCTCCGCAACATCCTGAGGATAAAATGGGAGGATCGTGTGACGAACACGGACATCCTGAGACGTTCACATATGCACGGCATGGAGGCAATGCTGATGAAGAACCAACTGAGATGGTGTGGCCATATCGTCCGTATGGAGGATAACCGTCTGCCGAAAGCAATCTTCTACTCTCAACTTTCAGAAGGCACGCGTAAAGCTGGGGGACAGCATCTCCGTTACAAGGATGTACTTAAGAGACACCTTACCGCCAGCAGTATATCTCCTGATGGATGGGAAGCCATGAGTCGTAAACGGGATGTTTGGCGGTCCACTGTACGCGTTAGAGTGAAGGAGTTTGAAGAGGCGCGTCTCGAAGCGCTGGATATGAAACGTCAAGAGCGTAAGGCGCGACCGAGGCCATCTTATGCATACACTTACAATGTCCGTGGTGAGCTCCACTGCCCGCGTTGTGACCGGATTTTCACCAACAAACTGGGTTTTGCGAGTCATATCCGCGCCCATCGTCGTAGGAGTCCTACGAGCCCTACAACTTGAAGTCGCTGTCATCGGACCCGATGAAGAGGACATCATCATCATCATACATGAGAATAAGTCTCTGTCAAAAAAATCATTTTAGTGACAAGCTTTTATAGCCGACTGTACTTTTCTTTAAATATCCATCAAATGCTCACTGAGACGATTCTAAAGAGCCCAAACTCGGTAAGATTGCTTTTTCTATTATAAAGTTCCTATGGCCACCTTCCGGCTCCATCATCAGATTAGCCCCATGGTACCATATTATTGTATTGTCATCAAAGTTAAGTGAGTATGCAAAATTTCAGCTCAATCGGTTGACGATATCTGCTTCAAAATTGAGTTGCAAGATTTCACCCGAACAAACATATTTAGATACATACAATACATACATACATACATTGCAAGTTAAATAAAAGCTTTTAATTAAAATTGGGCAAGTGCGAGTCCGACTCGCGCATGAAGGGTTCCGTACCATAATCTATAACAAGTTTGTTGTATGGGAGCCCCCCTTAAATATTTATTTTATTTTATTTTTAGTATTTGTTGTTATACTCGTAGCGGCAATAGAAATACATCATCTGTAAAAACTTCAACTGTCTAGCTATCACCGTTCTTGAGATACAGCCTGGTGACAGACGGACGGACAGCGAAGTCTCAGTAATAGGGTCCCGTTTTTACCCTTTGGGTACGGAACCCTAAAAATGACACATTTTTTCAACACGGACAACCTGATACATAATTAGTTAGAACTTATCATTGGAAACTTCGGAATATACTTATTTATATTGGTAAAGTGACGTTTTTTTCGGGTTAAAGAAAATCAAAGTATCTTCAATTTTCATCTTTTAATTTTAAAATTGAGAATAAGAATGTTTAAAACGTAATATTGACCAAAGCTTTATGTTTAGAAACGCTTTACAACCTTCTGCACTGTGCAGTTTGAAGCGCCATCTGTTGCTGATAAAACTTCTCTGTCCTCTCGCCACACAGAAACTGCACAGATTTTAACCAATTTTAGTACAGGGATATATCCAAAGATGTTTATAGGATACTTTTTACCCGACTATGGTGAAGAAGAAAATACGTGGGCGCGGATTCTAGTCCACTTCATGCAATACAACCATGCAAAATGCACTATTGCATAAATGCATACCATTAAAATTAACAAATTAAACACAGATACAATAATTTCATATTTGTTAAATTAGTGATTAATAAGTAAGTAGTTCTTAAAGCGCTTTATCGCTATCACTTTCCTGTCCATATTGGGGAAATTGGCCACCACAAAGGGAAAAAAAATGTGTCACAGGACAGGCCCCGCCTATTGTGAGCCACAAAACTGGATACCTAATAATTTATTGTGTTCATGAAATAAAATTGAATCTGAATTTTTAATTTGAAATTGACTATATACCGCATTAAATTATTATTCCCCTATATACCGCAAGTTCAATATAGGTTTACCAAAAAATTGCTGCTGTATGTAGCAATTTTTTTTTCGATATACGCGATGGAAAGTGATAACTGATAAAACGCTCTGACAACCACCCCGGTGAAGCAGTATACGTCACATTTTCAGGTTAGTAAATATAAGGAGAAATTAAACGGTAGATTTTTCTTACAGCTATCTTAATATTACTCAAAGGGTTCCATATTTTACATATAAGATTTATTTCCAGTCATAATGATACGAGTTTTAATATTTAATAACCTGAAAAAATATCATAGAATCCTTTAATGTTTAACCAGCGTTGGTCTGAACATGACATGTAAGGATACTGCAATTTTATATATTACTAGGTACTATTACTAGCGACCCATATTTTTTGGAGTAGTAGGGCCTCGTGCAGGGTCCGTCCGGATTGTTACTACCGTCTTGCCTGCTAACCCACCGCCAAACAGCAATGTTCGCATTGTTGTGTTCCGGTGTGGGGGTAAGATAGCCGGTGAAATTACTAGCATAGAGGCATTCTATCTTCGTCCTCCGGGTAGGCGAGCACTTGTGACTCCTCTGGTGTTGCAGGTGTTTATGGGCGACGGTAATCGCTTTCCATCAGGCGATACGTTTGCTCGTTTGCCCCCTATGACATAAAAAAAAAAATATATTAACCTTCCTCTTGAATCACTCTCTCTATTAAAATTAAAATTAACCGCATCAAAGTCCGTTGCGTAGTTTTAAAGATCTAAGCATACCTACATAGAGATAAAGAGACAGCAGGAAGCGACTTTGTTTTATACTATGTAGTGATTGTGTTTTGATCACGCGGTTGACACCCCTCACTGCAGCCGCCTACGAAACTGGCAGTCCAGAATTCGAATCTTATAGCGTGGTTTGACTCTATATAATATTTTGTATTTAGTCACAAAAATTCTCGGTTCATGTTATTTATAATTCGTATATGACTGTCCAAAATAGGGGTAAGAGTCGCAGGGGCTCTATATTTTTTGCTATATTTTTTTTTAGTCATACCACCGTAAGAGAATTTGACAACTTCTATTTTCCGTACTCCAAAATTTTATAAATGTGACTTAACCAGTTTCCCCTTAGCCTTCCATTTGTATTGTGAGAAATATATAGATTTCACGAACTAATTTTGCTTTGATACAGTTATTTTTTATATCTGGTGTAAAAGTTATTTATAAATAGAAATCAAAGAATTATCCTCCGTAATTGTCTGGAAATTGGTCAAAAATACTTTCATATGTCAGGTCGTATTTCATAACCGATTTTTGAGAATTTTTTTGAGCAGGTTCGATAGAAAACCTTATATTGAAAAGCTTCTGCATAATATATTAGATACATACATTACGGTATTTGATGACAGCTTAAATCAGCTAGCTCTTTATGAAATGTCAAAAACGATCACATATGAAGTTTCTACGAAGATACCTACTGGCTTGTGACGTCATAAAAATCAGTAGTCAAAACACGTCTTCTTTTTAGTTCTGTCCAATTATAAATAATATAATGTTCATAAGTAAGTGGTACTTTATTTGGTTCCGTGTACCGTTTACTTTTTCCTCACAAATCGAGGAAAAATAAAATACTGTATCGTCTCAAAAAAGGCATAGAAGGATAAGTAAGTTGCATAACCGACAATAGGTTATGTAGTCTTTTTTTTTACTTTGTTATGGCGGGGAAAAAACTTATGAATGCATACCCTTAACTAGATTTTTTTGGAAAAAAATTAGGTTTAAAGTTGTAGGTAGGCGTACTCGAGTTCAATAAATTAATGAGCAAAATACTGATTTAAAATATGTGAGCTTAATTGCATATTGTTAACGGAATAGAGGCGAGTTCAGATATTTTTGATTACACTTTTACTCAAAAATTTATAACGTCGACTGTACTGGAAGAAATATGTAACCGTTTTCTTGTATACATTTTTGTCTTATTTTGTGAAAAGTGAGGATATTTGTGTATGGTCATAGTGCTAGTGAAATAATTTCTAAATGTTCTGAAAAGAGGTCTTGCGCCTTATAACTAACTATAACAATGTTGACATCGATTTAGTCCATGTGTTACTTACTCGTAAGTGCAGTTATTTTATTTGTATTAACCTTAGGCTAATTATAGATTAGTGTAAGTGAGTTTGCATACCATACTGTAGCGGACCATGCATTTTACGTACTTTATTCATTTTATGTATGTTCAAGCAAATAAATACATTGAAATTGAAATAACTATACGAAGATTGAATTTGCACAGCTTATAAAGCAGCATGAAGAGTGTGGATCAATTGAAGATGTCCATCATTTTTAATGGAATGTGTCCGGTCTGGTATTCCGGACACGGGCTAAAAGGGAGATATAACGGAGACTGGGGGTGTGATTCTGTTCACATAGTATTTTATATTCAATATCGTCTGAGGCGGCGTAATTTGTATACGCTTTTTTTTGTAAATATTGTCAAAATAGTTATTTTCGTCTTCGTATTGTAATTTTTAGACGGTTTTATTTATTTTAAGTATATTGATGTAAGGCCTTTTGGACATGTTCATTATAATAATCGAAGCTGCTAACTAAAAAAAAAATATATATATATAGGTATATATTTTGAATTTGCCCACGTGTGGAATGTATCAACTTTTCTCTATCCCTAGAAAATTGCTATTTTAGCGGACAGTTTTGGCCTATGTTACTCTTCGCCCTGTAATCATTTCGCGCCATACATAATAGGCATCTATAATATAAGAGATGTCGTGCGTCCAAGTTAAGGAAAACCTTTTTTTGTTAAAAGAGTGACGTAAAACATCTCTATAGTAGGATAAAATGATGCGACACAAGAAATAATACCTATTTATTTAGGAATATTTTTTCAAAATTATTCGGGACTTGTTTTTGAAGCGTACGCAGTAGATACTTATATTTGCAGTAAATTGCACTTCAATATCCTTGAATTCGTTGTGGCTATTATATCCTTGGTATTTCTTATAAAATGCAAAAAATATATAATGTAGGTCAGGAACATAGCAATGCGTGTGTAAAAATAAAAAGTTAGGTATTTAAAGGGTTATCAAGTACTGTTGCTATGTGCAACGTCGCATACCCGGTGCCACGATACAGCAGCCGGGCGAGTCTGTGTGTGTGTCGGGTGCGCCTGTGTGCGCGCTGCAGCGGCGCGCGGGTCAGTACTCGCCTGCACTCTCCCGGGTGCATACACTCCACTGAACAGTCCAAAAAACACCAAAAACCAAACGGAACCCCACAGGAACCCAGCCCAGCCCGGTCACAGGATTGCGTCCCCGCGACGAACGGCGGGAAAAAAGGATTTCAGTTGGTGCAAGCGTTCTTTGTGTCGGCCATGTTGGAAACGCGGTGAGTTGGTTTTGGATTTCGAATTACGAATTTCGAATTGGCGCGTTCCATGTTCGAAATACGCGTCACCATCCGACAATAGTATTTTGTTTTTTATAGCTTTTTTTCAATAGCGTTTCGTTCGGGAGCGAAAAGTGATATTCCGTTTTTTTTTAATTGGTTTTCTTTGTGGAAAACATCGTTTCTTTGTGTTTTCTTTATATTATTACGCAATTACGTCGCAGGGCGTGGTTGGTGCAAATCGATATGTCAATACAACGCGTCTTACATTACTCCTGAGCGTCCTGAGACGACGCATTATCTGTCAATAATCAAAACTTGCAATCAAAATTTTTGTGCATAATGTTGTAAAAATTAATGTTAAAGGTAAATTTTGGGATTACAAGGGTGTAGAAATGGTAAATTTCAAGTTACGTCACATCTTAGGAAGCCATTTTGGAAACGTCCCCCCCCCTCCCCCCCCTGCGAAGTCCGCTTTCACTCTGCGCTAAGGTTTTACTTTACAGAATATCTCTCAAATATCATATCAAAGCTTTTATTGTACATTTTCCCTAGACTGTTTGGGTCAAATTTTTATGAATCTATCACCCACTTTTAGACTTGATGGACGTTTAGCGTCATTTAGAGAGTTTAGCATCCAATCTTTGTTCACAAATGAGGATTTCACTTCAAGTTTCCTTAGTCGATATCACCGTTTGGGTCAAAACTTACAACGCCCTATTAATAATTGAATAGTAGTTCAGTTTTGTATGCATATCATTGAAATTTCGAGACATATATAGCATCAAATTTTTCTCAAATGGCGATTTCACTATACATTTCCTTAGTCCCCGTTTATGTTCATTTTAATCATCGTTTCTTACAATGAAAAACGAGAAAAATTACTGGACATAAAGTACGTAATTAGTAATCAAAATTTAGTAGAGCATTTAAAAAGAACGTAATGCCTGTCCTTTCCAGACCTTGACGTTTTTGGAATCATCCTACAGGTAATCGATTGCATTTTCGATGATAATAAAAAAGTGTCCCTATGACTAATGACTAAGGATGAACCCAATGGACTATTCTTTACGAGGCCTTTACCAAAAAAATTAAAAATTAAATATTCAGCAATAATTATTAATTTTGTGATGTTCTTCCAAATTGAATATGGTTTAATGGTGAAGTTTACTGGAGTTAATCGTAATCATCATTTATTCACAGAATACGGTACATAAGATAGTATAATATAAAACATACTGCGGCATGGTCCCCGCAGGCGGACCTTTTAGATGGGTATTCTTTATGAACCTTTTTTTTATTGTATAGGTAGTTTAGAGTAAGGTTTTATATATACGTTTTTATTCTATGTAATTAAATAATATTATTTCTAACCATTTGACAGTTAGTTCTTAATCATTGTCCAAAATGGCTTTACATTTGCAAATGTTTTGTTGAATATTACATGCATCGGTAACTTGTGTTATCTTTACCACATATCCATTTGAAGATATCGAATTGAATTCTAGTATTGTGGTTATTAAAATTAATGCTAAATTTAAGGTTATCAATTTATTATAGCGTTATTAAACATTACAAGTCGGTGACTTCAAATTGAATAATGTTACGTATACATATGATCCATTTGCGTGAAAGCTTAATACAAATTGCAACTCAAACACACATAACGATGACGCTTTTAGCGATAAGGCCGCCTGTTGTTACCAACTGTAATGTATTTTCATATATTTTTGTTTTCTTCTTTTCATTTTGTGTGTGCACAATAAAGAGTATTATTATTAACGATTTGCCGACAGACAGTCTTCTAAAATTGCGACACTTTCCACATGGAAATATCTCAAAATCACACTATAATATAATAAAGGTGAAAGTTCGTGTGTTTATGTGTATGTTTGTTACTTCTTCACGCTCAAACTGCTGGACTAATTTTGATAAATTTTGGTGTGAAGGTAGCTGATACCCTGGATTAACACATAGGCTACTTTATATCCCGAAAAACTTTAGTGTTCCCGTGGGATGAGCGGGTAGCACCGCGCGCGCAGCTAGTTTCCTATAATATATTTCCCAATTGTTTTTTTTTATTGTAAGTATAAATGTTTCCAGAAAACTCCAGAATTATTCCCAGTTTTTTGGAAACTTTCCATGACTTATTCATCCATCATACATATCGGTACAATTGAATTCGATTCGTATTTTATTTCTGAATTATCGTTAAATACGTTTTGATACATTATGTTGACCTTTTTCGACTATCTCTTGCTCTTTTGGTCTCTGCATTTTCATGTATATTATTGTATAGTTTAACCTCCTTTGTTTATACAATGTTGCTTGGTTTGAAACCATTTATATTTGTATTTAGCACTTTTTTACTGAACAGTTAACTGGAAAAGAAGATAAATTCGCCTTATACATACTTGCTTTCTCTTTAGAAATGTATTTCTTAATTCTGTGTTAAATAAAGTATTTTCAATTTACATACAATAATCTATTAAAGCTTTCGTAAGACACATTTAATTATTGTAATTAAGTGGTTTACACTCACGTGAAATTGTCAGGAATGGCCCGACATGTTTCGAACTCGTATGGAGCTCTTCATTAGGGACTGCTCGTACAGCGGCGCGGCAACCTCGTCGCTGTTTACATACATATATACACAAAATACTATATCTGAGCGGTTTGTGTGCAAAACAATGCGTATGTGGTTTGTTTTGATATCAAACCGTCGGGTAATTCTTTGAAACCATTCGTGTTCCACACAATAGTAGCGTACTGACATATTTGAAGATGTGGCGTTGTATATGGCAACAGTAAATAAATGGCAAAGGACCGCCGCTCCTGGCAACACTTTCACGGTTTAGGCAATACGCTTCTGGAACGCTCTCCCACTCAACATTAGACAAGCTCAGAGCAAACTCTTCTTCAAGCGCATAATAATAATAGTTTTATTTAACTTCAAGAACTTGCTAATATGAGGAGGCCCAGCAGCCAGAAACGGAGACGTGGCAGATACGAGCTAGACTCCTTTATAAAGGAATGGAATTGTTTTAAGTTAGTTGCACCGCCCACAATTTCTCTGCTCAGCCCAATCTGCTTAGCCAGGGTGACTGGTAGAGAATGCCCTATGGCATTAAGTCCGACTTTTGTACGATAATTTCTTTCTGTTGTGCAATAAATATCAAATCAATATATGGCCAGGAATAACCTAAAATCGGGAACAATGGAAGAAGGGTGGAGAGGCCTTTGCCCAGCAGTGGGACATCATAGGGTCACAATAATAATAATAACTTGCTAATATGTATATACATAATAGTGAACATCACCGAAACTATCATTAAAGGTGGTTCAGGTGGTCTCTTCTGAAATGCCGGTAGACTCGGACATGTAAAAGTTTGTGGACTACGTACAGAATAAGTTCATTATTTCATTTAATTATGGTTCAAGAACGTCTTATATATGTATGTATATGTAAACACTGTAAACACAAAAACAGTTAAAAATACATCTTTAACAAATAACTCTGGTACAAAGGCGAACTTTTATCCCTATAAGGGTCCTCTTCCAGTTAACCTTTTAGCAATTAAGTACCGTACAAGTCCGTAACTTCGCCTGGGATACCTAACATCGCCTATTTTTATAAAAGTTTAAATTTCCGCCTAGTTTTTAAATTAGCTACAGTTGATGCGAGAATATCGCCATGCATAAAAAAGCTCTTTCTATTTAATAGTTTTAGTTTGTACTAGTCTAAAAACTAGACGGGAATATCAAATTTTATAAAAATAGGCGATGTTAGGTATCTCAGGCGAAGTTACGGGCTTGTACGGTAAGTGAATACGGGAATAAGATAGACACACACTAACACCGTGTGTACAAAAAAGGTATTATAAATACTGAAACTACAAGACTAATTTATGTTATAATAAATAAAATAAAATAAAATAAAAAATAAAAAACATTTATTTCGACCAACTGGGATCATAGTGCTTACAAAATACGTTAGTAACAGACTGATAATACATGTAATATAAACTATTGACAGATAAACATACAGATAAATCACAAATAGCATCGTACCAAAATAAAATCACATTCCTCTTAAATGGGTATACCTAGTATAAGAAGTGGGGATACATGTATGATATATTAACCGTTACAGTATTTAATTAATAAAAAAAGAAAATAGGAATTTGTTGAACATCATAGAGAAGAAAAAAGGGAAGATCTTGGTCACCTTCTACGACATGACCCTTTCATAAGCAACATCATATCATCAAAGTAAAAGATTAAGGAAATCGGGGAAACCAAAAATACGATAAATAAATAAATAGATAGATAGAATAGGTACCTACTCTTTATTGCACCCCTCGACACGTAAGAAGTATAGTTACCTACTTGCACCACAGAAAATTACAATAGTGGTTGAATCAAACCACTCTTCCAAGCAAATGAACTGTCAAATCATACAAAGTGAGTCAGTTTGTATGGTTTGACAGTTCATTTTCTTGCGAGAGTTATCGTGGTCTGACTCTAGATAACAGGCGGTCTATTCGCTAAAGAGTGATCTCTTCCGAACAACCTTTGGGTAGCGGACATTTTATATGACCGTCAGAAACGAGTAGGAGATGCAAAAAATTGACAATTTAAATATATTAAAGAGAAAGTAGACGTCATGTCATAAGTATACACTGAAAATAAAAAGCTCTGCTAGTTTAACTACATGAGAAATTGCCAAATTTGTGCTCAGTAGTAACCAGAATTATGCTAATTTTACACAACTTATTTTGGTTACTAGTAGCCCTCAGTTTGTCAGTCCTCCGAATTATGTGACTAGCAACTAACATTTGGGCTACTGTCACCAAATCTTTTTCAGTGTAGGGAATGCAAAAATAGGATAAAAAACTTTAGGGACCCCAGTGTAGATTCCTATAGAACATGTCTTTCACTCGGTCGACGACATATTATAAATTAAGTATAATGATATCGAAGCAAAACACTTGCCAATGCATATATATATGTATGTAAGTATGTATGTTCGGTCACTGCCCCGCCAGCGCGATAATAGATACCTATGTTTGAGTTGCACTTATTCAATGCTGCATACATCTGATAATGGACAACGAGGGTTGTATTGTACACAACTCGGTTTACTGCTTATCAGCTATTCTTGTGTAAGGTTATGCCACTATAGTTGACCGAGCCAGCGAAGCGAAGAGGTTTTAGCTTGGCTATAAAATATAATATAAATAAATATCGGACAACCTCACACAAAGCGATCTAGTCCCAAATTAAACTCAAGAAGGCTTGTGTTATGGGTACTAGACGACGATATACGTACTTATATAGATAAATATATACATAAAATTTAAATACATAGAACAACCATGACCCAAGCACAAATATTCGAGTTCATCACACAAATATTTGCCCTGGCCGGGATTCGAACCCGGGACCGCCGGCTCAGTATGCAGGTGTCTACAAAACGAGCCAAACGCGTCGCCGTCGGCTATAGTACATTACATGCCTTAGGGCGGTTCGAGAATGTCCCAGGTCGCAGGTGTTTCGGTGTGTGCCATAAATATGCGATGGGGCTTTACGAATTACCACCCGCGGTTCGTCTAGAGTTTTACATCTTGCCTTGGCTAGAAAATGAAATTTTCTCTTCTAGAGATGTCTATTTACAACATCTGATGTTGTTGTTTAGAGGTCGCATTTCTCAACCGATTCTCATTAAATTTTGTGTGCATTGATTTTTTTGTCGATTCAGTTTTACGAAAAAAAATTAAATAGCGGTAATATGAGATAAAATAATAGTTAAAAAGATAACAATTGATAGCAACTACAAGATATTTACGTAACATAACATTATGATTATGACTATTAATTTCATGCTAGTATTGATAATATAATTAAAACAAAGTCGCTACCTGCTGTCTGTGCCTATGTAGGTATGCTTAGATCTTTAAAACTACGCAACGGATTTTGATGCAGTTTTTTTAATTTTGAAGGTTTAAGTATAGGTAATACATGCATAATTTATTTATCAGCATTGCACGGGCGGGTCGCTATTATAAAATAAAGCGCAACAATACCACACCCTAAAATTCTCCGAAGGACCTAGCTAGTCATAGGCAGGTCTATTCCTACATATATGATTATGTGTATATATGTACCGCTGCACGGATTGGCCCATCCTAGTCCAGGTAGCATTTTTTTACTTCAGGCAGTAGTTTTTTTGACGTTCGTGTCGAACGCTTTGACCCACTTCTATCAAGGAACATTCTACCTTATGTGTACTGGGTTTAACCTTCATTAGAGATGGGTGGTAACAGTAGATGATGCTGTGGAAGGTCCTGTATTGGACATGATACATAGTTTTGAAATAGGTTTGATGTTTTACGGGTGTTGCAAGATTTATGATTGTGTTTTATGTGCCGTTGGTTATGTGAAGTGGTGTTTACCCGTATATAAATGAGTACTTATGATATTGTGTATTTGTGTACCTAATTGTATATATTTTATTGGTTTTATTTTAAATTGAAACTGTATCTGTTATGCGTAATGGGTAGGGTAGGTAGAGAATGCCTCATGGCATTAAGTTCGCTATTTGTGCACTTTTTTATGCAGGAAATGTGTACAAATTGTGTTGTGTTTGTGTTCAGCATGAATGTTGAATATTACAGGGTCAGGAATCCAAATGGACCAATAATGGAGAAGTCTGAAACCATGAGAGATAGGGAATTCGGATCTTAGGAAGTATGGCGTCGATTTTAGATTGAATAAAAATTACACGAGTTATTTATTTTAACTCTAATAAAAAAAGCGGGGCTCAAACCTGGTCAACATCTGTAAGTATCTGAATATGTATGTCGTATTTACAGAGATTTTGACCGAATTTAACATCCGGTTACGAATAAGCAAAATGAAAAATCGATGCAATATCTCATGAAAATTTCCAAGTTTTTTAGCCTGATGAACTTTTCTTTTTGTAAAATCTTTCTAGTCGTGAATTTGACTTCAAAGTTTCTTAAAATAAGTTATTTATTATATTATTGTGCATTTCCTTAAATTTATTCCGTTTTTAGGGTTCCGTAGTCAACTAGGAACCCTTATAGTTTCGTCATGTCCGTCTGTCCGTCCGTCCGTCCGCGGCTTAGCTCCGTGATCATTAGTACTAGAAAGCTGAAATTTGGTATGAGTATGTGTATGTATAACGCCGACAGAACGGTAAAATAAAATTAAAAAAAAAAATTTTTTTCGGGTACCTTTCGAACACAAAGTGGGGGTATTTTTTTTTTTCTTTTCAACACTGGTGTGTGGCGTGTCGTTGAATAGGTCTTGTAAAAGTAATAGGGGTCTTCTAACATTATTTTTTGATAAAGTCAGCAGTTTTGTAAATATTCGCTCCAAAAACAAAAAAAATAGTGTCCCCCCCCCCCTCTAACTTTTCAACCACGGGTCATAAAAATTCGGAAAAATTCATGTTAATGAGGCCTTATAAGTACTTTCAATGAAAACTATATTGAACAAAATCGGTCGAGCCGTTTTTGAGTTATCGCCAAATTTCATATTTTTTCTTTAAAAGGTCGTAAGTTGACTTCCAGAAGGTAATAAGTGATTACACTGAGCGTGGCCCGAAATGCTCTTGGCCGGTTTTTTGTATTGAAATATCACTTGAAAAAAATGCACACAATTTTACAACACGCATCCATAAACCATAAAACAGTCCCACAGCGCATTCCCAATCCCACCAACAACCTATAATTTACATAACCATATCTATCCACATATAAACCCGTCCCTTTGTCGAGCCATTTAACGGTCTCGTCCCGACCAATCGGAGGCCGTTATTCCGGTTCCGAATTCGAATAGACCAATCTAGGAGCGCATAGTGCATGCTCCGGCGCAGGGCGGCGGCCCTTCGGAGCGGCAACGTCGCATAGACCCCTTTAGGTATGTAGAGATTCTTGTGAGTTAAGACCATACCACAAAAAAATATAGTAAAGTCTGACCAGAAATATAAAGATTGTGAAGAGGGCGCTATTTATAGGATTTATATGGCAACAATTTTGCAACCTGTCGCAACCGCACTATAATGACATTAGTTTAAATACCTGTCAGTTCCTACGGTAACCTCGTACCTAATATCATTTAATGGAATGCACTCTTTTTCTGGCCGTTTTTCGTGTAGTAAACATGTGTACGGGTAAGGCCGCGGGAATTTACCAATGTGACATAGAAGTAACATAAAAAGATTAACGTTATGTTATCATAAAACGTAACATACGTCGTTATAAAGCTTAGATCATACTGGAAAATATTCCCATTAAAAACGTAGCTAAGAAAAAAAATCAAGTTATAAAATTATTAGCTTTATATTGCCTGTAAACAAAATTTAATGGCACATTAAAATCAATATAATCAAACACGCGTGTGATGGAACTAATGAAACCCAAACCGCTCTAGTGTTTTAAAGCCTCTCATTTTGTACCGGGTGGCAGTAATTACTATTTGTTCACTGCTGGTACCGAATACTACTAACAAGACGACCGTATAACAATAAAACAGCTTTAGAATCAATGATTCTACTGTGACTTGAGGTCGAAAATAAATTATTTTCTTCTTAAAACAGTTTCTTTTTATTAAGATGTCGTTTTTATTTATTTTATTATTGTACAGGAGTTTTGTTCGACTTTGTATATTTTCGGGTCATTAAAAATCTAATAAAACTCATTTAAGTTAGTATATTCTGTGTGCACTTCCCTTTACAACATTTATTCGTTATGTTACGTAGAAAATATGTAACATTTTGCAAAAATGTAACATATTCGTAACGAAAGTGTAACGTATTTTTGAAAAAAAGTGGATTTTCATGGTGAAATAAAGACATTTTTAATACAATAATACGTGTCACTTGCTTGAAAACCGTTACGCTATTGTACAAAAAAAACTGATTAAATACAATCACTCCTTACCTTTAAAATCACACACGACACTTTGGGGGTACTTTCACGAAACTATGACTGTGTCTACTTTGAATTGCGTTTGTTGACAAACTGACGGATTTGGACTTGCTCATCGGTGTTGCCCTACTAGAATATGAGTTGCCAGTGCACGTAAACGTATTTTCGCCAAAAAATATTTAAAAACAAGCTACATAAAGCGTCACGAAAGTATTGTAACATAAGTGTGGAATGTTGATCCATTAAAATAATGTAAGATAAAAAATTAAAATAATTATATTATCATTATTCCGTAATCAGGCAGGTCATGTGATCAGAATGGACAACGAGAGATGGACTAACATAATTACAGAATGGCAACCAAGAGAAGGACAAAGAAAAAGAGGTAGACCGAAAAAAAGATGGGAAGACGTATTTAAAGAAAGATGTGGATTAGACTGGAGAAAGCGAGCTAAAGACAGAGATACCTGGAGGAAGCTGGGGGAGGCCTACGCCAAAGAGGCGATTTCCACAAGTTAAATTAAGAATACTTTAAATTTTTTAATAATGTAAAGCATGAATTAATTTTATAAATACAAATAATAATTGAATTAATGTAAAAAATTTCATAATTATATTTAATCAAAGGCATGTAAGTATTATATTGTGGTAGAATAAAGGCTATTTTTATTTTTTATTTATTTTATTTATTTTTATTTATTCCGTAATCAGTAGAACTATCCTTGTATCATAAATTTTAGTTTAAAACAAAAGTATGCCCATGAAAGTTGAAATATCATAAAAATAACAGAGCTTTTAGTACTCGTGGTCGAAAAATTTAACCAACTTTCGTTACGTTTTGGACGGAAATAAATTTTTAGTATTTTTATAAAGGGGTTTATATTAATTATCTTACTTGCGACCATGAGAATTCCTATATCTACATATGATAAAAATATTTTTGAAACAGTAGGGGTTACCAATTTTTTTTAATCAGCTGGGTAAATTTGAAACGTCCAAATTGGTAACTTTCCGCGGCCTTACCCGTACATTTTACTTACCTATAATATTACGTTCACGACTGTGAACGGTATTCGGAATTTTCTTTGGATATTTTTAAATAAGTATTTGTCTTTTAAAGAAACCAACACGAATGACAGTGACATAGCTGACAAACCATCATAAAATCATTGCCAGTGTAAGTAATTGGTTCCAATGAAATTCCGCAATCATCATCAGCCTGTTTCAGTCCACTGCTGGACTTAGGCCTCTCCCATGGCACGCCACTGAGCTCGATTTTCAGCTCTCGTCCTCCAGTTACTACCCACTGTCCTACGAATGTCGTCACCACCTTGTTACAGGGCGCCCTACACTACGTTTGCCGATTCGTGGTCTCCATTCCAGAACTCGTTTGCCCCAGTGGTCATCGGCTCTACGGCAGATATGACCAACCCACTGCCACTTTAGCTTGCTTATCCGCTGTGCTATGTCGGTAGCTTTGGATCTCTCCCAAGCAGCACATTAGTGAATTTTGCAGCTTATCTTATAGCTTTAAGTTCTAAATGGTTAGGAGTAAGCGTTCAGAGCAGACGTGTAGCAAAGTGTTTTTAATTATTTTAAATAGACGTCAACCAATTATATCTATTATCGTTGGTGCGTATAAGTGCAAATTTAAATATTGTGCTTTCGTGTGCTTACGCCGTATAGTTCCAAGCATTGCGCCTAGCGAAGCCGTAACCGCTCTTCACCCCCTTGAGTAAAGGAGACGGGAACATATTTTTTGACTCCCTCACTTCGCAATACCGTTGCTTGCAACCATTGCTCAATCACAGACCAAGATGAACTCGCCTACTGGAAGTGGCCTGGGTGGTTCCCAACCAAACTTATCAACGATGTCGGACAATGCATCGGAGTTCACTGACCACTCGAGCTCTAAAGTAACATTTCGAAATAATAAACGGAAATATAATGATGACCTACTTAGTGAAATGGTCGAGATGAGAAAACAAATGATGGAAATGATGGAGCTAGTGAAATCGTCCAAATCAACCGGCGAGAAACAAAGCGAGTCTATAAATAAAATATCTGAGAGTCTTTCTGATATTCAAGTAGAAGTTAAAAACATAAAATCTACCATGGAAAGCCTGACCGTGGAACAAAGTACAATCAAGACTCAAATGGCTACTTTAACAACCATCACCACCGACACCGAAAAAAGGATCAAGATTCTGGAAACCGATGTCACCCAACTCAAAAACGAACCACACACACTTTTGCCCAATAATACATCTTTTGAAAACATGATATCAGAACTTCAGGATCGCCAAATACGAGCATGCAACATTATTATAGCAGGTATTCCCGAATCGCAGGCCACTACGCAAGGCGAACGGCTGGCAGACGATATGAAAGAGAGTCTACAAATTATTAGACAAATATCACCTTCATGTCCAGAGCCAGTAGAAACAAAGAGGCTTGGTAAATATACCGCTGGCAAGAATCGAATGATAAAGGCAATCTTACATTCCAAGGAAGACGTCAAGCTTATTCTCACGAATAAGAAAAACGCTACAAACAAAGAAATTAAGATATTCTCTGATATAACACCCCAGCAACAGAGCCATTTAAACAACTTAAGAAAAGAACTAGAAACTAGAACTGCCAATGGTGAGTCAAACCTTACAATAAGATACTCAAAGGGCACTCCAAAGATTATAGAAGCGCCACCAAAAAACTAGTACACTCTTGCACTTCAAACAATAACGAACTTTGCGATAGCTATCTAGTTACAAATGATTACAATGACATTACTACAAATAAAAAAACTATAAAATTTATATATGCTAACGTTAGAAGTATAATGAAAACTGGAAAATTAGACGAGCTAAAATGTATTTTAAAGGCATTGAAAAGCATGATCCACGTTATAATCCTGTGTGAAACCTGGATTAAATCTGAAGAGGAACTGGAAAGAACACAATTACCATGTTACACACATTACTCGAACTACAGGACAGACGCACGGGGAGGTGGTGTATCGATATTTGTACATAACAACTTCAAGCACAATCTAGTCGAAAGTGAAAACAAGGATGGAAACCATTATCTCTGGATACACCTAGAGAAATACGCGTTAGATATCGCTGCTATTTACAGGAAACCTGATAATACGAATTTCCAATCTTTTATTGACAGTTACTCGCAGCAACTACACAAATCTAAAAGGGCCATTATTTTCGGAGACTTTAATATTAATCTCCTAAAAATAGGTCGAATGACTAACGACTACAAGCAGACCATAAAAGAGAATGGCTACCGAATCCTAAACAAAGTCGATGAAGACTACTCCACACGCGAAACTGAAAACACGAAGTCAATTATAGACCACGTCTGTACAAATTTAGAAGATATTCACACTAACATGGCACTCGTTGAATCGGCAATGTCGGACCATAGACAAATATATTTCGAATTAATAAACTATAAGCCAAACGAGGTAATGAAGAACAGATACGACGCTATAGACTATGAAAAACTCTATAACTTAGTCCAAACCATAGACATAGTCGAAAATGCTGACTTCCATCGATTAGAAGAAAAGTTAATCTCCTGTATCACAAACAGCAAAGTTACCAAGACCAAATACTTAAACCCCCCTAGACAAGACTGGATAAACAAGGACATTATCAATAGCATAAACAGACGCAACATAATTTGGCAAGATCATAAAAGAGAACCTTCAAATGAAGTGAAAAAAGAAAAATTCATCAAGGAGCGGAACCATGTCAGTGAACAAATACAAAAAGCAAAAAGTCACTACTATCTCAAGGCATTCTTCGGCTGTAAATTCAACCCTTCAAAAATGTGGAAATTAATAAATAGCCTCGCAAGAAACAAAGCGGAAGAAGTTAGCATTCCCAGCAAGCTGGAAACGGAAACAAGTGTATTAACTGACCCAGCTGATATCTGCGAGTGTTTCAACAACTATTTCTCAAGCATAGGCACCTCACTAGCTAGTATAATTCCCAGTGTGTCTGATTTCAATCCTAGTAGTAATCCAAGCTGTAAACCACAAACAATATTATCAGAGTTTGCCCCAGCAACAGTTCTAGAAATTACCTCAATCATAGACAACTTAGACGCAAATGCTAGCTCGGGTTTGGACGGTATAACAATAAAATCAATAAAATGTGTTAAAAATATAATAGCTGAACAACTAACTAAATGTATTAACAAATGCTTAGATTCAGGTCATTTTCCTGAAAGCCTCAAACTGGCCAAAGTTACTCCAATTTACAAATCGTCGAGTAAGGCAGATCCTGGTAACTATCGACCCATTTCAGTACTCCCGGCTCTCTCAAAGGTACTTGAGACTTTACTACGGAATCGTCTTAACAGCCACCTAAATTCAATGAACTATCTCTACGAAAAACAGTATGGTTTTAGGCCACTATCAAATACCTTGGCGGCAACTATAGATCTCGTGACTAAAACCAAAGTTAATATTGATAAAAAACAAGTGGCCCTCGGAGTGTTCATCGATTTAAAAAAGGCCTTCGACACCATTAGTCATCAGGTGCTTCTGAGAAAGCTAAAAGACTGTATTGGCTTGACTGGAGTAGCACTAAAAATGTTTGAGTCCTATCTCACAGACCGGAAGCAAATAGTAAAAATAGGTCAATACAAAAGTAGTCAACAAAACGTTAGTTGCGGCGTACCACAGGGTTCTGTCCTAGGACCACTTCTATTTTTAATTTACATTAATGACATAAACCAAATTGGACTAAAAGGTGACGTCACTCTATATGCCGACGATACAAGTCTTTTTTACTATGGTGAGTCCTTACCAGAGATCGTATCCGACGCACAAAGAGACCTGAACCTACTTAATAAATGGTTCCAGAGCAACCTCCTAACCATAAACATAACAAAAACTAATTTCATTATTTTTGCCGCCAAAAACAAAATACTTCCAGATTTTGAACCACTGAAAGTTGACAATCAACCTATTGCGAGAATATATCATGAAAAATATCTTGGTCTCTTACTAGACAATAAGTTAACGTGGAAGCCCCACATAGAAAAAGTTAGAAATAAAATAACAGCTTTAACTGGATCACTCCGCAATATTGTGCGATGCCTTCCGAAAAGAGTGCGTTACACAATATATAACTCTCTTGCGAAACCGCACATTGATTATCTTATAGAAGTATGGGGTACTGCAGCCGCAACTCATTTAAACATTTTACAGAGAGCTCAGAATAAGCTAATAAAAGTTCTATTTAAGTATGACTTCCTAACACCAACAAATACAGTTTACCAAGAAACCAAAATTCTTAACATCAAACAAAGTTACATGTATAACACTTGCATACTTATCCGAAAAATACTGCAAAAAGATTTGCATGTCCAAATATCGTTCACAAAAAAACAGCAAATACAAAAAATTAAACTAAGAAATGCTAATTGTCTAATACTTCGCACTCCCCGTACAAACTATGGAAAAAAGTGTATATTATACGAGGGAGCTAATATTTATAACAAGTTGCCCGGCGATATAAAAAATGCTAAGTCTATGATCACTTTTAAACGATTACTAAAACAAAACCTAACTTCAAACATCTAAATTTAAATCGGTATGCCGCTATTTACATAAATAAAATAAAATTAATAAATAATACAGAATAATATATTATATATGTCAACTAACAATAAATAATAATAAAATAAAATAGACGACAGCAGTGTAGTAATAGTGCGTACTACGCTCTTGTTAAGTTAAGACGCTTCCGATCGCCGTATATCCATGTATTTCGTTATCTTGGTGCACACGCAGCACTTCGCTTACCGTACTGCGCGCGCGCAGCGACAGCGTGCCAGCGCGGAGATGTCTTGTTTTGTATAATACCGCATGCATTTTACGTCTACCCGAACACTTGTTTGTTATTGTTGCTCACTAGCTAGTATAATTATATCCGTATTACTTAGCTTACTTCAGTTTACTATAGTACATTATTATGTTTTGTTTTCTCATGTAAGTGAATTAATGTTATTCTTTTTGAGAAAAATAAAGATCTTTAAACCGAAATGAGTGGTTTAACAGTGTTTGATACAACTTATAGCTTTAAACACAACTCAAAACTGTATATGAGCTCATCCTATCACTTGTAGTTGCATAGGAACGTTTTTTGTTTCTACTTTATTACTTATGGTGGGATAAAGTCGATTTTGCTACTTAAAGTTGCATGCAGGTTCAAATTGTCACTCAATAAGAAGCAATAGTGCTATATAAGGCCTTAAAATCACTTATAAGCAACTTTTACATATAAGTGGGAACATACCCTTATTTGGAACTAAAAGTTCCAAATGACTAGTACAATAGCGAATTATATCACCAATAGTGGCTAAAGGGATAATTTTACGGCTCTTTTGGAACCAAAAAATATTGCAACTTTAAGGCCTAAGAAGTACCTTATTGCCACTCCAACGCATAAATAGGTCTCAGTAGGAGGTTCTTGGAACCAAAAGCAGTTATTTTCACTTATTTCAAACCACTAACGAACTAAAAGTTCTATTATTGTTCCTATTTGCGCCTTGTCAAAATATATTTAATAGTCTTGCTTGTTTAATAGTCTACAAAAGAGCAAATAATTACTATTGGTAATATCATTCACTGCTTTGCCACTCGCAAGATACAAATAAGTGATTATTAGACTTGATAGTTCCAAATAAGGAACAAATAAGTGAAAATAAACACTGTAGGATCTTTTTTGTTTCGCCATGTTTACAAATGGAAGCCTATGAAAATTGATTATTTTAACCAGAATTTTATCACACTCACGCATAATCACAGACTTTTGATAGTTGTGACGATGTTACTTTAACATTGTACGTAACCTACAATCATTAGGTCAGGTTTTTAACAGTTTTATTTCTTATCAGTATCTTTTCCTTATTTAATTTAGCACTCTCTTTTTTAATATTCCTGATCAAATGAAGGGCGCGTCGAAATTTACAAAGAAAACATACTATAGTTTCACAGTAAAAAAAAATTCGCAAGAATTTCGTGCTTATTTCAATGCTTGTATAACGTAAAGTTTTAATCACAATCAAACAGACATATAAATCCAAAATGAATATGGCAGATCACGTATTACTTTTAATAAAACACAATTTGACAGTTGCCTCGCCACTCAAAGATAATTTTGGCGACTCATTTATCACTCATTGACCGAACTGAAATGTTTTCATTCGTTCACTGCGCATAACTTTCACCCATAGTTATTATTATCACTTAAGGTAATTGTGAGATCTCTTATGGATTCTATTTAGCACCAAAAATAGGCTGCAATTTTTCTCCTTTTGGTTCTATACTGGTGGCATAAGGGTTCTTGCCACCTATATAGCACTTAGTCATGGTGGTAAATTTCACTTAAGCATCTAATTAGATATGATATACGAGCTATTTAGACCCAGTTGTGCTACTTGGGCTGTCGAATTACTTCGTTTCGGTTCTGATCCCTAAGAGACACACCAAGCATAGCTCTTTCCATGGCTCGCCGAGCGGCTTTGGATTGATGGACTAGTCGTATCGTATGGTGAATAGCCACGACGTCTCGGCTCCGTAGGTCATAACAGGTAATTCCGCAATATGGCGCATATATTTCTGGTCAGGCTTTATTTTGGTTGAAAAAAGAGCTTTTTATGCAAAATAACCAAACAGTTGTATTTGTATTTCTTCTGGAGCAGGGACTTCCCCCTTGATCTCGTGGTTCTGATTAATTTAGTTTTTTTTTAAGGTTCCGTACCTGAATAGGAAAAAACCCTTTTAAAATCACTTTGCTGTCCGTCCGTCCATCCATCTGTCAAGATCCTTTAGCTCGGGAACGCGTAGAGGTGTGGAGTTGAATGTGTAGAAATTTAAACCATAATACTCAAGTCTTATACTTTATCAGTTACACTGATAAGAGTTTGACTCTTAAATTTATGATGATGACTCAACTCTACAGTCCCTTGAAGCCGTGATTTAACGGTCTTCACCCAACCAACACAGAAAAATCTATTTTCTAGGAATTAGCGGGGTTAATCTACTTATAAATAACAATTCAAGAGTTCCGAAAATTTTCATTAATTCCCCATTATGTCGCCGGATTTAGATTCAACGTCTATAAATCTACTATACATGTCATGTCGTTTTACCCTAGCTCTACTCAACCTGCGAAGTTGACCGAAGTTGGCCGAAGTTGACCGAAGTCTGCCGAAGCTGTCCGAAGTATGGGTTTCCGCAGCGATGTGTCTCCACAATAACGTACCTATTCGGTCAACGCCGGTCAACTTCGAGAGTAGTGTAGAGCCGCAATACGATATTTGATGACAGCTCAAATCAGCTACTCTTTATGAAATGTCAAAAACGATCTGTTATAAGTAGTATGATTATTTATTTTACACACATTTGACACATCATAGGACCCATATAATGTAAATCTGAACGACTTATTGAATTTCATAAAAAAAAATGACATAGTGGTTTTTCTAGTATATATAAACGTTTTTTACTTTCTACCTATTTGATACAATTGAGTTCATGTCATATTTTTTCGTATCACGGTGTTGAAGTATTTAATGATAATAAATCATTACATAAACAGTTACCTACGCGTGCTTTTTAATAAAAAGCTAAGTTGTGACCAAATCTTGCGTTTCGATTCATGTAGGTACATGTCATGTTCATGTGAAATCAATTAAGCGATAAATTGATAACCTGAAGAAAGAGCAATAAAACAAATTACTATTTTACATAGAAAGCTCCAGTGAGACCTCGGCTCGTAGCTCAAAAAAATATTGATTTACACAAAATAAAGAAAAATATCGGAAAAAAGTTAATCGATAAAATCGATTCGATCAACCATTCATAATCGTTAGATTTGGCAAACAATATGTCGTTGCTACATCACTACAAACATCAACGGGGAACTATCAAAATGTTTGTTTTAAAATAATAACCACACAGCAGTATGAAGTTTAGGCTTGTGACGTCACTAAAATCAGTAGTCAATCCACGTCTTCTTTTTAGTTTTTATCCGATTCAAAATATAATAATGCCCAAAAGTTAGTGGCAGATTATTTGCTTCCGTGTAGTTTTGAATGTGTTTTAGTGTTAAATGATACAATTTTGTTCACTGTAGAAAGTAACAGGAAGTAAAATGTTGTTGATCAGTTGACGAACGAATGTGAAACACGACTCGGGCCGAGTGATCGAGCACTTTGTTATTATGAAGATATTAAGCGCGCACTAAAGATCAACTTGGCTATAATAGGAACATTAGAGGTGTAATCTTCCGTCTGTCTGTCTGGCCGCAGTTGGGTGGACAGCTAAATCACGCAAGAACCTATAAAATACAAAAAAATGGGATGTTTTCCAAAAAATGCACTCCAAAGACACCTTTCAGAAAAATACGGCATAAATTTCGGCAACGGATTTGTAAATGAAATGAGATTGAGTAGGCGATGCAAAAAGTTATCAAGAATATTATTAAAATGTACTGAAACAGAAAGTACTTACTAATAATACATAAACACAAATTAAAACAGTGGTGTAAAAATGCTGATTATAACCTGTAAAAACCTAAAATCTATTTCTAACTTCAATGTTGGCTGAGATCCTAGGTATCACTTGTTCCAACTAAAGCAAAATATTTTGGAAACGGCTGCGGTTGTTTTTACCAAATTTTACATAGCTAAGAATGATGTCGACAAGGTTTTCGATAAAAACACGCATTCAAATCGACCCATCTGTCTGGGAGCTACGGTGTCACAGATAAGATAGACACACAGATACACAAATACACTGATCCAGAAACTTATAATATAACATACCCCTCTTTTTTCAATTTTGAATCCTCTATCAATTAACAAAAAAAAAGAAAAAAATGAAAGAAGGTTCCCATACAATTTTTTTTTTGTGACGTTCTTTCTGGAGATTTGTTTACAAAATTTATTTTTACTAGAAGTGGGAAAATCGACATAGATGTGTATCGTACTGACATGCTAACGGGTTTCAGTTTTATATGCCAAAAGAATGACATCGATATTTCAATAATACGTACTCCAATTTAAAAAGACCTGCGTGGTGGAATAAAATATTTTAACCAAAGGTCACGGTTTTAACTAACTAATCTTTGTAGACCCACGTTATAGTAAGACACGTTGAACACTACAGGTCAAATATAGCTGGTTCATCCAACCACGCTGCGAGGACCTTCAATGGAAGAGTTCATTGGCTTACATGACAGGTCAAATGAAATGGTGAGACTCACCAGCATAGGGCGATCTGCAACCTAGAATCTTCTTGTCCGTGAGAGGGGTCAGGGTCGGTGGTAAACGCGCAATGGGTCAATTTGATGACTAAACAGTCCTTGGCGTCACGCTGCGATAGACCGCGTAGATTAAAAAAAGTTTAAAAAGACTATTGGTGAGGCAACTTCGTCTGAAGAGAGCAAAAATCATGACCCCCTTTTTATAACAATCGAGTAAAAAGTATCCTTTAAATACCAGTTAATCCCATTTATATGCTTTAACATTTACCAGCTCAACCTAACCTAAGAAGATATTACAACTATTTATATTTTTGAATAGATTTGACATAAAATTAACATAGTTCTTTACTGTCTCTATCAAGGTATAATTAATTTCACCCACTTGTAACAGAATATTTGGACAAACTAGTTTCACCCACCCCACTTAAGTCAAAAGCTTTTTAGTCTTTTACAGACTATACAGTGTTATGTAGGAAAACTATGTTTTTGTGGCTATGTAAGCCAATATGAGAAATATCCGTTAACCAAAGGTTGTCTGGAAGAGATACCTCTTTAGCTATAATACTACCTCTATTACAATTGTAAGTTATTCTGTATTTGTATTAATTTCTTGTCGAAGTGTGCAATAAAGAGTGTTCTATCTACGAGAACGGAATAGGCGACCAAAGGTTTGACAGATGCTAGAATAGCCTACGCGTGGTGAACAACATGGCACCCATTTATAGTAAATTTTAAGCACTTACTGCCCATTTGTAGTTGTCAGGATATTGGACTGTAAATTAGATTCACAGTACATCAATAAAATCCAATCTTATCTCATTGCATACACCCACTTGTAAGTAACCGGATATCTGAAAAGGGATTTTCACCCATTAAATAGAATTAAAAAAAGAGGCTGTGAGCTGGACTGGATGGCCTCGCGAACATTTCTGAAATTCGAAAAATATTTTAGAATCATTTTATTCATTAAAATTATCACATTTTTTTTTATTTTGTCTCAAGATGCATTATGAAAGACAAATGTGTTCCAATGCAAGTAAAAGCAGGACTTGAACCTACGACCCTACTTTTCCGGCGTACTACTCTCCCAGGAACTAAGCTTTCGGGCATGGAAATACGAATAACAAAAAAATACTTACTGTTGAGTTTTTTATGGCTTTGTTCTCAACTGCGGTCTCCTTTGTGTGTATATTTTATGTTTTGCTTAGTCAGTATTTATTTAATCGGTGATCAGGTACCAACTTTTATAACTCAGTAATTGATGGCGGTTACGTTGAAGTCGCAATTACATAAAAACAAACTTTAATTTTTCTATGGTAATTTTTATTCTGAAACCTTAATCTATGATATTTTTTTTACGAATCAGAATTTCTTGATTTTGATGCTGGAACTATAGACCTCCGTCGACCTCACCTGGCGAATTCGTTCAGTGAATAAAGATACCAATGAGTATTAGTCTGATAACGTTACGCTGGCATTTCGCGCGTTACGATATTCACAATATCGTAACTTCAAAACTACTCGCTTGATTTAAATAAAAACAAAAACAAGTGTATTTCTAAGCATATAGACTATACTTTCATAAACAATGATCGTAGATTGCGAGCAAATTCAATTGAAATGAGGTACGACAAGTGACGATCCTTGCACTTCTATGAATTTTGCTGGCATTTTACGAATACGTCATGAAGTTTAAAGTGATTTAACGAACCCTTTAAGTGCTTCTGATATAAGATGTGCGTTAGTCTCTTTCTACATTTCAATCACACCTTAATAGTAGATTGTACGACAAGTGCATAAAACGCATCTTTTTACACGAGACGTTTATCCATCCGAGCGAGCTTGCGAGCGAGGATGAATATAAAGTCGAGTGTAAAATGCGTTTTATGGACGAGTTGCACACTCTACTTTTCACTTCGATTGCGAGGAAATGAAACTGTATCACGTAAATAACATATATACACATATCATGTATACCTACTTAAAAACAAATTTCATTATAATTTAAAGTTACTTATTTCTCATTGCTCTAATAGCAATGTAATATTTAAAGTAATAGTTTAAAAAGTAATAAATGATAGTACATAAAAGTTACAAGTTTATTTCAAGAAGTTTTATTGTGTACTTTGGCTGTTGGTATATTTGCCTTGGTCTTAGAATACTAACAAAACGAAATAAAATAAAGAGTTAAAACCCGTTCCAGACCTTCCGATCCGATAAATCGGATAATGTGTAGTGCAATTGTTAGGATCTTATACACTACACATTATCCGATTTCTCCCGATAAATCGGATCGGATCGGAAGGTCTGGAACGGGTTTTATTGTATGAAGTTTTATGTTTTTTTTTTTAACTGTTTATTAAGAACCTTTTTCGTGTGGCTGTTGGACCGATCGCCTTGGTCTTCGACGACGATTTTACTTTATGCTCTAGAGCATAAAAAGCGACTTTATGTCGCCTACGCACAGCATAAAGTCGAACTTTTAGAGCGAGAGAAGTGAAAAAATAATTCTTTATCTCTGAATTCTCTTCTTCAATTTTAGAGCTGCGCTCTTGTCGGCTTAGAAATCACCAGTCATTTCTTTCTTGGGCTTTCTCCTCCACTTCTTGGTAAGACATGACTTTAACCTTTATTTTATTTGCTCAAAGTAATTTCGTCTTGGCCTTCCTCTACCTCGCTTTCCCTCGATTTGCCTTCTATGATATTATTTAATGAGGAAAAATTCATGTCTTAGCAGCTGCCCTATTTTCTCTTATCCTATTCATGACCTCTTCAAAAATTAAATTTAGAGAATATTTATTGGACTTTTTGATACAAAATGCTTTTTACTCAGAATATCTTGACTATATGCCACATCTTTATAAAATTTAGTGTAATGTAGTATAAGTTGACATTTTATTATTATTATTCTTGCTTGCTGAGTCGTAATTATAGGAAAAATACCATGTCTTAGTTAATTTTAGTCCATTGTTATTTTTAATTTTATAATATTTGCATGCCCACTAGCAGGCAGAATACACTGTACCTCGAAAATGTATTTGACATCCACTTGACTGTATTCTAGCAAACAAATTATGATTCTGATTCTGATTCAATAGTAATTTTTCCGTCCAGGTTATGCCTTCCATCCTCCTCCAGCACCACATCTCAAATGCCTCCAACGGCCAACCTCTCCCTGTCTTTCTGTATCGGGGTAAACGTTTCACTGCCATACAATGCTACTACACTCCATAGATACGATTTTATAAACTGTTCTCTGGTTTTCATTGATATTTTGGATCTGAATATGTTTTTTTTATTGTTAAATGCCTGATTGGCCATAGCTATTCTAGCAATAATATCTTGAATACATTAATTTACTATAACCATACCTAAATATTGAAAATCTTCAACTTGATCAATTCTTGTGTTTTTAGGGTTCCGTACCTCAAAAGGAAAAAACGGAACCCTTATAGGATCACTTTGTTGTCCGTCTGTCCGTCCGTCCGTCTGTCAAGACCCTTTTTCTCAGGAACGCGTGGAGGTATGAAGCTGAAATGTATATCAATTACTCAGGTCTACTGTCCCTTGAAGCTGTGAAAAAATCAAACTTCTAAGCCAACGCAATCAAAAGATACAGCCGTTTATGCCGCAAATTTTCGACACTTGCAAGGGAATCAAAACCTACAGGGTGCTTCCCGTGAACTCAGAATCTTGAAATTTGGTACGAAGCAACGTCTTATAGCATAGATAAAGGAATAATTACGAAAACCATAATTTTTTTTTTAATACCTAACTTTGCACCTAATTTATATGGGGCGCTATACATACCAGGTGCAAACTTAACTTAACCACTTAGGGATGGAAAGTGTTTGTACGGAACCCTCGGTGCGCGAGTCCGACTCGCACTTGGCCGGTTTTTTTTTAATTTGATCGTTCTATCTTTTGAGTTAGTTTTTGATGCGGTAAGGATATTAGGTTTGTTTGTTGATTTTTAATTCAAACTTTAAATATTAATTTAATCGTGTTACGAAGTTTTTCTAATTGAGTGGCATTTCGCTAAGTGCTTCTTTTTTTTTATCTAGTCTGTTTTTGTGTGTCCCACTGCTGGGCAAAGGCCTCCCCTCTTTCTCTCCAGTCGTCTCGCATTTCGCTAAGTGCTTCTAATAAAAAATATTTTATGAGCAATACGCCGGAAACGTAGAGGTCGCAGGTTCAAGTCCTGCTTAGATTGTAGTAGATCACATTAAATTTTTCTTTCGTAATTAACCTCTGTGTCAATATTTATATTTTATGTCCGTTAAATTACGGACCCTAATAGCCTCTTCGGTTATTTTACTTATGGCTCTATCTCTATATTTGTGTGACGAACTTGAATATTTGTGCCTGGGTCATGGTTGTTCTAATGTATTTAAGTATAATAATATTTATCATAAGTGTGTATATCGTCGTCTAGTACCCATAACACAAGCCTTATTGAGCTTAATTTGGGACTAGATCGATTTGTGTGAGTTGGTCTGTTATATATTTATTTATTTATCTCTGCCTTATACATTGCAATGAAAATCACCCCTTTATGTGACTGATTCTAGTTTGCTATCTTTTTTAATTTCTATTCTTCTTCTTTGCTATACCTGTGTATTTTTATTATCCTTTTATATTATTGCGTTATTAATTTTGTGGCTTACAGTTGTATTTGCATCGCCTACTCAACCCAAACGTTTGTTAATCTACTCTACTTAAAGGTTGTCTGGAATCGCTGTTTAGTGATAAAAACGCCTGTGGTTTCCCTCTGTTTATTACCTATAAGAAAATAAGATATGGCACTCCGAAATTACAGGTGAGACTTTTGACGTCATCACGCTATGATTGGTCGGTTGGTTCTGTCAATCCGTTTCTGTGTTGCCAGTGGTGTATCATAATACTCCCCGATTCCCTCGTTACCTGTATGAATCTCTTAAAATCGTGAGTGCTTTAAACCAATTATTACGGAAAAATAAAACTTAGTCTAAGTACTTTATTTATTACAATCTTAATGCATTAAGAGGCCTTATTCCTTTTAAAATGCTGATTGTTTGAAACATTTTTCTCTATGATCAAACATGTTTCTTAACATATTATTGATGTTACTACCTAGAACAGGGCTATTTTGATTTATTGGTAAGTATATATTTGAAACCATTAGTTTAAATTTTTCATTGATAATTTTTGTTTCAAAAACTACTCGAAATTGACAAAATTCACGCAGAAAACTGTTTCTTTCAACTTATTTTCGACTGCACTCAATGAAAACATGAAATACGAGTAGCTATGTCACCACCTAAAACTCGGGGAAAAGTATTCTTCACTTCAAAAAGTTGGTTGAAATTATCAATATTTTTGTCATAATAAGAAAAAAAAATATTAAAAGGAATAAGGCCTCTTAAATGCATAATTATTTTTTGCACGACTAGTGGCAAACATTTTTTTCCTTATAATTATGTTGTTACCATAAAGCGGTAACTATTCAGTGACGTAAGAAAGGCTCACTAGCCGGAGTGTCATACCTTATACCACAATTATTTTATTTATATATCTCATGTTTTGTATTTGTAGTATTCAAGTGGATTTGTATTATAGTGTTTAAAGATATTTTTCATCGTAACAGTCTTGCTAACGGACTAGTCTTTTAAAAACAACGTTTTTGTCTCAAGCCGGATTTTTAAAAATACGATACAAATTACCATGTTTTGTATCCCTCATGTTTGATCTCTCATGTTTTGTACTCCTGTGTATTTGAGGTGTGCAATAAAGTGGATTTGTATTGTATTACCATTAAGAATATCAGACAGAAAAGTATTAAAATCACAATCGAAATCCGCGGAAGATAGAGTGATTTTAAGGGCCTTATCACACTTGCGATTTGCGAGCGTATTTTCTATACAAATAAGCGACGCGGCGAACACGCTGCGCGTACGCCTTCATACAAAAATCGCTCGCAAATCGCAAGTGTGATAAGGCTCTAATACTCTTCATAAAGTTACATTATTTATGCTATCGCGTAAAATATCTCCGCCGAATACAGGATGAAAAGTCTAAAAACAATATTATCTCCGAAAGTGTACGAAAAAAAATGTAAACGGTAGGGAATCATACGCAGGTTCGTGTGGTTTAATCAATTTTGTAAGTACTTACTGTTCTTGAGCAACAAAATGAAATGTAAATTTCATGACCCAGATACGAGTATGAGCAATTTTGATGAAGTTTTGATGATAAAAAACCTACATGACCTATCGATGTGGGGGTTTCATTCGTAAATGGTAATAGAGTCCGACCACGCTGACAAATCAACTTTCAAAAGCAAATGAACTGTCAAACCATACTAACTGACTCACTGTATGGTTTGACAGTTCCTTTGCTTGGAAGAGTTAGTGTGGTCTGACTAAAAAACCGACTTGAGACAAAAACGGGCTTTTTAAAAGACTGCGTACTTTAAAATCGACACGCGGATGTTCCCGTCTGTCTGTTTTTTGCAAACGCGTAATCATTCGCGGCGACCCGCGTCTTGAGGAGAAATGGTTCGCTCGGATGAACGAACTCCGTCGGCCATACTGCCGGCTCCTGACCTTGGCGTCGCATGCGCAGACCCAGCCATTGTTCTGCTCGCCAACTACGAATTAAACTCTAAATGTGTGTCATTAAAGTGCGTTGCGTTGAGCACGGCGGTAGAGTTAAATTTGCGCGAATTTGCGTTGCTACGACGATTTTGAAGCGATGAAAAGTACTTTAGCGCTTTATAATACGGTGTATTGAGCTTAATAAAGGATCGGTATAACTTTGTATGTTGTGTGCTGTTTGTGAAGTGAAAGTCGTGATATTTTGGCTTTTAGTGAATTGCGATAGAGTCGCGAGTCTTCATATTTTGTTGGTTAGCGTCGGTTTTAAATGGAACGAGCGTTTTTGGAAATCGTGACCTTAAGTAGGAACTGACATTAATTTCAGTAGGTCTCTTAGACGTTAATTTCAGTAGGTTTTCGGGTTGATTGGAAGTGATCGCTCTTTAGCGATAAGACCGCCTGTTGTTGGCCTCTAATTGTAACTTCTTGCGTTGTATTTCTCCTGTATGTTTTATGAGGTGTGCAATAAAGAGAGTTTGTATGGTTTGTTTTGCCTCTTTAGAGTCCACAGAGAAGTAATGGAGATTTTGGACTCGGGAAGTCTTTCCAAGTCGGTCTCGCTAAGTTCTTAACTCTTAAGAAGAAATAGTACTGGACCGGCAATCCAGAGGCACCGGGTTCGCTTCCCGGTCTCTTCTACCAGGCCATTTCAATTTTTCTTTAAGTTTTGATCTTTCTATCAATAGAAAAATACTACTGCTTATTTTCCATACAAATCGACTTTGCGTTCTCGACTGTGTCCTCCTCTCCTCCTCCCCCTATTCCTCCTAAACGAAACCAATCGTAAAGAAATTTGGGTAACTAAATGGGAAGGAAACGTTGTGTCGGATCGTTTTGAATTGAAAATGTAACCTCTATTTCTATGGAAGAATTAGCAGTGACAGTCGTCTCTGTCCGCTTACGAGATACTGGGTAGACGTGGTCATCGGGAGGGCAAAGTAGTGCCCTTGGGAGGTACTGCACGTTCCTTTTTGAGTCGTCCGGACTACGAGGTATTTTTAAAAATTGATGTCAAAAATGCATTTAATTCGGTCGATCGCGGTGCCCTTTTAGTAGAAGCTAGAAAAGAATTGCCAGAGCTTTATAAGTATCTCTGGCAATGTTATGGGGCACCCACTAAATTACTTTTTGGAGACAACACTATCCCCTCAAGTGTGGGATGCCAACAGGGAGACCCGCTTGGACCTGCTTTATTTAGTTTGGCTATTCATCCGGTGATCTCAAATCTAAATTCCAAATTTAATATGTGGTACCTGGACGACGGTTCCCTAGGTGGAGACGCCACCACCGTTTTACAGGACTTACAATTAATAGTGGAAAAATTTTCACACATTGGTCTTTGCCTAAATTCAACAAAATGTGAAATTTACCTTCCTCACCATCTGTCACTGGAAAAAAGAATTGAAATTATTACAAATTTTAACGCAGTCCTACCAAACATTTCGGTCCTATCAAATTCATCCCTCACACTTTTAGGCTCTCCTATTTTTGATGAAGCAGTAAAACCTATCATAAATTGCAAACTAAACCTCTTTAACAGCACATCAGACCTTTTATTTGAAATTAACCCACGCATGGCACTTTTTATCATCCGATTCTGTTTATTTACACCAAAATTTATGTACTTAATCCGCAGTTGCCCGGTATGGAAATTTCCTTCTATTTTATCAGCCATAGATGATTCACTTCGTTCGACAATTTCAAAAAATTTAAATGTTAATTTCGATAATTAATTGAATCAGGCGTTACTTTGCGGAAATCCATATTAATGAAAATAATAATATTGCTTTGCTATTCCGCGATATAATATCGTGCCAGTTAAATTTGTGCTAACCCGTTATACTTATTTGCGTATTTTTTCATGTATACATGCATTTAATGGTCCCACCCTCCCACCACGATAAGAAAAATGAATACGCAAATAAATATAACAAACCACCACCAAAATAACAGAACTTACTCGACACGTGTTTCGCCCCTCTACGAGGCATCATCAGGAGATGTTGACGGTCTGGAGTCCGACAACCGAAAAACGTTCGGTTCGGTCGTTCGGTTGTCGGACTCCAGACCGTCAACATCTCCTGATGATGCCTCGTAGAGGGGCGAAACACGTGTCGAGTAAGTTCTGTTACTTTGGTGGTGGTTTGTTATATTTATTTGCGTATTCATTTTTCTTATCGTGGTGGGAGGGTGGGACCATTAAATGCATGTATACATGAAAAAATACGCAAATAAGTATAACGGGTTAGCACAAATTTAACTGGCACGATATTATATCGCGGAATAGCAAAGCAATATTATTATTTTCGTTAATTTCGATGACAGGACCTGGACTCAAGCGGTTCTCCCAATAAGATTTGGAGGCCTGGGCGTTCGCTCGTCGACTGGTGTGGCACTTCCGGCGTTCTTGTCCTCCGCCTACAGCTCGTTGTCTCTTGTCGGTATTATTTTAAATCTTGAACAGATATCCGACACAGAGCTAGCGAGCCTGGCGGAGGCAAGAAATGCTTGGTGTGACACTTGTCCGGGAGCCGAGATTCCATCCTCCAAAACTTGTCAGAGGGCCTGGGACGCTCCTCGCCTCAAGGCATCCCATACAAATCTCATCGAAAATAGTTCTGACGACTCAGATCGCGCCCGTATCTTGGCGGTGTCTGCGCCTGAATCAGGTCACTGGCTCCACGCTCTGCCCTCCCACAACGTGGGAACAGTTCTTGACCCAGGCTGCCTGCGAATAGCAGTTTGCCTGAGGCTTGGGTCGAGAATATGCATCCCACACACGTGCTCCTGCGGCAAGGGCGTGGATCAGCTGGGCCGACACGGCCTCTCATGTCCCAGAAGCGCCGGCCGCCTATACCGCCACGGCGCCATAAACGATTTGGTCCGCCGTTCGCTTGCTACCGCCTCTGTTCCTGCAATTTTGGAACCCGTGGGTATGGTAAGAGACGATGGCAAGCGTCCGGATGGCGCCACTTTGGTACCGTAGAGGCTGGGGCGAGTCCTGGTGTGGGACGCAACATGTGTCGACACGTTCGCCGCGTCCCACATCCAGGCGACTCGTTCACAAGCCGGCGCAGCTGCCGACCAGGCTCAAATCCTCAAGCGCCGCAAATACTCATCTTTGTCTAAAGATTATGAATTTGCGGCACTTGCGGTAGAGACATTAGGACCCTGGTCGGCCGATATGAAGGCATTTATGAGGGCCCTGTCGCCTCGGTTGGTTCGCGTCTCAGGAGACCCCAGAGCTGGCGCATACCTCTCACAGAGGACCGCTCTTGCGATCCAAAGAGGTAACGCCGCCAGCGTAATGGGAACCATGCCGCAGGCAGACTTGCTGGACGGGGTATTCTTTTTATAGAAAATGTTTATTTTTTATTTTATTTTCTAATTAGCTTTAAGCCATTGTACATACAATTATCCTTTCTTTTATATTTATCTATAGTTTTTATTACCTATTGTAAATATAGAGCTACATATAATCGACTAACATAGAGTTTAAGTGAACATACAACATCATATGGATTTCTGATAGTCCGAAATAAACTTTTTTTTTTGCCTGTTCACATCAAACACAAAAATCCAAATATTTTTATGCAGGGACTTCCAGATTTTTATTTGGCTTCACCTGTCCTGGTGTTTATCAGTCTGTTCAAACGTTTCAGCCGTTCATTTGACCCACTTCCTGATTACTGATTGAACTGAAGTTTTTTTGTAGATACCTAAATTGGATTACAGTTCAATGGGCTTTATAAACATTTTGGAAAACCATTAAATTGCATATTTTTGGATAATCCTTGCTGCAAGGCTCTACAAATTGTAGGTTTACTTATTTTCTTTACTAAATGAAAAGGGTTTTTCCGAAATGTTTTTTTTTACATTTGGCAATTCGACAGTTCGCAATAAAATTGTCTGAAGGGATCTTTATAGGTATATCGTCGTCTAGTACCTATAGTACAAGCTTAGCTTAGTTTGGGACTAGGTCGATTTGTGTAAGATTGTCCCTTAGTATTTATTTTATTTTAGTCGCCTTCAAAACCCAATAAAAAATGACGATGGTCGGTAATTGCCAATGTCAAACCGTGGAAATTTTGACATACGTCAGTGTCATATCATTCAAATTTTGACATTGACAAGTATTTTTTTAATTGAGTATCGAAAGCAACGGACAATTTAATTGACAATAAAACAAGACATGTTTGAAAAACCATGTAAAAGAAAAATGAAGGACCTGCAGTTTGTAGATATATTTACAGCAAGGACTATAAAAAAATAAATTTCATGGTCATCTGAAAATTGTACCAAACAATTTCATTTTTCTTTACGTGTTGACCCGTCTGTACAATAAAAAAAAATAGTGTTAATTTACTTACATTAAAACATAATTTTGTAAAATACAATTGTATTTTTAACAAAACGAAAATAGGATTGAAATATCAAAAACTTGACGAGTGTCGAAGTTGACCTTTATTTAACCCTAAAAATTCATATTAAACGTTGCTTATATCAGTGAATACCAAACTTAATAAAAAAACGAATAAAATTATCCACGATAGTTACAAAAAAATTGTACATAGTTAAAGGGCTTTAATTTAAACAAAACTTAATTGATTCCTTTGTGTGACGAAGGTTACCCATACATTTTGTATGACTAACTTTCATCACACAAAGGAAGCGATCGTGATTTTTTGTTAACTAAGCTTTTAACTATGTACTTTTTTTTGCAATCGACCCATAAGGCGTCCATAAATATCTGAACATGTACTGTAGCGCCCAGTAAATAAGAGTCGTGTTTAGATATTTATGAACGCCTTATATGCTGCGATATATTTGATGGCGACTGTACATAGTTGTCAGTAGTCTTTATTTACTGTTTCTTTGTTTTCCTTTATTCTTCTTTAAATGAAAATATTATCACACACCTATTTATAACAACATCGCATTATTTATGGCACCGAAATTATATAATAAGTTACCTGTATCTATACGAGAATTCGACATGCCACAATTTAAAAGTTTATTATTTAATTTTTTAGCAGATAGGTAACGCATTTTATTCAATAAAGGAATACTTAGATTATAATGATAAAAAATATTAGTACTTATTGTATTGTGTGACTGCCATAAGTAATGCATGCTGATGCTTACATGAATATTTGTATGCCACCAAATGGCTAAACATAGTGAGACTATTTGTACTTCTGTACCATCCTGTGTTATGTTACCTATGTTTTACAAATAAATAATTACTTACTTACTTTATTACACCTAGAATGTTGGTCAGCTGCATACTGCACCACATTAATACCAACATAGCTGAACGGCAACGTCGCCAAAAACATTAATATTGGGGGAGCTGTCTCCCTCCCACACACTCTGTCTCGCTCTACTCGTTAAATGTTACTTTTTTGTTTTCCACATTACCCTCTCAGGGGATGATTTTTGATCTTTTTACATACGGGGGCTTAATGAAATGTATTTTTTACGTGTTTTCTGATTGGATTAGGCTTTTTTATTTAAATTGCTTAATGTTGATCAAAGCAATGTTTCATTTTGTTCTATTTGTGGTTCTGTTATTGGTTCGTTTGTAATTATTTCTATTTTAGCTAACACACGTTGTAGGATCAGCATCAAAAGTAACTGACAGGCAGTGTTATCGCTTAAGAGGGGTCTCCTTCATATCGAAACATTCTGGATTATAAAGTTTTGATTCATATTTACAGAAGAATTAATTCTATACATATTTTTGCCTTTGATGTATAACAAAACTTAACTGTTTCTGCGAAAAGTCAAATCTTGATTAATGTACAGCCGTTATGAAATTGGTAGCATTGTCACTATTGTCAGTGTAGAAGGGCTACTCGAAATTCGTCTGTCCCACTCACTTACATATAGTTTGACAGGAGGTCGAGAGTTAGTACTACTATATGAGCCATTTTTTTCGGGTATAAACCTCACCTTTTTAAATTTTTTGGTTATTTGGGTATTTTCTACTCAGAATCACGAGCTGGTAATAGAGTACTATCTCTATTACCATCTCCTCTACGTGTAAGTACCAATTATAGCCTACCAAGCGTCGGTCCGGCCCAGGGATAGTGGCGCTACAAACAGCTTTCATATGGCAATAATGTGCATACGTCATTATGTTTGCATTATTTAACTTCAATACCGATTTGTCAAGGATTTGTCATCAACCAAATATAAAACATTGTTTACCGGAATGCTGCTCAATCCTTCATTCTTCTTGCGAAATAAATACCGAATGCTATTAAAAAAACTTGAATTTCATCACTGTGGATAGTTTTGGCTTTATTATGCATAAATTACTTGAAATTTTCTGAATATTTAGTCCTGTTTGCTCTTTGTTTACATCAGTGACATTCACTGACTTTCAACGTCAGTTACAAACTATTTGTTGTTGCCAGTAAAAACAGCCTCCTGCCCTCTCAAGACCTTGTTCAATCAAGATGGCTCTCCTTCTTAGACTGTTCTTAAGGTTCAGAAGGTTCATCCTCAGAAAGGAGAGCTCCCAATCATTATAATGACGTATACACCCCAGGCCAAAAGGATGCAAACAAAGTTTTTGTTTTAATATTTAAAGGTTCCACCCTTATGTTGTCCATATTCCATTGATTCGTAAAAAACATCGCTTTGCGTCTACTTTTCTTATCAGGACAGCAAAGGAGCCCAACTAGCACACAAGCGAATTATACAGCCATTTTGCAGCCTGGTAGTTGTATAGGAGTCGTTCAAGTGCTGTACAATATTCCTTAAGACGTACAGTAGCATTTTGGAAAACCCTTTAACAGTAGGTGGTACTGTAGCCGATTAATAGCAATGGAATAGCTTATGGTGGTATAAGAGCATTCAGTACCCCAGCAAGACAGCCTTGAGAAGTATTATGGAGTTCATGTAAACCATTGTGCCACCATAAGACGTAAAGGAGTGCTTTAGTAGGCAAAAGAGTTTAAAAAGAGTTATGAGTCGCTTTAATGGCGCTTAAGAGCGTACAGAGACATTTTACAAAGCCAGAGGTTCTTGAACGGAGTTGTGTTCGGCTGTTGTAACACTTATTTATAACAGAGTTAAGTAGCGCTAGAATAGCGCCTTAAGCGCTATTTGAGAGAATTATATGGCTACTGTACGGCTTGTAGTTGTATAAAGAACCATACGAAGTATTTTATACAGGCGTGGGAGTTACAGAATAGTCTTATGGCACCTTAAGTGTTTTAATAAAATCCATTAGCGCTCTTGTAACTACGTATCTACAACGGAGGAACATAGCTTCATATTAGAGCTCGAAGCGCTATATTAGAGATTTATAGCACGGAATTGTGACGTAAAGCTGTAAAACGTTAGGAATATGGTGCTTTATGCTGCCCAAGGTGGAGGAATGAACCTTACTGGAGCTTTTATGTCGTTTACAGACGTATAGTAGAGTCATTATACTGCCAATAACTGATCTCTCAGTTCAGTCTTACTATAGTCTCAGTTTTGTCTTAAAATTTAGTGAGTGAGCCAATTTGGAGCGGTGACTTACTCGGTCAACATGTAATTTTAATATTGAATTCATACTTGAATTGACTTTCAAACTTTTTAATATTCAACGATGGACCCCTAAAATAGTTTTATAAAAGGATACCTTGAACACCATTATACAACTTTAAGTTCTTAATATTAATCGCAAAAACCTGCTGTGCCCCCTAAATAGTTGAATAGCACAACTATAACACTACTGTTAAACCTATAAGTCTACAATAGCAAGCACTACAGCCGTTGTACGACTCAAACCTGCATAATAGATATAGCCAACACTGAAAGCTGCATGATTGAGACGCCATTAATTTGTTTAGTAAATGTGTTTTTTTAAGGTTTTGATGAAGTTTTGGACATCGTATATATGCGTAATTTGTAACTATTAATGTAATTAAAGTCAGTACTTTTCACACATCAAACCGTACAAAACTGTTTGTAACCTTTAAAGTCTTTTTTTTGCTAAAACATAATTTTGTAAACAACGCAGAAATATATTTTATGCATTAAAAACTGAATATTACGAGGGCGCATGAAAATTATGACTAGAATATACGTGTACATTGACAGTAAACTGGCACTCGCACGGATATTTAACGGCACGTCGAAGTAAAACAATGCTAAACTTTGTTATTGTATCATCCACAGATCCCATTCGTATCGTTCCTTTCACTTCAATTGTCACTGCACTTCACTTTCTTTGATTTTATGAAAATATATTTAGTGTTGCCCACAGTAGACCTACTAACTTACTAACTTAGAACCCAGAGATTTAATATAGCGGTATTAGCGGTACAAATTTAGGTAAAGGTGGCGTTACGGCGCTACAAGCACTTTTTCGAAATCTCATAGCGCTGATCATCCCTTTTAAACCACTTCTGTAGAGCCGTTATAACATACATATCCGACCACTGTAGAGCTATTGTAGAACTATAAGCTGTATAATTTGGGGCCTAATTGGCGCTACAAGAGATCTATATCTGGATATAGAACCACTATACCACTTATTTAGGAGCCTAAAGAGTTATCAAAATCCTTTATCCGGCTACTATACGGCTTCTTATAGCGCTTGTGTGCTAGTTGGGAGTGGAACTCTCTTCCTGCGCACCTTTCCCCTGAACAATATCACTTAAACCTCTTCAAGCCGACAGTGAATAGGCATCTTCTAAATAAGCATCCTTAATCTTAGGCCCCATCGTTACATCGTTACATCAGGTACGTTCGAGGTCAAATGTTTTGTCCAGCGCACATAAAGAAAAATATTTTCCAATAAAATTTTCATTGTGAATGTTGACCTGGTAATACCATAAGCAGAATTTGGGTTATTCACTTCATACACACATTTCATTTAGTGATTTACTCCGTAAGGAAGCCACAGCTTTGTATTTTAATATAAGCTTGTTTCCATACTTTTTGCCTGGAGCGTATAAACGAACACCGGACATTAATAGGAATAGATCATTAGGTATCCATATCCATACTAATATTATAAATGCGAAAGTGTGTCTGTCTGTCTGTTACCTCTTCACGCTTAAACCGCTGAATCGATTTTGATGAAATTTGGCATGGAGATAGTTTAAGATCCGAGGCAGGACATAGGATAGTTTTCATCCTGGAAATTATCCCTAAAAAGATTGAAAAGTGAGTAAGTAATTCATGATGACATTGATGACCCTGTAGGAAATGTAATTATTAGACCAAAAGCACAATTGCTCTTACATTTGCTTAGGCCCTTTTAATAATCCCTTTTATTAATTAAGGTTAGGTGGATATTATCTATCGTGTTGTACGAGGTTGCTTCCATACTTCCAAGTTCCACGCGGACGTAGTCGCGGGCAAAAGCTAGTACCTTATAATATTTTGGTATCGTCAGGGCAACTGTGAATAGGCTGTTACTGAACCAGAGAGCTACATCTTTGTCCCTGTAGTCACTTACCATCAGGTGTTTCTAAGGTCAATCGCTGATCAGATCAGTTTATGAATTAAAAAAAAAACATATTTTGTTAAATAATTTACATGTAGAGCTTTCGATAAACTATTATCATGTGAATTATGAGCTTTCTTTTCCATTGGTTGCCGAGTGAACAGATGTAGTACCAAGTTGTTATTTTTGTAGGTTAGGTTAGGTTAGATTTCTATTCTATAGTTTTTTTAGCTGCCTGGTTAAATAAGTACACGTCTTAAAAAAGTGACAGGACATATGTTATTTCCATATAATTCATGTATATTTATTTCAAACCCATGATCCTATTGGACTTTATGGGAATCCAAGGACTAAGGACTTGAATATTCCTAAGTTGTTTTTTTTTCTATATACTTATATAATATTATACTTGGTGGAAGAGCAGCAAGTAACTCCTTTTTCAATATTTCTTTAAGCTTTCATCTTTGTATCTATGGTTTAAATAAACATTGTGGTGTACCCACATTAAAAAATAATGAGATATCACATGTATTCAGTATTGAAACTGTTAATTTCATACTGTTGGTTTATTCTTCTTTTTGTGTCATTGATGTCTTGTCATATCAGCAACAGCCGAAGAAATGTAGTTTTTTTTTATAATATTCTTGTTATTTCATAAATAAAACAGTAAAAAGCATCACAACAGTGATTTAATTTAAATATACATAACACATCATATTAATTTTTGGTCCTTCGAGCCGGATCATATTAATTTTATCTGCTTGTTGGCTGCTGGGCAGAATAATGTCTAACACATAATATTATTTTGTTACCAGTTAATAGTTATTAATTTTCGCCCTTGTAATTTGTTTTTGTCAAAAGGGGCGAGTGTTCAGTATTGAAACTCTTTCACACTGTTAGTTTATTCTTCTTTTTGTGACTTTAATGTCTTGTCATTATCAGCAACAGCTGAAGAAATGTAGTTTTTTATAATATTCTTATAATTCATAAATAAAACAGTAAATAGTAGTAAATCACAACAGTGATTTAATTTAAATATACATAACACCTCATATTGTATGTATGTATATGCTCGTGGCCGGTTTTTTTATAATTATGAAACATGACATGTTTCAGTAATTTAGATGACTTATTTTTAAGAACAATATCTCTAATTTTGTTTTATTTTTGTTTACAGTTCATTGCTCGAGGGCGTGGTTTTGAGGTATGTAATATTTGTTATTTTTTTAAACCAAGAAACATTTCAACAAGAACGATAATATTAAATTTGCATTTAAGTATACATTTATATCTATATAAGTATGTATATCGTCGTTTAGGACCCATAAAACAAGCCTTCTTGATCTTAATCTGGGACTAGATCGATTTGGGTGAGGTTGTCCGATATTTATTTATGTAACTATTTAAAGTGTAATTCTGTAAAAAAAACAATTTTTGTTTCGAGCCTTTGTACTCCACTATTTAAATTGATATGTGTGTAATTATTGTTTTATTTGACTTTACATGTTTAAAACGATGTCATTGTCGGTGAATGATTTCATAGTAAGTTAATTTATTTACTTCACTAGTTGAATGTGTACAGGTATTAAGAAAACTACCACTTCTTCCATAGTTAAACCATTTTTTAATTTCAAAAACTTAAAAAAAAAAGTGGGTGGAGGGCAGAGTGCGTACTGATTTTGAGACGTCATAGAAAATAAATACCTGAGAATTTATTTTTGGGAATTCAATTTGATCTGCCAGTTGGTTTCGGAAGACCTACAAAGAGTACAAAGTCGGAAAATGACTACTCTAATTTTTCTTTCTTCTTTTCTTTCCGTGCATGTTATATAGGTAGTTAAAATAGATGAATGATGAGATTGATGATATATTTAATTGGACTTTTTAGTTGACTATATTTATTTTTTAGGGTTCCGTACCTAAAGGGTAAAAACGGGACCCTATTACTGAGACTTCGCTGTCCGTCCGTCCGTCTGTCACCAGGCTGTATCTCAAGGACGGTGATAGCTAGACAGTTGAAATTTTCACAGATGATGTATTTCTACTAAAAATAAAATAAAATAAATATTTAAGGGGGGCTCCCATACAACAAACGGGTTGGTTGCGTTAACTTTGCACCTCATTTGTAAGGGGCGCTATACATACCAGGTGCAAACTTAACTTAACCACTTAAGGATGAAAGTATTTGTACGGAACCCTCAGTGCGCGAGTCCGACTCGCACTTGACCGGTTTTTTAGGTATTAGTAACAATCAAACGAGCCCAACCAGGGAGTTTAGGGCCATTTTTTTTCAGATCTTCGATTTCTCTTTCTTTCATCTAATCGAATTCGATGAGTTGGTAAAGTAGTTCTGTCCTACAATTATTTAATTTAGTTTAAATATTTCCATACATTTTGTGTATGTCAATGAACATTTTGTAGAACATCGTGTGAAATTGGGCTTGTGTAATGTTCAGAATAAGCAACTTTACCAACACCAAATTTCATAGAACTCTGAGAAAAAAAAGAAATCGAGAATAAAATAAAAATTGGCCCTTTAATCATGAGTGATTGTGACTTCCCAATGCCATTCTGCCATTCTGTCTCCATCATCAGTCCAGCTCCAAGCCTAAATACCAAAATTTCAATTCACTCAAACACGAGAAAATATATATTAAAAAAAGAAATCAAATTGATAAGTGACATAGTAAAAAAACTTGTGAAAGTTACAGCTCATTTCAGACAAAACTGAAGACTGAAACTCACATTAACGATTTTCATTTTACATACATACATACAAATGAAATGAAGCGGCGGTCAGCGAGGTCGATCGCCGCCCGCGCACCGTTAGGCACCAGGAACCGAGAGACGTGTAGCTGTCTCGCTCGTGTGATACGCCTACCTCACTCCCATTGCGGAGGAGCGGGTCGCGCGACCGAGAGGGCTTGATACTTTGTCTGGCGCGGTTTTTAACGTTTAGGTAGTTTGACAACATTTTATTTAGTTTTAAAATTGTCTCCAAATCTTACGAGTTCCCTTTTCCATTACAATGTCTACTAATTTTTACAATAGCCCACGTATGACATGTTTTATGACGATTAGCTGAAGAAAAATGTAAACTTAGATAGTTTCAAAGCTAAAGTTTGCGTTTATACTTATATGTTTCCACACAATAATGCTTTGCCTCTTCTTAAAAAATAAGTCTTCGTTTGTTTGTTGCGGTCGCTGTAATCTTGAAATTTTTTCTCCCATTTTCAGTCGTCAGTTGTAATTGTAATAGTTTGATTAGATGCATATTTACATCTGTCAAAAATGAAAATAAATACACAAACAAAAAAAAATTACCCAAACGCAAATCGAATTCGTGCACAAAGAGTTCCGGACCAAAATGCCCTATGCTGTACTGTATATTTTTTTAAAGCGACTAAACATACATCATGTGTAAAAAAAGTGTGTACAGATATCATTACGGAAATAAATTTTCATTGTGACATGATCATTCACTGCACATTTGTGTTAAAATATTTAAATGTTAAGAACCAAGAAATGTATAGTTGATAATAGTCTGTAATTATATTTTTGGAAATGATCCAATCGCCAATTATGCAGATCGCCATTAATATGTTTATGGCTAACAAAATCATTTTTAATCATCATTACTTTAAATATTACGTAAGGTTAGATATCTTTCGCGTGTTTTAGGCATTTCTGTTTTTTATATCTACTGGAATTACAGCTATAATATAAGCCTGTAACAGGCTTCTGCTACTGTTTTAAGTTGCGATCAATTTACGAAGTCTATTCATGTTATTATAATGTATCTTTTATTTATAAATAGTCCTATAAATAACAAGAGTCGTCTTGTCGTATCAAGAACACCGTGACCAATTACATCAACTCAATGTTTCTGTTTAGCCTGGACTGGTAGAGAACGCCTTGTGGCATGAAGTCTGCTATTTGTACTAGTTTCATCTGTGTGTTTAAATATTACGTAAGGTTAGATATCTTTCGCGTGTTTTAGGCATTTCTGTTTTTTATATCTACTGGAATTACAGCTATAATATAAGCCTGTAACAGGCTTCTGCTACTGTTTTAAGTTGCGATCAATTTACGAAGTCTATTCATGTTATTATAATGTATCTTTTATTTATAAATAGTCCTATAAATAACAAGAGTCGTATTGTCGTATCAAGAACACCGTGACCAATTACATCAACTCAATGTTTCTGTTTAGCCTGGACTGGTAGAGAACACCTTGTGGCATGAAGTCTGCTATTTGTACTAGTTTCATCTGTGCAATAAAGTTTAAATAAAATAATACATCGTATTTTACTTAAACAACCAGTAAAATACTGATGTCAAACGGCTTTTGTGAAACTCAAAATAGATGGAAGAGACAGTTTTTTAGCGATAAGACCGCCTGTTGTCTACCGTTTTTTTGTATTTCCTTCCAATCGGGTAAAGGATTAGGGTGTTTCTGATAGCTCTTCTATAGGGATCTATAATCAGCAGCTCTTAAATTTATCCTCAACGTGATCTTCTATATCATGTTAACCTGTCAGTTTACCATTCCAATAAGTAGCTAAAGGGCTCTGCGTATAAAACCCAATTTGAAAAAACTGGTTGATGGTTGACACTTATCAATGCAATACCGATTAAATTATCCTTACTACTTTCTATATGTCTCATATAATCATTTCAGAGCTCTTGCGTTTTACTAACAGCCGTTTTAAGCTGTAAAATATAGGCATGTCATCTGGAGAAATCTTTAATTTCACTCGATAACTTCAGACGCAATCAAATGATCATAAAAAACTTATTATCAGTTCAGAAAACGTCGTTAATTATATTTTATATTGATAATTAAAATACAATGTGTCAAGTTCGAGCAGCCCGCGGTCAGATGTAGCGGTGAAAGTTGCTGCCAACTGTGCTTCGTTTAATTAAAATTATTGCAGTTCATCGGTGTACTATATTTCATTGAATTTTTAAAGGCTTTGTTTGAAATTTAAACCTGACAAAAATAGAGGGGGTATAAATCGTATCTGGCATAGATTTTAAATGGGTGAACCGATTTTGACTTTTTTTCTTAAAGTGACTTAATCGATATGCATTCAAGAGAATCTGTCCAGCAATGAAAATATTATTTTTTTTGTTTTTTATAGGTGCGTGTTAGGGTTTTTCATCTTTACAGCCATTCATTGTTTGCATAATGTCATCGATGTACTACCTAAATATCTACGACATAATAACAGAATGATCCTGTAATAACTAAGTAGTAATAGTAAAAGACAATGACCACATCTCGTATATTCAATAATAATTAATCTTTTGGTACCTACATGCCGGTAGACTCGGACATAAAAATGCCCCTGTGGCCTACTTATAGAACAAAGTTCATTATATCATTATTCCTTTTTATTATTTTGGAATAACTTTGCATGGTAGCAATGCAAAGTCAAAAATTTATTTAAAGCATGTTATGTCAGTGGATTATTTCGTTATTTTTAAAATAATTATAAATTTTAGACGTCTTAAGATAAAAAGAAGGCATGCGTTTGCGTTTTTAACTTTATAAATAAGTTTTATACTAATTAACTCAATTTTAAATTCCCTTTTTTCTTTCCTTAACGACGAGGAAAATAAAATTAAACATCAATTATAGCCTTTTTTTGAAATACACTAGTTACTAGTCATTGTTGATATTATTATAAACTTCCTTCTAACCATAATCGAAATCGACTAATGTTCAAATAATTTACCTTTATTTATGCAATGGATATGTGCAACCTGCATACCTACAATTACACAGCCAATTCCAAGAATTTCAGCTACTCGGATGATGGCAATTTAGTTAAACAGAGCTATTCTTTTTTACGAACTAGTAATACGAGTACAAATGTTCGTTAAGAAAAGTTGGTACTTAAAACCATCTACAACACACTAAAATTTTCTCAGGAGAAAGGCAATGAGCGCGAAGCTCACTTCTTGCCTTTTTGCCGCCGCCGCTTCAAGGTCGCGGCTGCGCGCACGCATGGCAACGAGCTATTCTCGTCCAGCTATAAATAGTCGCGTTCAATTAGACCTCGCTGCATGCGCAAGCGTCTAGTATAGACGTATACCGTGGAAACACTGTACGAGTACTTACATGGCTTATATAGTGTGACTTTGTAGTATAGTGTGATGGATTGATCAATGGAAACATAGTGTTTGCTCCTTAATCTCCCTATGCGTTGCTTCCGTTTTATTTTGGTGTGATAGTATTAGTTTTCTTTCTCCGTATATGAAAGCGTTTATTGTAGTATAATTTATAGGTTAGATTAGATAATTATAATGGTTACTTATTGAAAATTACTTGAAAAATTGCATGTTGTAAATAAAATAGATTAAATGTAGTCACATAAAATTATACAAAATATAAATACCAAATATGACTGTATAATAAGTACAAGTTTGCATTTAATCTACGGCAGAGGTCACGGATAAAACTACGGAATGGAATTGGAATAAGAGAGAAAATTGATCAGATCTTATAAGATTATTAAATGGGAAACCAATATGAATCATTCTCATTCTATTTTAACTACTAATAAAGATACAAAATACAAGTATAAATACAATCAGGATTGAGATATTACGTGACTGCACTAATAATATCAATTCGATCGTTTCTACCTTAAAATTGTACATAATAATTACGATTCTTATTTAAGTTTTTTTTTAACTAACTAGTTATACTATCAATTTTGCATTCAACGCATTATTTGAACAAGTAAAACATGTCTTGGAACAGGAATGTAATGCAATAAGACTGCAAAAACTGTATAAAAAGCAGTAAACATCATGTTTACACACATGGATGCAGACTGACAATCCTAACAATGTGTATGTACACGTATGCATGTATAACAATTGACACAGTTGTGTGCGTCTGCCCTTCATACATAGACATTCATTAAGGATCCATTGTTAAAGTGAAAGTAATAAATAGCTTTATTCATTAATATGAGTTTTTGCCTGCATACTGCGATTGTGCTAGAGATTAATTAGTATTCTTGCAACGAGTCTAATAATCTAAAGTTGCTTTCATTGATGTTAATTGCTAGTTTGTCAGTTTTCCATTTCATTGTAAATTATACAGTCAATGAAGTTGAATTTTTCAATTTGTAGTCGACTATGTTACATAAATAATTCTTACACTGAATTATAATGGACTGTTTTTTGGTTGAACGTCCCTCAAGCAACTATTTGTCTCATTTTGATTATTCAGCTTTATTTTACTTTGTTTTTTATTCCCATCAGTAATAACTTGTTATTATTCAAGCTAACAGCTATCAGCTCTTAGATAAAACGTAAGCTAGATTACTATTCAAGTTGAATAGGAGGTATATTCTATTACACGTAAAAGAATTGCATGAACCATATCTTTGACATCGTTTGCCATGCTTCTTTGATATGCAATCCTATCAAATTTAGTTACAAATCACAAAAAAATCTGTATTTAAGTATCACAAGTATCAAAACCTCACGCGCGCGCTATATCGATCGAAATTCAAGTTTCAACAAAAAGTGGACCATGTCGCCTTTCTCCGTCGCTCTGTAGATTACCCTGCGAGTGCGAGCGAGACAGCCGCCCGCGCCCGCGCCCATACGGGGCCGGTACAATGAACTCGGTACACCGATTACGTAGCTGAGGGACATATACCCGTCCCGCTCCAACTTATGAAAGCGAGCGAACTTTAATGAACAGCACTGTTTAAAACGAGCGAGTGTTACGTTTGTCTTTTTTGAATTTGGAACTCTTTTTTTTTATTCGTTTCCATCCCGTTTTTGTAAACGTGCTGGTGAAAGTTGAAGGCTGGGGATTTGTTTTTTTTAACACGTGTCTGGACTTAACCTAGGTTAACAATTTCAAAATGGAGTCCCTCGTGTGGCAGAGCAGGTACGTTTTTATTCCCTAGTCATAAGGCTTATATCTGATCCCTAACGTCCCAATGTCAATGTTGAATCATTTAAGATAAACCAATCCGTGCAGATTATATTATTATTAATATTGAGAATACATAAATTAAGGATTTTGCATGTCGTTGGTTGTACGAAATTATAAGTGCTTTAAATAAACGAAAAAAGGAGTCGATATTTTCAATATATTCTACAATTCTAATAAGAATAATATGATAAATTCTTGATAGGATTTTTTTCCCATCTGCCTACCTCGGAGAATAAAATCATTTATAATAATTAGAACAAATAATTATAAAAAATAACCTCTTGATATAATAAGGTCGGTAGCATAATAGTAGCAAAGTGTAAAAATAAATATAACTACCTTATAAAAAAACCGATTAATAAATCTAATTCAATCTAATATAATTGCATTTATGGCCTTCACAAGAATAATAACTAATAATACCTACATCGCTCAATAACAATATCCGTGATATTAAGATTTTTTTAATGATATATTATAATTTTTTCCTTTATGGTAGGTTTTTATGCCTTAAATGAATACTAGCGCTACTACGATTTTTTGCTGACACCCAAATGTAGTTAACAAATAACTATCCTCAAAAAAACTAAATTTTTAGTTATAATTTATGTTATAAACCACATGTTTAATTTTAAATAACTGCCTGAAATTGTACTAAGTACATGATCACATTTTGTTCAATTTATTTTAATAATACCTACTATTTTATATTTATACGAACAGAAATCAGACAAGTCTAATTATAAAAAATATAATAAAATAAAGATATCCTTGAAAAACACTCTATTAAACATTTGCGTTTAAACATACCTAATTAAATAAATAAAAACCTATCTATAATTCGATAACAGGAGATGTATATTTTAACAACTTAAAATTACATAGGTACATCAAAAAATGTTGGTCAAATTACATTTTTGTACAATTGCCACTATTTAAAATAAATATATATAGGTAAAAAAATTACTACTTAGAAGAAAATAAGGGCAACTTGATTTCTATTAATTTTACAGCAATTTTGATATATAATCTTTTATTATTAACCGTTGAGGGGAGCATCACAATAGTCTGTTTAAACTACGTAATTTGAAATCCCAAATTATCATTTTATTCATGTTTAATGTAATTTAAGAAGAGTAAAAAAATACGTGGCCTTATAGTTACAGGGTGTCAACACTGTCAACATAGCCATCTTCTGTAACTAACCAACTAGGATATCAAAGTATTCTGAAATAAATAATGTTTGATTTATTATTATATATTTTTGGGTACTGTACATTTACATATTATACACATTTGTTCTCATTTCAAATTAAGTATTACTACATCAATGTAATAATATAATATTCAATATTGCACAGCAAAAAAAAAATCTTCGACGCGACTTTATAGTACAGAGTAAATTCCAGAAAACAGAATGTTAGCCCTAATTCAAAATGGTCGAAAAATTAAAAAAAAACTATGTAGGAATAAATCCCTAGATTTCTAGAAAAAATAAAAAATATATCAAATTTTTAAGTTCTCCACTCAAAGGTCTGGGAGAGATCGCTCTTTAGCGATAAGACCGCCTGTTCTTTACCTCTAATTGTAATTACTTGCGTTGTATTTCTCCTATTGTACTTGTAATTTATTGTTTATTATTTCCCCCGCCCTTACTCGGGTCTGGTTACAGTACGGCAAGTTGCCGTCGACACTGTTGCCTGGGATGCCTGTAAAAGTATTGATCTAGTTCCATTTTTTTATTTTTTTCCATTCTCCATTATCACTATGTCCATCAAAGGCCCGGGCTTAAAAGAAAATTGTCTAAGGACTTAAAATTCGCTCTATTTCAATCAACCACTACTTGTGTCGCCATCTGTTGTGGAAGTATTCAACTAAACTGAGTCTAGATTTCTGTCTGTTAGCCTAGCGGTTAAACTGGCTGACTACGAAGTCAGAGGTCGCACGGTCGATTCCCACGTGTCTACTGTTTTTGTATTTTTTTGCTGTATTTCTTTCATTTTGGGAAGTTAATATGTAAATATATAAATATATAAAAAATAAAACAGGAATTTCCACTTGCTTTTTAACTTTTATAATGGCGGATGGCCGTAAGATTTTAATGCAGACAAAGTTTTTTCTAAAGATCTTGATTATTTATATCCTATTTAACCCTCATTACGACAAGAGCTAAGCTCTTAAATTTCTGATGATGATGAACACTTATTATTTCCTATTTATCCCTTTCTTCGTTATAATGTTATTTAGACAACTTCAAAAAAGAGCGTATCAGTTCATTACAATGTCTGTTACTTCACAATCATAACCTTACAAATCGTTACTTATTATATCCAAGGTTTGAGTCATAATGAAAAAAAAAATAGAACTACCTAGATATTATTAAAATATAATAAAGTATCATAAATCGTCTGGAAACATTTTTATTAAAATATTAAATTTCCCTAATAATTATTACTAATTTCGGACCACTAACGCCATCTAACGAGTGATTTCAATACTAAATTTAGTCTAGTCACGCAATCTTTGCCTGCAACTTAATCTGTTCAGCTCGCGCCATCTCGTGACGAGTTCCCAAACTAAAATCTGTCTGGAATTTAAAACATCGTAAACGAAAACTAGGTCAATTAGAAACAGCGGCGTTGGAGGTGCATAAAGTTTCATGAAATTTCCGTTCACAAGTCAGTGACTTAAAATCATTCAAGTGTGCCAAAATTATGGCATTTTTTATATTCCAAATAGCCAAGGATTTGCACATCGATCGCCACCTGATGTTAACTAACAATAAGACCTAACATGGAGCATGCTTGCTTAGAAAATGATAAAACTCTCGATTAGAAGAGATCTCAGTTAAATTTTTCAGAAAAAAGTTGTGCAGAAAGAGTTCATTTTGTTTGTAATCAAGTAAATATAAGCAGGTATGTATAGGTATACAAATCTTAAAAATTGTATAAAGTGTTTCGTGAACTATATATACGTTTATAATGAATTGTAAAAAAACTCATTTAAGGTAATTTGTTTTTACTAAGCTAGAACATATTATGTAGTTTTTTGTTACTAATGTATCCCGCTGATTGGCAAAAAGCCGCAAGAAAAAGAATAATTACAACAAAAAGTTGAAATTAAGTGACGTCGTCCCTTTCTAATCAATCTAATCTAAGAAAACGGGAGGACACTACACTTTTTAATTTCTACAATTTCTTAAGATATATCTTGTTCAGCCATACCCTAACGGGTGTAGGTAATCCACCTTTGCGAAGTGCTTTCTGTTCTTAGCCAATCTTGCGAGTGTAGCTGCGTTCTTGATATCACTCCATTTTTTTATGTTATCTTCATCCTCCTTCCTCTTTCCCCCCTCTCTATTATAATTAGGCATTAAAACACTCGTGTGATGTTATTATGAAACTTGCCTTCGGCTCGTTTCATAAAACCACACTCGTGTTTAATACCTTCCATTATGTACAGTCACATAAACTACTATAGTTGACAAGATTTCAGTTTTTTAATTTAATATAATTCATTACTGCTATTTTAATACTTTTCTATATTCCGCTTAGAAATAGTACGTAATCACTGTTTTATTATTTTCCCTAAGATTACTAATTATTTCATTATTAATTTATGAAAACTTATTCATTCTAAAATGTACTAACTCCTAAACTATGACACAATTGAAAGTTTGTCAAGCGCGAGTGGGACTCGCGCACGACGGGTTCCGTACCATTGTCTGTAAGTTTGTTGTATGGGAGCCCCCCTTAAATATTTATTTTATTTTATTTTTAGTATTTGTAGTTATAGCGGCAATAGAAATACATCATCTGTGAAAATTTCAACTGTCTAGCTATCACTGTTCTTGTGATACAGTTTGGTGACAGACGGACGGACGGACAGCGAAGTCTCAGTAATAGGTTCCCGTTTTTACCCTTTGGGTACGGAACCCTAAAAAACGAATGACGTGGAGCTTCACATTATTGACAGCTGTTTTTTTTCGCGCATAGGTCAAAGACTACAACTATATGCAGGCATAGTTGTCGTAGATTTCGGTTATTTTATGTATTTTCTTATATTTCTTTACACACAGAAAAATCTATTCAAATGTTTTGTTAGGGTGTACACACGCAAAGCTCTCTCGATCTCCATATTAAATTCCATCTGTTATAAATTGGCAAATTTTTATTTTGTTGTCGATTTTTTTTTCTCAGATTTCAATAATTTGGTGAGTTGGTAAAGTTGCTTCTTCTGAACATGGCAAGCCCAATTTCACGATATGTCCTACAAATTTCTCTCCATTGAGTTACACAAAATGTATTACAGAAATTGGCCCATGGGCCAATTTTTATTATGTTGTCGAATTATTTATTTTTCATTACGAGCTACTCATTTTGTACTAAATTTTAATACAAAATACGAAATTTCGTTAAAAAAATTCCATACATTTTTTTGTAACTCAATGGAAAATTTTGTAGGACATATCGTGAAATTGGGCTTACCTTGTTCAGAATAAGCAACTTTACCAACTCACCAAATTTTATTGAAATCTGCGAAAAAAACAAAATCGACAACAAAATAAAAAAAAACCCAAATATGAAATACTTATTGTCAATTTTTGTAACTAACTAATACAGCGAACTAATATGGATTCTAAAAATGTATGCATCTCCTTTACATGTACAGTCGCCATCAGATATATCGCAGCATATAAGGCGTTCATAAATATGTGAACACATCTCTTATTGACTGGGCGTTACAGTACTGTTCATATATACATATATGAACGCCTTATATGCTGCGATATGTCTGATGGCGACTGTACCAATGTTATTACTGATTAGTTATAAACTTATAACACAAATGTAATTGATTGTTTAAGTATTACCTAATACAAAAAAAATACTTACTTACTTTCGGCTTTCTTCTCAAAAGTGGTCTCCTCTTGGGAAATGCCAATGATCAGACTTGTAAAAGTACCCTTGTAACCTACTTACTGAATAAAGATTTCATTATAAATTTCAAAAGATTCAAAAGTCAAAGCCTTCCTTTTAAATTAATTACTAAATTGCAGCTGAATATATTGAATACATTTCATACGACTTTAATGCGAGTGAAAGTAGTCTTTATTCGTTTACCAATAAGATGTAAATTCAGTTAACACGAGCTCCGAATATGTAAGAAGTGTCCATTGCACCATATTGTATGATATTAATAAGTCACGATTTTTTAACGAGATTCGAATTCCCATAAGTGGAAATTCCTTAAGCTTTTGTTAAAAATGCAGTTTTCGGTGTGATAATGAACCAAGTATTCGTAATAATTATATTTTTGACGACACATTTAGCGCTGTTTGTAGTGCGCCTGCCTACAGAGCCGGCGATCCCGAGTTCGAACCCCGGCCAGGGCAAATATTTGTGGGACGAACTCGAATATTTGTTCTTTGGTTTCGGATGTTATCTATATGTATGTATATAACCAATAGTACAAGCTTTGCTTAGTTTGATAGGTACTAGGTCGATTTGTGTAAGATTGTCCCTTAATATTTATTATGTTTCGTTTATTCATCTCATTTCTTAGGTTATTTTTGTTACAATAAGTGTACAATATAATAGTATTTTATGCAAGTTGTACTTATACAACGTTGCATACAATACTTTTTCTACGACTCGACATTTTGATAAATAAAATTCAAATAAACAACAAAGAAAATAATTAGTTACATGTTCCCGCTAGGAACCAACAAAAGTAAAAAAAAACATAGTCTGATAAACTTTTTTTTATTGACGTCCATCTGTCAAAAAAAAAATTAATTTATACATAAAAGGTATACGTTCACTATACTATACATCCTTGCACAGAGGATAAAACTATTATTTTTAGTTGGCAGCAATGCATTAGTACAATAAGTTTTTTTTTTAAATTGCAAATTGTGTGAATGCAGCTGTTTATTGTGTAATCTGTGGTACTAAATAATGCTTTTTAGCGACATTATAACATCGTTTAGCAGTGTTTTTTGGGCTGTAGAGTATAGACTTTTACAGACTCATAATTTATGTCTTTATATTAGAGTTAGTAACTATATAAATTACAGAAAAAAGTACTGGAGTAGAAAAAAGTCGGTATGAGCTCGCATATGGCTAACGTACCTTATCTTATTAGTTTATTACTGTACCCTTACCCTGAGTTTACAGTGACTACTCGTTAGCGACTGTGTAAATGATTTGTATGGAGATTTGTGGTTCTACAAAACCATCGCTAGGGGCGCGGTACTATTCTCCATTCTCCGTTTACGACGACGACGATACGACGCGGTTGGCGCAGTGGTTAAGCAACTGCCTGCTGAGCCGGCGGTCCTGGGGTCGAATCCCGGCTAGGGCAAAAAAAAAAAAAAAGTATGTATTTATCTATATAAGTATGTTTATCGTCGTCTAGTGTCCATAACAGAAGCCTACTAGAGCTTACTGTGGGACTAGATTGATTTGTGTGAGGTTGTCTGATATTTATATTTATTTATTATATTTATTAATAATTTATTATATTTATTTATTATTTATTTATATGAATTATGAATTATTTATACTCCTGTCGCTAGCGAGTCCCGTCACGTTATTATATCCGCCTATAGACGTCCACTGCTGGACAAAGGCCTCCCCCAAAGTTCTCCACAACGATCGATCTTGCGCCGCCCTCATCCAATTTCTACCCTCGATCTTAACCAGGTCGTCGGTCCACCTTGTTGGAGGCCTTCCAACGCTTCGTCTTCCGGTCCGCGGTCACCACTCAAGAACCTTTCTGCCCCAACGGCCATCAATTCTACGAACAATGTACCCCGTCACATTAAGTCATGGCAAGGGCACTGAAATTTGGCACACACTGCGGACACATGAGCACATCATTGACTTAATTATGCGTCACTGCCACAGGTGGTTGGGATTTCATTTGATCGTGTTCCGTGTGCATAACACCGTGCGCCAACCAATTGTGTGCAACAGACTGTCAATAACACCTACGCAAAGCGTTCAAGATACTTCTTATTAAAGAAACGCTCTTTAGGAGCCAACGCCCCCCTATCCAAAGCTGACACTGTGAGCGATAACAAACGGAGATCTCAACGATCTTTTCAATCACTCAAGGCACCCACAAATGAAGGAAATGGTAGGTATCCTTATCAGTTTAGTATTTTATAAACATCGTTTTAAAGAGCCCATTCGGTTAGGTTAGTTTGTTTTATAATCATTATGAAAAATTAAGTTTTGGAAAAAATGGATCTCGGACAAATGAAACTTTGGCGAAACGTTACAGATAATAAATAATAATAAATATCGGACAACCTCACACAAATCTATCGCCCCAAATTAAGCTCAAGAAGTACAGTAAGCACAAACTTACAGGCTACAGATGGGAAACAAAAATTAGTGTTGCAGATAGGTAACCGAAGGAAATGATATCAGTTTAGATTCGTTGATCCGTCACGTGATTCGCCGCGGTGCAGTGCGCCCGCGCCGCGTAGCGCGGTAGCCGCGCGGGCGCAACAGGTTTGATTCACAGCCGCGCCGCGCTAACCTTGCCCGTTGCCGGCTGTCTGTCTGCGCGGCGCTTGTACTAAATGCTGTTATTATTATTCATTTAAATAAAACAATTTAAACGGATTATATCGCGTATATTAATTATTTGAGCCTCCCTGACGTTTCGGTACCTTTACAGCCGTCGTCAAAGGTTGCAACCTTCGACAACGGTATCTGTTAAGTGTTATAGGCTCAAATAATTAATATACGCGATATAATCCGTTTAAATTGTTTTATTTAAATGTGTGACAGTCGCGGAAACTGAAGAGAATGTTATTATTATTGTTCAATGATTTTGCAATGTTGCAGGGTTATTTCGAAATTAATAAAGATAATATAAATAAATAAATAATAAATAAATATTGGGCACCCTCTCACAAATCAATCTAGTTCCACTTCCACAATAAGCTCTGGGCAGGCTTGTAAATAAATTAATAAATAATAAAATAAAAAAATATCAGACAACCTCACACAAATCGATCTAGTCCCAAATTAAGCTCAAGAAGGCTTGTGTTATGGGTAGTAGACGACGATATACATACTTATATAGATAAATATATACTTAAATACATAGAACAACCATGACCCAAGCACAAATATTCGAGTTCATCACACAAATATTTACCCTGGCTGGGATTCGAACCCGGGACCGCCGGTTCAGTAGGCAGGTCTCTACAAACCAAGCCAACCACGTCGTCAAATAAATTATTTCATTTCATTTCAAACATACTAACTAGGTGCACGTGACTCCGCGTCAGCGTAAAACTTTTTTTTACCACAGTAGGGTAAAAAGTATCCTATAACCATCTTCGGATGTCCATCCGCATTGGCGTGGTGAGAGGTCAAAGGAATTCTGAACAAGAGATAGCGCCAAACTGGCATGACGCCGCGCGCTCATACAAAACAAAAGGCGATCCTGCATCGCGCTATTAAGATTTTTCTTGTAATCATGACCCCTCCATAGAGCTGACAAGGAAACTATTTCTGGATACAAATCAAGAATTTTATCTGGCTGCGCCGCGCGGTGTTCCCCGCTCATCCCACGGGAACACTACATTTTTTCGGGATAAAAAGTAGCCTATTTGTGAATACAGGGCGTCAGCTACCTCCATACAATTTATCAAAATTGATCCAGCGGTTTAAGCGCGAAGAAGTAACAATAAACATCCAAACACACTCACGAACTTTCGCCTTTACAATGGTTACTTTATCTGGAACACTAATTTTTAAGGTTCCGTACCCAAAGGGTAAAAACGGGACCCTATTACTGAGACTTCGCTGTCCGTCCGTCCGTCTACACCAGGCTGTATCTCAAGAGCGGTGATAGCTAGACAGTTGAAATTTTCACAGATGATTTATTTCTATTGCCGCTATAACAACAAATACTAAAAATAAAATAAAGTAAATATTTAAGGGGGGCTCCCATACAACAAACTTGTTATAGATTATGGTACGGAACCCTTCATGCGCGTCCCATCTCTGTAACGTTTCGCCCAATTTTCAACTGTCCAATAGCCTTGTTTTTCCAAAACTCTTTTTCAGAATAAATATAAAACAAACCTAACCTAACCTAATAATATTACGGGTTACAGGAAAAAAGTACTTTCGGACAAATGAAATTTGGTGAAACGATACAGATGGGAAACGATGTTCCGGAGTTGTGATGGATACCCTTTATAATACTAGTGTATAATACATGGCATGGTACTATACAAACCCCATGCTTTCTAAAAACTGAGAGACAAACAATAAATATTGTCAAAATCAGCCAAGCATTTTGCGAGCTTTAATCATTTATTGTCAACATGTATAAATAAATATTAGACAGAGATGGCGGGACGATCTGGACGCGTTCCTAAATGATTGGCCAGAAATAGCATCGAACAGGGAGTTGTGGAAATCGAGAGGAGAGGCCTTTGCCCTGCAGTGGGACACCAATATAGGCATAAAAAAAATCTTACACAAATCGGCCTAGTACCAAACTAAGCAAAGCTTGTACTGTGGGTGCTAGACGACGATATAAATAAATAGTTATATAGGTACCATCCATGACCCAGGAACAAATATTCGAGTTTTTCACACAAATATTTGTCCTGGCCGGGAGTCAAATCCAGGACCGCCGGGCCAGTAGACAGGTGCACTACAAACTGAGCCAACCGCGTCGTAAAAAAAAATTACTTACTGTTTGTTGAGTTTCTTTCGGCTTTCGGGTTTCTTCTCAACTGCGGTCTCCTCTTGTGAAAAGCCGGTAGCTTCATTTGTAAAAAGTGCCCCTGTGGCCTACTTACTGAATAAATTATTTCATTTCATTATTTCATTTCATTATTTCATTTCATTATTTCATTTCATTATTTCATTTCATTTCAAATATTGTGATAGATGGCAATACAAACCCCATGCTTTCTAAAAACGGAGAGAAACAAAATATATTATCAAAATCAGCCAAGCATTTTGCGAGCTTTAATCATTGGGGGGTCTAATGTCAACATGTATATACAGGGTTCTATAGACAGGGGTCCAACTTTCTCTACCCCTCTGAATTGGATACCATTATCGATCTGTACGCCCACCGAGGGCGACCAATAGGAGGGCGCGCTGTAACGGCCACTGGTACCATTTAAATTGGGGTACAGTCGAGTGCATTATCTGAAAGAAAGTTGATTCTTTCTCTCTCTTGTTCACCGTTCACTGACTAGTCTACGGGCGGCGGCCGACATTTCGCCCTAGGGCGTTTTTCAAAAAAAAACCTTACATTGTATTTTCTCAGAAAAACTACCGTGAAAAATCTTTAATAATTATAATAAATATCGGCCAAGTGCGAGTGGGGCTCGCGCACGAAGGGTTCCGTACCATTATCTGTAAGTTTGTTGTATGGAATGGGAGCCCCATTTTTAGTATTTGTTGTTACAGCGGCAATAGAAATACATAATCTGTGAAAATTTCAACTGTCTAGCTATCACCGTTCTTGAGATACAGCCTGGTGACCGACGGACGGACAACGAAGTTTCAATAGGGTCCCGTTTTTACCCTTTGGGTACGGAACCCTAAAAACGGTTTAAACTCACGTAAAAATGGTCAGGAACGGCCCGACATGCTACGTTGGGGCAGCAACCCCTGATGAAGAGCTCCATATGAGTAAGAAGCATGTCATGTGTTCCTGACAATCGAGTCGCACTTGGTCGGTTCGGTCTGACTCAAGCACCGAGAGTTCCGTACAAACACTTACCGTAAGGTCAGGGTACTTTGACCCTACAAGGTTACTTTGTCTATCCATAAAAATGCATGCATTTTATTGAGTCCATAAATTAAAAAAAAACCGACCAAGTGCGAGTTGACTCACGCACTGAGGGTTCCGTACAATGGTAGATTAGTCAAATCAAGTGATGGTTTTCTATGGGTGGACAAAGTAGGTAACCTTCTAGGGTCAAAGTACCCCGACCTTACAGTAGGTACCTATCATATATTAACTGGCGGGTTTTCACCTTGTATGACTGGTGCCCGATACAAATGAGGTGCAAAGTTAACGCAATTGATCACGTTCGTTGTATGGGAGCCCCACTTAAATATTTATTCTGTTTTTAGTGTTTGTTGTTATAGCGGCAAAGGAAATACATCATCTGTGAAAATTTCAATTGTCTAGTTATATAAATTCATGAGAAACAATCTGGTGACGGACGGACTGACAGACGGACTGACAGACGGACAGCTGATGCTTATAATAAGGTCCCGTTTTTGCCCTTTGGGTACGGAACCCTAAAAAGTATGAAAGAATCTTACAGAGCGCATTTTACTATGTATATGTACCTACCTATATATTTAGGCCCCTGGTCAGCTAGACGACGCGACTGATTGCGAATTATTAATTTAAACATACAAACTGTCACATTTAAATAACAGATGAGGGTAAAGTATTCCAAATGAGAGGTCGCCGACGGTCCTGGGTTCGGCAAGGGCATTTATTTGCGTGATAAACTCGAATATTTGTTCCTGGGTTATGGATGCTATCTTCGGCCTATAACACAAGCCTTTTAGAGTTTTACTGTTTGACTAGATCGATTTGTGTGAGGTTCACCGATAAAAAATGATAGTACCTACTCGTACTTGGAGCTCCTTATCCGTTCAAAAATGCTGATTGTTTTAGAAATTTTTCTCTATGATCAAACATGTTTCTTAAAATACTAAGCCATTGCGATTTATGGATATATATTTGAAATCTACAGTTTGAATTTTTTATTGATAATTTTGGTTTCAAAAACTACTCTACAAAATTGTTTTTTTTTTCGGCTGCACTCAATGAAGGTATGATAGCTTTCTAGAACTCAGGGAATGGTATAATTCACTTCAAAAAAATGGTAGAAATTATCAATATATTACGCGACAGCAGCGATCTCCTCCAGGCCACCCTAGCGTCTCAAATCCGAAAATCTGTGCTAAACCAATGTCAACGACCTAAGCGCGGACTTACATCTGTGTGAGTCGTCTGACTGCGTCTGTGTGCGTGGCAGACTGTATTCCAAACGTACACTTATTCCAAACCAAAACGCAGTAACTTTAAAACTTAATCCAAGACAAAACAACCTTTTGGCTTTTAATAGAGTCTAAAGTAGCAGTAGTGAATCACGACTGTTTCCAAAGTAACCCCATATGTCTTAGTGATGAAGATTTGTAGAATGATCTTTATTGTCAAGAGAATAAATCGATTTTTGGATTATCACAGTTTGAACTAAGATTTTCAGTAGGCTGTCTATGTGTGTGTTGTGTGTGTCAGACGTTTTGTGTTTGTGTAAGTCCAGACATGTATATACAGTATAGTGTTGTGTGTGTGTGTGTGTGTGCAGCAGGTGTTCATTGGTGGAACTGCTCAATTGCTTGAGCACTGTTTTTGAGTTTTGTCTAATAATGAGAAAGAGTTCAATTATTGAACGAGCGTAGCGTCTCCGTTTCAGCTTGGTGCAAAATTCTTTCGTATGGCCGTTCTGGTTAAAAAATGAAATGTTATCAATTTCCGCAACACCCTGTTAACGTCTCGATTCGTGTGATATCGTCTGATTTGTGTGTGTGTGTGCGTTGTCTGGCGTCGTGTGTGTGTGTGACGGGACTCAGGAAAGTTGTTGCCACGTGGGTCTTTGTCCGAGAGAGCCCTCGCTGCGCTCGCGATACCGTATCTCAGCCCTTCTTGGATGTAGACAAACGTCGATTTTAAGGTTCAGTCCCAAAGGGTAAAACACGGGACCGACCCTATTAACTTAAGACTAAGCTGTCCGCGTCTCTCTGTCTGTCTGTCCGTCTGTCACTAGGCTGTATCTCATGAACCGTGATAGCTAGACAGTTGAAATTTTCACAGATGTTTTTCTGTTGCCGATAACAACACATACTAAAAAAAGAATAAAATGAATTGAAGTGAATTCAAGTGTGGCTCCCATACAACAAACGTGATTGGTTGCGTTAACTTTGCAAAATTAACTTAACCCGGCCAGTTAAGATGGAAAGTGTTTCTACGGAACCCTATGTGCGCGAGTCCGACTCGCACTTGGCCGGTTTTTTTACGTGTGTGAGTTTGACCTGCGTCTCATCTGACAGGAAGTGGCAAGCTCTACGATGGAGCACTCCTACCCAGAAGATGTCTATTCACATTGGCCATAGATCAATTACACCAAATGCGAGATTCTACGGTCTACACGTGATTATTTTATTTATTTGGACCTTCAACAATAATTTGCTAAGGTGTAAAGTCTTTCAAATAAACAATGCAAAGATCGTGACGCAAAACATAAGGAAAAAATCTAAGGGTTATCTGGCGTTAGGGTGGTGGAGAGGTTCACACATTGGCTGGCAATACAGATACCGGGTTCGAATCCAGGTCTCTTCCGCCAGGTTGTACATTTAAAATTTTCATTGCCCTTTGATTTATGTATCAATTTTTAAATAAGTAGTTTCGCTACTAAATTAATTTTAATTCTTATGCTTTGAGGGTACCGACTGGCTAGCTAGCGACCTTCTTGAAGGAACAATTTTGGCTGAGGTGTTTTATTTCGACGTTTTTGCGGTCAGCTACCCAACACCGCTGACTTGTGTAACACATCGCAAAAATAAACTAGTTTAGTTGTTTTATAAATAAATATTAAGGGGACAATCTTACACAAATCGACCTAGTCCCAAACTAAGCAAAGCTTGTACCTACTATGGGTACTAGACGACGATATACATATATATGTATATAATCATCATCCTCCTAGCCTTTGTCCCATTTTTGAGAATGAATTCTCAATCGGGGTCGGCTACCTAAATCCCAAGATGTGGCGTAGGCACTAGTTTTTACGCAAGCGACTGCCATCTGACCTCCCAACCCAGAGGGGAAACTAGGCCTTATTGGGCTTAGGTGGTTTCCTCACGATGTTTTCCTTCACCGAAAAGCGAGAGGTAAATATCAAATGACATTCCGTACATAAGTTCCGAAAAACTCATTGGTACGGGCCGGGTTCGAACCCGCGACCTCCGGATTGAAAGTCGCATGCCCTAACCACTAGGCTACCACCGCTTCGACGATATATATAATATACATATAAATACATAATTATATATATTATATATAATAGGATATATTTAATAGTAATAGAAATCTTTTTTATAATTGACTTGTAAAATGTTGACATTTTATTAATGAATGAGTATGAGTATGAGTATTTGATTTTACGTCAAGCGAGGCCGTAAGAGGGGAGAAATTCCACTTCCTAGCCAAGGCAAGACGTAAAAACTGTAGACCAACCACGGGCGGTAATTCGTACAGCCCCAGATCGCATATTTATTAACAAACATCTGGGACATTCACGAATTCGCCGCCCTATAGGTAAGTATGTAATGTAAGTACAACACAATGCAATACAATAATTGTTTATAATGTTTATTGCACACCAACAATAAAAATATTTTTAAGGTCTATATGGGTCATAGTTTTATTTATTTATTTAAACTTTATTGCACAAAACAAAAGTCAGTACAAATGGCGAACTTAATGCCTAATGGCATTCTCTACCAGTCAACCATAGGGCCAAACAGAGATGCTTCAAGTGGGTGCAGAGTTAGAAAATTAATAGTTTTCTAACAATAAATAAGATATACGTATAAATCTTAAGGAACAATCTTACACAAATTGATCTAGTCCCAAACTAAGCCAAGCTTATAATACAATAAATGAATTAACGAATCATACTAGAAATACTAAATCAGAAGTCAATCATATGGTAATTTATTTATTTTTCCTTTCAGATTGGACCTGCAGAGACAGAATAGAGTCCGTTTAGGCAGTCTTCTAATTTCCGCAAAGTTAACCTGTAAGTGAACACTTAAATTATTTTGACATAACTATGTAGATGTCTATGTTGTGAATCTACCGGCACGGGCAAATATTTGTTAATGGACATACATACATAAAATCACGCATTTTCCCAACGGGGTATGAGACCACATCTTTCCACCTGCTACGGTCCTGACATACATCTTTCGCTTCATCAACATTAATTAATCTCCTCATGCATGCTCGTCGGTTTAGAGTACTCTTGACTTGCCCTTTTTTCAGAACGTCTCCAAAATCTCATCAAGAAACGTTCGTCTAGGCCTTCCTTTTCCAACATTTCCATTCACATTCGACTTGTTGATTTGTTTCGTGAATCTTGTTCATGGATGTTCTATATAGAATATTTAACTAACATAGAATATTTTGTAGAATAAATGTTTAGAAAAAGAAGCAATGTATTGCGAAATGTGCGACATTAGTAGAGTGACAGCAATGTCAATATTGTCAATGCTCAGGGAATGTCAATGTTGGACGATGTACATTGAAAATACTATTTAATTTGTTTGAAATAATGAAATTCTGAAAATCTACTTTTTTAGAAAGTTGCTGAACTAATGTTGTTCAGTTTCAAGAGTAGAATCTATGTTTTAATTAATTGCTCCTATTACAGGCAACACCCGGTATATTTAGTAACATAAGTATTTATCTACCTATATGTATGTACATATACTTAGTGGCTCTGTGAGTTATTATGTGACCTTGCAAGTTTGTCACGTAATTTTTTTTTTTTCGTTTTTAACTCCCGTATCCCCGCTATTTATTAAAAACTGAATCGTAAAAAGAACTATGTACCTACTTAACGTTTTTTAATAGAATCTTTTATCGCTTCTGTTTTAATGCAGAAATACCACATTATTATTTTTATAAATATTGACTTAAACGTAAATTATGAAAGGAAAATGTAATGTGATCAACTGCCATTAAGCAGGACTCGATCCTGCGACCCTACGTTTCTGGCGTAGTGCTCTCCCAACTGAGCTATCACATCGTTACGTCACACCAAATCTTTGATTCCATAATTCTACGCTACTCGAGCGCCCTCTGCGTTTTATGTGTTAGGTAAAAATGCTTATGCGCATTAGTGTTCGTCGTTCTACGTCACGTTTTTGAATGTTAACTTTTTTTTATTTGCACCAGCATCTCATAGTGGAAACAAAAATTCAATACAAATTTTGGGACACTTTTTTTAATCCTTCACATTGAAAATGCTATCGATTCTGAGTAAGATCATAGAGTAAGGAATGTTTGATCTATGGTTCATTTACCATGATGAAAGTTCTGGAAGAAAGAGGGATCCGTTTTTTTTTTTTAAAACGCTCATACATGAAACAAATAAGAAAAAAATCCATTACGAATCGCACGTACGAGTGTATCTCATTGAAATACCTAATCCTAATGAGAATCTTATCAGATTGTCATGATCATGATATTATCTCCTATATGACCTATTTCTTCAATTGGCAAGGGGTGTACTGCCTTTTCGCCGAATTATGTTTCGTCAAATTTCATTTGGCAACCAACTTTTCGCCGAAGTTTTATTACGCAAACCAATCCTTGGCATAATTTTACATCGTAATTTTTTATTTCGCTACATTTTTATATTCCAAAATTTTATTATGTCAAGTTTTATGTGGTAAATAATTGTGTAGGAAATGATTTGCGAAGGCAAATAACATATCGTCAAATTTTATGTGGTAAATAATTGTGTAGCAAAATGATTTGCTTAGTCAAATAACGATTCATCAAAAGCCATTTGGGCAAATTACCTACAACCATTGCTTACAGTATGATGATAGTGCAAAATAAAACACAAATATAAACCGAAAAAAATATTTTTTAATCAAAATCAATTTGTTGTAAGTACCTGTGATACGTATGTATGTGAGCAGATCCGACTCGGCCGGGTTAGGTTAGGTTAGTTTTTTTTTTATATCCCTAAAAAACGCTCCTTTTGTTGTACTTGTGATACGTATGTATGTGAGCAGATCCGACTCGGCCGGGTTAGGTTAGGTTAGTTTTTTTTTATATCCCTAAAAAACGCTCCTTTTGTTGTACTTGTGATACGTATGTATGTGAACTGTAGGAATTCTAGCCGTCGGGATTACAGTCTTCGGGACGAAACTGCTCCCAGAGATAGGTAGGTTAGGGTTATTTTTTTTATGCACACACACACACATTAACTATCAGCGATGATATACTAACTCAAGAATGAAATGCTATTTTGAGCCACAAAGTATGTAAACAAAAGTAACCTCTAAATTTAGGTGCATGGTGCATCACCCTACCTGCTTAATGCAATAAAATTATACTGCGATTTGCATAATGCCATTCAATAGTTATGTTGCTAAATCAAGGTATGCCAATCAATACATTTGACGAAAACATAATTGACATCTTATAAAAATGCCAGATAATAATTGGTCTAACAATAGTTTATCAAATCATTAATTGGGAAAAAATATCAGTGCGAAACGTTGAGTTGGGAAATGAAAATTTGACCAAATAAAAATATGGGATACGTAGTTCGGCGAGTTAAGAATTTGCTAAATAATTTTCGGCGAAACATTAGTAAACCTTGGCAAGGTTAACTGGAAGAAATCGCTAATTTATTTATTAAACTTAATTACACAGCATAACAGATAACCAAGGCACTGTGAAATTATAAATAATAATAATATAACAATGATATACAAACATTTGAAAAACATACATTAGCGAAATCAATTATACATTACAAATTCAAACTGAAGACAGAAGGACATCCATCCTCTCACATAACTTCAAACATTCATCACACAATAATGCCCATCTGCTCACAAATACGTCACACTCCGGGGCTGATGCGAGGAGATTGTTCAAGAGGCGTAAAGCGCGGACTAGCGGAGATTCTCTTCGAGACACCGTGCGCGACGTCGGCACCGCCAGCAAGGGGCAGTCACGAGGTCTGAAACTAAATTTGGTCAACGACGGGACGTGTAGTCGCACTAACTGCCCTACTAATTCTGTGGAATCAGACTCACCGCGCAAAATTTTGCTGGTAATCGTAACAAGAACCAAATTACGTCTGACCTCTAGAGAGTTAAAACCCAAGGCTCCCAGTAAATATTTGGTTGGGTATAAGTATGGGTAGTACCCATACATTTTTTTGTACAAGAACCGCAGGAACACTTTCTGTACTCTCTCCAGAAGTAAGACATAAGTTACTTCGTGGGGATTTCAGATGACAGAAGCCGCCTCTAACTTACTTCGCACTAAAGCGGTGTATAGGAGCTTTATGGTTCTAACATCTTAGAAGTCCCGAGCATTCCTGACAACAAACCCCATATAGCAATCGCGAGTCAATGCATACCTATATATGCTCGTGGAAATTTAGATGGCTGTCGAGGGTGACGCCTAAGTCCCGAATGGAGTCGACACGGGCTATTTCTTCAGAGTCCAAGGGGTACTTATAGTGAAATGGATTCCGAGTTCTACTAAAGGAGATAACCGCACATTTTGCGACATTAAACCTTTACCGCATACGAAGCCATATATGGCAGATATGAATTTGGACCTTATTGGCACAGGTCAAGGTTCAAATTCAAACAACTATTTTTTTTCTATATGCGGTAAAGGGTTAAATGCAAGCCTGTTCCGTAGACTCCACTGATTCACTATGTCGATGTCCTTCTGAAGTGATTCACAGTCAGAAAACTCTTGGACCCCGTAAATCAGTTTCAGGTCATCGGCATAAAGTAGGCACCTAGCAGACCGGAGAACCGAAGCGAGATCGTCAATCATTACTCCAAAGAGCAGCGGACCTAGTATCGATCGATCTAATAGTTCGCCTTTGTACATGTTTTATTTGTTAGGAATGTATTTATAACCGCTTGTTGTGTACAATAAAGTGTTTACATCTATACTATTATAACATTCTAAATTTGTATTGAAAATAGTTTTTTTATGAGGAGGGTTATTTTAGGAAAAACCTTAATAGCGTTATGCAGGATCGTCTTTTGTTATGTATCGGCGCGCAGCGCCGTGCTAGCCTGGCGCCATCTTTTTTCATAATTTCCTTAACTGCCAAAGATGGTTATAGGATACTTTATATCTGTCTACTGTAAGTTCCGGGCGCCTACTACAATGTATAGAAGTTGTGTGTTGATGTAATGAGGAGGGATGAACGTCATATTGGTAAAAGAATGTTAGGGATGAATGTCGAAGGACGAAGAGCGATAGGTAGGCCAAAAGAGCGATGGATGGATTGTGAGAGAGGACATGAGAAAGAAATGAGTAAGCGCTGACAAATAATAGAGATGAATGGAAGAAGAAAACATGTTGTGCCGACCCTACATAAGTGGGATAAGGGCAGGGTGGACTACAATCTAGAATATTATAATAGTACTAGCTTTTGCCCGCGACTACGTACGCGTGGAACTTGATAAAAGGGATTATTAAAAGCGCCTAAGCAAATGTAAGAGCAATTGTGCTTTTGGTCTAATAATTACATTTCCTACAGGGTCATTGCACCCCAACAGAAATGTTCACTCACTTTTCAATCTTTTTAGGTATAATTTCCAGGATGAAAACTATCCTATGTCCTTCCTCGGATCTTAAACTACTCTATGCCAAATTTCATCAAAGTCGATTCATCATCGGTTTAAGCGTGAAGAGGTAACAGACAGACAGACACGGTACAGTTTCGCATTTATAATATCAGTATGGATATATCGCCTGGTGACAAGAATAAACTCACTATTATAGATTGACAATGAGATAGGTACGAGTTTTGCTTTAAGTAGGTATTTTGGGTCAGTCAACTTTTCTCCGTTTTTGTTGCCATGGTGATGTCCCCTGGATTACTCTTTAAATCTACGATTTTCGGCGGCAATATTCAACAAAAATGCTGTTATACCTACCTAAGCCCATTCTTATTTTTTTGAAAATTCGACGAAATGAAAAATCGATGAAACGTTTGTCGACATTTCAAGGGTAAACAATAAAAAAAAATTAAATTGAAATGTCGACAAACGTTTCATCGAATTTTCATTTCATCGAAAGCATTTTTATTCTGAAACCATAAAATATTTTTGAATGTTATAACACAAACCTAACCTAACCTAACCTAATCTAAAGGTTATAATTTACAAAATGTCTGAAACATTTATGACTTAGGTACGAGTAAAAATTTGTCGACGAAATAAAGCATTCGGTGAAACGTTTGTCGACATTTCAAGGGTATCCGGATCAACACTTTTCTAAGAAGTTTAATCACCATTGTCTCCTGGGTGACGGGACAGAATAACAACTGGAAAATGGTGATTCACCAATTTGTTACTTAGTGAGTTTTGAAATGAAATGAAATGAAATGATTTATTTGCTTTAGATATGGTACTCGTACCTGATGACATAGGTACAGACGAGATATATGTTGACAGCATATGATGGGCGTTATTGGAGCTCTTGATATTATAGGCACCTTTTAATATGTTCTTTAAGGACTACGTATTAAGCCTTAATTCTGAAAAAAATACTGACTGTTTCTTTCGGCGTTTCTTCTCAACAATCGCCTCCTCTTGTGAAATGCCGGTAGACTCAGACATGTAAAGGTGCCCTTGAGGCCTGCTTGCAGAATAAAGTTCATTATTTCATTATCACTACATAGTAGAAAACAAAGTCGCTGCCTGCTGTCTGTCTGTCTGCCCCTGTGTTTTTAACCGAATTCAAAAAAGGAGGGGATTCTCAATTCGGTTGCAACCCTTTGAAGTCGGTGCCAAACCTCACGTAAACTATAATATATAAATATAATAATTGAGTGGTTTGGGACCGACTTCAAAGGGTGAGTCAAATGTAATTTGTACTTGAACGGGTTCTTTTTAACTTATTAATTTTATTGAAGTCGGTTCTATTTTTGTTAATTTTTTTTAATAGTTAGGGTGATTCTAGTTGGAGTTTTATATGTATAACTCATCAGCATTGCGTCCGTGCGAAGCCGGGGCGGGTCGCAAGTGTAGAATAACGTTCACTATTTCATTATGACATTATAACCTACGTTTGCGTCAACCGGCAGGGCGTTGGCTAGGTCAGGACCGATCCGTGTCTGGGTCTAATCGATAGCCCACTGAGACGGCCTAGCAACACGTATGCTTGTCTCCATGGAAAAATCCCGACCCCTACTTACAATACACATTAAAAACCGTCCAAGTGCGAGTCGGACTCGCGCACCGAGGGTTCCCTACAACCAAATACAATACAACAGTACTTTATTGCACACCAATAAAAGTAAATCATTTTTGATTTTTTTTTGTTTTCCGTTTTTGTTGTCATAGCGGCAACAGAAATACATCATCTGTGAAAATTTCATCTGTCTAGCTTTCACGGTTCATGAGATACAGTCTGGTGACAGACAGACGGACGGACAGCGGAATCTTAGTAATAGGGTCCCGTTTTTTACCCTCTGGGTACGCAACCCTAAAAAAGTGATATCAACGAGTTATTTAGAGAATAAACATTAAGTATTGAGAATTTCAGCAAAAATATCCATCAAGAGCTTAGACAAAACAAATTCATGTTATTATGTCTCCTTTTCTTAATTGGGAAAACAAGAAAAACAGAGTAATTTTATTATTCTGTAGCCAGACATAACAAACTTTGGATAGAGATTCGTAGAAAAACTGTTGTATTTTTAACTTAATGTGACTTACTCGTAAATTCGATCGATCAAGTCTGCTTTGAAATGATGGCTGAATATAACCTAAGAATAAATTATATTTATAAAAAAAAACACATTATTATTCTAATTATAAGTTATTTATTTAAACTTTGTTGCGCAGATCAAACTGGTACTAAATGGCGGCCTTAATGCCACAAGCATTCTCTACTAGTCAACCGTAGTAAGTTATTAGCTTTTGCTTGCTGTTTCACTCACATTGAAATCGCATACGGAAACCATGTTTTTTTCGGGATATAAAGTATATGTTTTAAGTTAAAGTATATACTGTCTCTGTTCCAAATTTCATGCCAATCGGTCCAGCCGTTTCAGCGTGAAGAACTAACAAACATACACGCAGACAAGCAAACACTGACAAACTTTCGCTTTTACATGGGATTTCATCGACTGGTCAAATCACAAACTTTTTCAGGACACGTTTATCAACCGGTGCTCATGAAACTTTATCAGTGGCTCGTTAACTATCGTGAAACAAAGAAAAAAAAATCAAAAATATATATTTTTTTAAATTAGTGTATAAAGTATTTTTTGAATCCAAAAGAAATTTTGAAATTGTTTTCAGCATCCGCATATTTTTAGAAAACAATAATTGTATGACAATCATGAACTTAAACGCACTTTTTCGCGGTGAAAATTACTTTTTGTCCCCATACAAATATTGGTACCCAACCCACAAATGACGTCACATGATGGTTGCCATTTGTATGGTGCGTTTTTAGCCCTTCGTAAGAATGTTGAATTTTGACGGTCATTTCTAACTTTTAGAGCAACCTAAATGTAGTTAGTCCCATATAGACATTTGATCCCAACAAAAAATAGAATCGATTGCCATCTTTAAAAAAAATGTATACTCGCCTCTTTAACTAGAATTTCAATTCAATTTGAAAACAACCATATGGCGCCGCTTTCCAAAAAAAAGTAAGTAATATTTAAGTTTCTCATTAAGTGAATTGTATAAATTCTTATGAGAATAAATGATCTTTAAACCTAACAACCATATGGCTTGGAAAGAAAGTATCAATTCAGTCAAAGGTAGCGGTTTGATATTTATTTGCAAGTTGGCAGGGGTCTCATTTTCTAGTGACAGTCCACACTTCCACAGACTGTCGACAGTCAGTACCGCGCGAACCGTCAAGGTAGGAGCATGTCAGTTTCTATAAATTTTCCCGCCAAAACTTAGTGTCATCGTAATTTTATTGAATTCATAAAGTGTTGTGACAATATTATTAGATTCTGTGGTGTTGACATTTTTGTGTTGTTCTTTTTATGCTACTGGGGATATTGGGGAAGAAATGTTCATTTGCTGTAATAAGTAAGTACACAGGTGTTAAATATTTTCACATATTCAGGGTGGAACAGATCGAAGGACTTTTAAGCTAACAGGGAATTGTTCAGACTGAGTACTTAATTTTTCACCAATAAACTATGTAAATATTTCTATCTATTTTTGAGTCTATACAGTTTGTTAAACATTAGTGTAAAAATCTGCACATATCAACCCTAGCATCTTTTGAGCACTTAATTTAAAAACCGGTGCCAATTTAAAATGTAAAAAAAAAACCTTTGAATTAGTAGGGTTGTCCCTGATATTAAAATATGTTATTTTGATTACTTTTAAATCCAGCTTCACAATTATAATAATTATTTGAGCCGGTGACAGAGAAAAATTGTGTTTTTTTTTCAGTCAACCTTTGACAATGGTAACAGGAAAGTTGCCAAAACGTAAGTGAGGCTCAAAAAATTAGTATACGCGAAAAAGTCCGTTTAAATCGTTTTATTTACATGCGAAAACCGAAGAAAATATCAAATATATTTTTCAAATACGCTCTTTCTTATGCGTATCGGGTAATTTATATGCTATTATTGGTAATTTTTCGTATCGATAACATGAATTTTCGCCGTTGATAAATAGGTCATGTAGTTATTTCGGAAAATAATCCATATTTTGTCAAAAACAACAAACTAACTGGATGTCTGGATGTCCTCGCATGCAGGTCGCATTTCTCAACCGTTTCTCATAAAATTTTGTAAGTAGATTCTATAAGCACATAGTCAGTATTAATAGTATTAAGACATTATTCAAAATGGCGGATATATGGGGGTTGCAAACGTAAAAAAATCGCAGGGTGTAAAGATGATAGAGCCATTCTTTTTTTTTTATCATCTATCTGTCTCACTGCAACTACAGTCTAATCCTTTCCTACTTGTAATCACACATATAATATTATAATGGTGAAAGTTTGTGTATCTGTATGTCTGTTACCTCTTCACACTTAAAAAACGCCTGGACAAAATTTGATACAATTAGCCATGGAGGTATCTGATACCCTAGAATAACACATAGGCCACTTTAAATCCCAAAAAAAATAGGGAACCGTGAAAGAAATTTTCGACAGAAAAGGTATGAATTTCATTTACTAAATTAGACGAATAAACTGTTACTTTTAAGACTTGTAAATTATACGGATGGATATCCACAAACAAATGATCTTCCATTGTGAATATCAAGTACCTACATACACACCATAGTGCTTCAAAGAGATCTCTCCAGTCAACCTTCGTTCGATAATGCACAATACACCGTATTGAGTGCACGGTCCGCTGAACCCGGGTGACGGTGCCGGGCGCGGCCTTAGCACTAAAGAAGACAATTAAGAGGACATTCCACTGCTATTCCCATACGATCACTTTACGTTAAGTTTGCTCCTGTATTAAGTCTCGTTTTATCCGTTCAAAAATGCTAATTGTTTTAGATATTTTTCTCTATGATCGAACATGTTTCTTAACACAATTATCTCTTGCGATTCATGGCTATATTATATTTGTAACCTACAGTTTCAATTTTTCAATGATAACTTCTGTTTCAAAAACTACTCGTTATTCTGGCAGAAAACTGTTTTTTTCAACTTATTTTCGACTGCACGCAATGAAAGCATGAAATAGCTATATTACTATCTAGAGCTCAGGGAAAAGTATTATATTTTTTTTGTAAATTTGGTTGAAACTCAATATATTTTTGACATAAAATATATATTTAAATACCCTTACCATGATGATTGTTGAGTTTACAGTCACCATACTCGCTAGTGACTGCGTAAAGGATTTGTCTTTCTACAAAGTAACCGCGAGGAGCGCGGTACTATTCCAATGTTAATTATAGTAAATTTAATTCTCTTCAACATTGCTCAAAGATATAAGCCAGAAGTTTGATACATTACTGGAAATTGCGAATTTTAATATTTTTTTAAATGTGCATATCTCCGTAACTATTTGTCCTTGAAACAAAATTTAAAATGTAAGTTATAGTAAATTTAATTGTCTACAACTTTGTCTAAGCTCTTTTCTAGCTAAAATGCTCCTAAACAAAGATATAAGCCAGAAGTTTGATCTGGAAATTGCGAATTTGTTTTTTTTTTTAAATGTGCATATCTCCGTAACTATTTGTCCTTGAAACATAATTTAAAATGTAAGTTATAGTAAATTTAATTCTCTACAACATTGCTCCAGCTCTTTTCTAGATAAAATGCTCCTAAACAAAGATATAAGCCAGAAGTTTGATCTGGAAATTGCGAATTTGATTTTTTTTTAAATGTGCATATCTCCGCAACTATCTGTCGTTGAAACATAATTTAAAATGTAAGTTATAGTAAATTTAATTGTCTACAACTTTGTTCAAGCTCTTTTCTAGCTATAATGCTCCTTAACGAAGGTATAAGCAAAAATCTGATGAAAGTGCCGGTTTTTTCAATATGGCGGCGGGCGCGGAGGGAGGGGAATTGTGCATTTTGCATTTTAAACACTCATTAACCATCTTAGACAACATAAAAAATTCAAAACTACCGGACCGTTTGTAAGGTCACTCCTAGTACTTCAGTCTATATTCACCGAACTATTTCTAAAATGTCGTTAAGGAGGAAGCGGACAAAACCGAAACCCCGTTTAGTATGAAAAAAATTAGCAGTGGTATTTCCCCTTAAGTTTATGGGACTGTGTGGAGTTAGGACGTTTTAGGTGTGACACGCGTCGGTGCCGCTCGGTCTGATATGCCCAACTACAATACAATGTAAGTAGCGTTGCCAGGCGTCCGGATAAAGACGGAAATAGATAGGCTTTTTGATAACGTGTCCGGACAAAATAAACGGTGTCTGGCTTGTCCGGCTTTTTACTTTTTTTTGGCGTGAATTTTCTTTTTTTTTTGATTATCAAACTAACCGGCGAGAGACCTCAAGTATCACCTGATGGAAAGTGACTACGGGGTCGGGCATGTAGATCGCCGGTTCAGTAATAGCCTATCTAGACACGCGGCAGCGTGTCCAGCCAAGTTCACCGCAGGAACTGGCGAGCAGCAGCCGTGTGTTATATTACACGAACCGTTTGGAGCCACTTTTGACCCCTCAATAACTCCAAATCTATTCAACAGAAAAAAATGAAATTTGGCTTATGTATTTAGGTCCCTGAGAACAACTAGAACCACAAATTTCATAAATGTAGATGAAATAGTTATTGAGATATTGACGTCCAAAAAACGGCATTTTTATCACTGACTGACTGACTCACTAGTAATCAAAAACCTAACCCACTTCCAGGTGACCTAGAAAGATGAAATTTGGCATTCAGCTTGGTAATTGTGTGTGTACACATATAAAAATCAAAAACAGTGATATTTTTTAGTTTTATTATTATTATTATTTATGATTGTTGCCTCAGAACTCCGTCATTTATTAACCGATTTGGAAAGTTCTTTCTTTGTTTGTAAGATGGCACTCTCTCTCTCACACACACACCACACACACACACACACACACACACACACACACACACACACACACAGAGAAGGTTAATAAATTGCCGTGGCGCGGGGACGGATAGCGAAGCGCGGGAGCGCGGCGTGGCGAGGAGCGGTCCGGCCCCTCCCTCTACCCCGCGTCACTCTAGTCAAGACAGGTGGGGCGTCAATTCAAATTTCTGTACAAAAAGTAATGATATCCCATCAAAAACATAAATGTTAAATTAGAGCCAAGTTCTCGCATGCAACGTTGTCGACTTCGCCGACAAAAGAATTGAGATCTATATGGGCGCCAAGTTCTTTGCCCTAAATTTTTTAGATACAAGGACATGCGACATACTCAATGCATTTATTTTACTTGGGGTGTAATTCAATATCAAGATTTGACTTGGCTAGTTTTCACAAACTGACTTAATTTTATCAAAGTAACATAGTATTATTATCAAGCTAACAGTATAAGTAACAGGACGTACACTAACTTGCGTACATACCTTTACGAAAATAGGTTAATGATTAGACAAATGTAATATACATTTATATGTAAAAACTAGCCAAGTCCAGTCTTGATATTGAATTACACCCCAAGTAAAATAAATGCATTGAGTATGTCGCATGTCCTTGTATCTAAAAAATTTAGGGCAAAGAACTTGGCGCCCATATAGATCTCAATTCTTTTGTCGGCGAAGTCGACAACGTTGCATGCGAGAACTTGGCTCTAATTTAACATTTATGTTTTTGATGGGATTCACTCTTACCTTGAAGATATGTACCTAAATTATAATTTTCTGGAAATACACACGACCTATACCTATTAATACTGAGACACAAAATCCGCAGTAATGTTGGGTGTCCGGACTTTTTACCCAAATGTCCGGACATACTGGCTGGTCTGTCCGGCTATTAGGTCCGGCGACCTGGCAACCCTAAATGTAGGCATTTATATATTTACATTTACAGTCTAAAAAAATACGTTAGTGTCCGTACCCAAAGGACCTAAGGTCGGGTCCCGACCCGATTGTATTTCTATGCCCACTATAACAACATATACAAAAAAAAAAAAAAAAACTTTGATGCAACGGAACCCTTTATGGGCGAGTCCGACTCGCACTTGGCCAGTTTTTACCTGTATTTTAACAAATCCATACTAAAATTATAAGTGTGTCTGTCTATCTGTTAACTCTTCACGCTTAAACCGCTGAATCGATTTTGATGAAATTTGGCATGGAGATAGTTCAAGATCCAAGGAAGGACATATGATAGGATAGTTTTCATCCTGGAAATTATCCCTAAAAAGATTGAAAAGTGAGTAAGTATTTCATGATGACATTGATGACCCTGTAGGAAATGTAATGATTATACCAAAAGCACAATTGCTCTTAGATTTGCTTAGGCGCTTTTAATAATCCCTTTTATTAATTAAGGTAATTAGGTGGATATCTATCGTGTTGTACGAGGTTGCTTCCATACTTCCAAGTTCCACGCGGACGTAGTCGCGGGCAAAAGCTAGTCAAAAATAAAAATAAAGAAAGTAAAATAGAGGTCGCATTTCTCCGCCAATTCTCATGAATTTTTGTGAGTAGGCTAGTACATATTGAATTTTTTGACGAAATGTGACATGTTTTTATCAAGATTGAAACCAACTCGTAATATAATTTTGCTGTCATTAGACAGTCATACTACTTTAAACAGCAACCTGTCAATCACTATTAAAGTTATTAAGTGAATAGTAAGTTACCGAAACCTTTTTGCCATCCTAACCAGTTATATCAAACAATACCTCCAGAGGTCATTGAACCCACGGTGTCCCGCCGTCTCAACGGAGGCCAGACAGTGTTGCCAGATCGAATAACCCTATTATAGGGAGAAACAACATTTTTTCGGGATTTTGTGACTGCTCGGCAGACACAAAAATTTAATTACGACGTAGTATAAAACAGTCGCTTTCTGATGTCTGTCTGTTTGTCCCTATGTATGCTTAGATTTTGATGCGTTTTTTTAATAGATAGAGTGATTCAAGAGGAAGGTTTATATGTATAATACGTGCATAATTTATCAGCATTGCACCCGTGCGAAGCCGGGGCAGGTCGCTAGTAAAGTAAATATATTAAAAACCGGCCAAGTGCGAGTCGGACTCGCGCACCGAGGGTTCCGTACAAACACTTTCCATCCCTAAGTGGTCATTTCATTTCATTTCATTTCATTTCATTTCATTTCATTTCTAAGTGGTTAAGTTAAGTTTGCACCTGGTATGTATCGCGCCCCATATAAATTAGGTGCAAAGTTAGGTATTAAAATATTTAAAAAAAAACTACTTACTAGATCTCGTTCAAAACAATTTTCGTTGGTAGTTTTTATAGTAATGTACATCATATGTTTTTTTTAGATTTTACATTTTCTTATTTTAGAAGTTAGAGGGGGGGGGGGGACCAACTTTTTTCCACTTTGGAAGCGTCTGTCACGCAAACTCTATGGTTTAGAAAAAAAAGTGTGTGTGTCAGCTCCGACGCACGACTGGAGTTTACTCTTCAGGCCAGGGGCGCACCACGATTTTTTTTTTAGTCGCGCGATAATTTTGTCGCAGAAATAAGCGTACTTCTGGGTTTATGAAAATCGTGGTGCGCGCACTCTCATATAAACCCATATCTTGCATTTATGCGACAAAATTATCGCGCGACTAAAATCGTGGTGCGAGCCTGGCCTTAAGAACGATTATAAAATATATACTCAATACGTTTATTGCACATAATGATTAGTAAATAGTTTAAGTATCACATTATGTACCCTGTTGGGTGCTGCAAACAAGAACGAGAAGGTAGGCATTTACATAATATTAATATACGAGTATAATATACAGCAAAATTACAATATTTTACAAGGAAAATTTACTTCCGATTGATTTTTAACAAATTGGAGAGATCATGAGTAGTAACTAAATAAGGAAGCGTGATGTAAAGCGCCCTCGAGCGGCTAGTTTAGTTACTAGAGTCTGCAGTGCTACGGAAAAAAACCGTATCTTACTATGAAATCCATACAAAGATACGACCTTTCTACCGTAGTATCGCAATACTTTTTTTTTTATCTATTAATTAAGGAGCTTTGATCATTTTTATGAACATGCCAGCTCCAGCAGGCCTAATACACAACATCATTCATCTAAAAGACATAGATAAATAAAAACATAAACCGTATAAACTTAAAAATAACATGTACACGAAAACAACTAAATTTGTATACACTATTTACATAAAAACAACTGTATACAAATTTAGCCGATTCCGATAAGGGTTCCGCCAATATTGAATTGAACATTACATTCAAGAAAGATCTGGTATTAGACCTAGCCATTTACATTAGACAAAAACAAACGTACAAAATCACCTTCCTTAAAAAAATCCAAAATCTCCTTAACAACAACTCCAAACAGCGTATTGAACTTCTCCTCCCAACTTTCGGTAGAAAACAAAATATCCTTCGTCTTCTCAACCAGCCTTTCAAAAGTAATACGTCTCTTCTTCTTGTCCTTACTTTGTCTTTTATCTTCCATATAAGCCCGCTCAATAGTGACCAATAGACACTCGGACCTCTTCACATCTGTTACTCTTTTTGAATTCCGCGGCTTACGAACCTCTTGTTGTGGCTCGCTCTCTAATCTGTACTGACTTACTGATCGCTGGCCCTCAGCCTGACAGACAGAATCTTCAGACTCTTTAGATTGTAACGGCTTCGACAAAACAGCATCTCTATATGACTTTCCAAAACTTAAGTCATTCTCAGAAACAGATGGCGCATCCTGACTACAAACATCCGTATCCTTTTTTTCCTTATTTTGCATATACAACCAAAAAACCCGTTTATATATACATCCCTCAGCCGACATAATCCTGCGAATTTCTTACTCCTTCACAAAAACCGGGCACGACTTATCTAAGGCCATATGGCTGCCTTTACAATTAATGCATCTAAAAATAGTCGTTTCGCAATTGGCATGCTCCCCGCCGCATTTCGGACAAGTAACTTTAGTAGTAGGACAAAACCTGCTCAGATGACCGAACTTCCAACATATTGAACATTGGGTAACCGGGAAAGTGTACTGATTTACCTTAAATCAGCAACCGTAGGCATAAACATATGGCGGTAAAGAAGTTCCCTTAAAACACAGACGAATAGCATCCGCCTTAACCCAACGCCCATCATGATCCAAACGGTTTAGTCTACATATTGACAAAATGTCTTCAGACCCTTCAATATTCTTTAAAAATTCGTCTTCCTCAACCTCCAACTCAACCTGCCTTATAATTCCATAAGTGCAGCATGCCATATGATATTAGACCAATAAGAACGTCTCGTCTCATTGTTAAACTCCTGAGAAGCCAGAAGCTTCTCCGCATCATCCTTAGAGTTAAACTGTATGCGAACTTTACGTAGACCCATAAACTTGACGGATAAAATTCCTTTTATACCCTTAAATTGCAGCAACTTTGCCAAACCAATCTGTTTCGGTAAATCTTCTTTTGACACTATATAAACTTCAAATAGCTTGTCAGGCACAGGCACACCGTACGGCTCCAGCTGCGTTTTGGCGGTTGCTAAATCCCGCAAGCGTTTAGGTTTCCTGCCTATTGTGATAAAACTACTCGTATCACTACAACCACAGCTTTCGTCGCTTCGCTCAGACCACAAGCACGCTTCACCGCTATATGCCGCACATCCGACATGGACTCAGCGTCCGATACAATATCCGATTGACTCGGCCCTGCCTTACTATCAAACTCCACTTCAGATAGCCACGACGGAGCTGCCCGCTGCTCACATTCTAAAAGTGACGTATCACTCACGACACCTCGACTTGACTCACTCATCGCAAAAACAGCGAAAAGGACTCTAAAACTGAATTAACTTATAAATAAAATAAAATTTGATAAAATTTTCAACCGTCGCCTTTGACAACCAAACGTCAATCCTCGCAATACTTATATTTTTGGAACGTATTTGCAGTGCTAATTTAAAAAGTCGTATCTCAGTATACGATCGGGGTAAAAATACGACTTCTTAATTTAGCAGGTCATGCGTTAAGCGTTATAGACTAAGCTCCCGATATAAAATGACCTTTACAGAGATGTTTATTTGATGAAATGTATTTTATATTTAGTTTAAAATGACAATAAATATATTGGATATGGGTTGCATAACAAATTTTAGTCCGGGTTATGTTTAGTTTAAAATTAAAAAAATTTTTTTTTACATTTCACCGATTTGATTATTAGATAAATTCATAATTAAATAATCTTTAATTTTATTTAATTTCAATTCAACAATCAGACCTTTGCAAAATGCTAGTAGGTATAGATTTACCTGTTTATACCTGGCTACCCAATAGTTGTGACGGGAAAAGAATAGGCAACCTAACGTTTGCATATTCTATGGGCTTCATACTTTCGATTGGTATAGAATTTATCTAATATTAATCAAACCGGTGAAATGTTTAAAACCATTTTTTTTTATTATTAATTAAACATACCCTGGACTAAAATTTGTTAGGCAACCCATATGCAATATAATTATTGACATATTAAATTAAATATAAAATACACTTCATCAAATAAACATCTCGGTGAAGGTTATTTTATATCGGGATCTTAGTCTATAACGCATAACCTGCTAAATTACGAAGTCGTATTTTTACCCCGATCGTATACTGAGATACGACTTTTTAAATTAGCACGGCAGATACGTTCGATTTTACACCCCATATTTTTCATACCCCGGGATAATCGATTTTCATATATACTTATATATGAAAATCGATTCTTAAGGAGTAAACTCCAAAAAATATTTTAGAAACCTAGATATCATTTTTGAAGACCTATCCATAGATACCACACACGTACATATGTGTTTGATGAAAAAAAATTTTTGAGTTTCAGTTCTAAGTATGGGGGCCCCCAATATTTATTATTATTTTTTTATTTTTGCATCAAAATCTTAATGCGGTTCACAGAATACATCTACCTACCAAGTTTCAACACTATAGCTCTTATAGTTTCGGAAAAAAATGGCTGTGACATACGGACGGACAGACGGACAGACATGACGAATCTATAAGGGTTCCGTTTTTTGCCATTTGGCTACGGAACCCTAAAAAAACAACGTCGTCTGCTGCCGATAGAAATGTCTACATACATAAATACTAACAAAAAAAACATAAAACTGTTTCCTTTCCCATTCAGTTCCAAAAATTTCGTTACGATCGGTTAAGTTTTGGAGGAGTATGGTACGTTTCGTTAAGTTTGGACCACATTTGTATCCGACACAGTGACACCATTGACCATAGTTACCAATTGCAAGCTTAACGTAAACGTATAGTATCGATAAATTAGAGTCATTTTCAAAAAACATATGTACATAGTTAAAGGCTTAATAAAAACAAAATTACGACGGCGTCTTTTGTGTAACGAAAGTTGACTCATACAAATGATATGGGTAACTATCGTTGCACAAAGGAATCAATTAAGTTTTGTTGTAATTAAAGCCCTTAACTTAGTACATGTTTTTTGAAAACGACTCAGTCCTTTTGAAACTATAGTTTTATAAAATTAACTTGTATTCCGGGAGATTTTTACTTTGTCGGGAGATCACAAAATTCGGAAGAATCTCGCAAAATCTCTACCACTTGGCAACCCTAAGGCCAGACTAGACGGCGCAACAAGTATCGACTCGCGTTTGGAAACCGGAGGGAGCGGGTGAGAAGCCATAGGATAACCCTTAGGGTTTTTCACAGTAACGAAAACCCCTTTGGCTTGAGCATGGTATTAGAAAGTAAGGTATGGCACTTTGGAATGACAGGCGAGGCGAGACTCACGCTATGATTGGTTGGACGGTTCTGTCAATCCGTTTCTGTGTTGCCAGTGGTTTACCCTTGAATCGCCGACACTCGTTACGTCGAATTTTACTTCAAAGATAACGTTTCAAGTATTTTCATTTCATCGACAACTCACTTCATCGAAATTTCATTACGAGTATTTTTATATCACGGATTTTCATATGGCGGATGATTCATTACACAGATGTATTATTTCATAGAAGTACGTTTCATAATTTATCGTTTAAAATCTTTTTAAATTACATAAAACTTACTTCACGTAATATCATTTCACTTGCATGTACGGGTCCAGCTCGCTACAACTAAAATGGAAAATATTTTTTACGGATATAAAAAAAAAACTAACCTAACCTAACCCGGCCGAGTCGGATCTGCTCTGAAAGGTGATTGATTCACCTCAACCTATTCTCAAACTTTAAATGATTCACGTAATATCATTTCACTTGCATGTACGGGTCCAGCTCGCTACAACTAAAATGGATAATATTTTTTAGGGATATAAAAAAAAACTAACCTAACCTAACCCGGCCGAGTCGGATCTGCTCTGAAAGGTGATTGATTCACCTCAACCTATTCTCAAACTTTAAATGATTCACCTTTCAGAGCAGATCCGACTCGGCCGTTTTTTTTGTAAATGTATAAATGTGCAGTAGGACATATAAAATTGTATTAAAGTAATACGTCGAAGAAATGAATTGCAATGTTTTGTAGTTGTGCCAATTAAGATAATTTGAAACAAATCAGCGATTAAGTAATATTCGTTGAATAGTATTTCTACGTAGTAAGATAAATTTAAATAAATAGTAGTTGAAATAAAATAACGCCAAACAATATTACTAGTACTGAAGTTTCGATGAATCGTTGTCGATGAAATAATATTCGATGAAAAGTTTGTCGACAAAATAAGGGTACACCGTTGCCAGTGGAGTATCATAATCATAATACTCCCCGATTCCCTTGTTACATGTATTGAATCTTATAAAATCGTGAGTGTTTATCAATTATTACGCCAAAATAACATTTATTCAAAGAACATGACAATTGTATTGCATTTCTTTTTTGTACGACTGGCGGCGAACATTTTTTCCGTATAATTATTTGGTTACCATAAAGCGGCAACGAATCATGCAGTGACGTTGAAAGGCTGACTTGCCGGAGTGCCATACCTTGTTTCTTTATACCATGGGATAACCCATTTTTCACAATAACGAAAACTCCTCGTTTTCACGAGCATTGTGCCCGCCCCGCCCCCTGCCACTTAAGTTTGACAACAGTCTGAGTTATATATACGATCTGAGTTCTGTGGATCTCCTAATTTCGGATTTATTCCCTAAACAAGCGACCCGCCCCGGCTTCGCACGGGTGCAATTAGAAACCTATAAAATTATCAGTGTTTCCTTACTATATTATGCATTAAAAAAACCCCATCAAAATCCGTTGCGTAGTTTTAAAGATCTAAGCATAAAGCACTACATTTTCGGATAAAAAATTAGCCAATGCGTTAATCCAGGATGTCAGCTTCTTTAATACCAAATTTTATCAAAATTCGTCCAGTCATTTGAGCGTGAAGAAGTAACAAACAAACACAAACATACTCACCAATTTTTGCCTTTAAAATATTAATGTGATTAGAAGTATGTATATATCTTTTTGGATAGCAATAAGTACAAGTATTTTGTACAAGTATTATGTACGAGTATTATCTACAAGTATTATAATTATGTGTTGTTACTTATGTATTCAGTTACTTGCACCGCTGACAGTTGTTCTGCTTTTCCCAGTTTGACTGGTAGAGAATGCCTCATGGCACAGTCCGCCTTCTGTACGATAAATTTTCTTTATCACCTCCCTATAATTTCTGTCACTGCTCTTCAAAACCTCGTATCTACTTAGTACATTGATACTGAGATACGAGCTTTGTTTTAAAGTAGGTATTTGTTACTTACAATAAGTGAGTTTTGGTTGTCAGCAGACGATATGCAATAAAGATTAAATAGATAAATAAAGGTCATTGAACTCCCAGGACGGTTACAGACCACAGACAGACTTCGCAACTAGTTTCGACTTGCGTGATTTGGAAACAGGAGGGAGCGGAGGCGAACCCATAAACTAACTTTAGCATTAAAATATCCCTATTACCAAAGGATCTTTGGAGTATATCGTTGTTTTAACCCGCGGAGAAGTGCCAATTTTGTCGTATGTCCAGATGTTTAGATGTCCGGATTACGGCTGTTCTCGCCTACAGATTGTATTTCTCAACCGAATCGCGAATTTTTTGAGCAGCTTCAATAATTAGGTGTGTAAACAAGTTTTTTTTTAGGATGTCAATCGATTCTACTTTTAATTAAGATCAAATGTCTAAATATGGGACTACGTACACTTAGACTGCTATAAAAGTCAAAAATGACCGTCAAAGTTCAACATTTCTGCAGAGGACTAAAAACGCTCCATACTAAAGGACTACCTACATATTTATTTATTTATTTATACCTACATATGACGTCATCCGTGGATTGGGTACCAGTATTTGTCTGGACAAAATAAGTAATTTGCCATTTTCACTGTGAAAAAGGGTGTTTAAGATCATAGTTGTCATACAATTATTGTTTTGTTAAATTATGGGGATAAAAATAATTTCAAAATTTCTTTGGAGTTAAAAAAAGAAATTATAAAATTTTCGTACCTTTGAAATATGTGACATTTCAAAAAATATTTTTTTGTTTTTTTTTTTCTTTGTATCATGACATATTGAGCTAATATTATTCATATAACTACACTTTGTTGTATAATTCAACATCAGTCGCATCCCCTATCATATAGTTTTTTTTTTGTAGTCAGTGTTTCGATAATTTAGCGGAGAAGTAGGGGGTTACAAAATATTAGAACACTGCATATAATTCAGCCATTTCAAGAAACGACGAATTTTACTATTTAATTACACTACACTTGTTTTAAATATGTTTATACCTAATCGATTCTATAAGCGAAGAAAGCAATGGTACTGTTTGATGGATGTATAAATGCAAATTCAATAATTCGTATGCCCAACAGGACAACGCGTTAAGAGGCCTTATTCCTTTTAAAATGCCGATTGTTTTAGACATTTTTCTCTATGATCAAACATGTTTTATAACATATCATTGATGTTACTACCTAGAACAGGGCTATTGGGATTTATTGGTATATATTTGAAACCTACAGTTTGAATTTTTTATTTATATTTTTTGTTTCAAAAACTACTCGAAATTGACAAAATTCACGCGGAAAATTAGTTTTTACAACTTATTTTCGACTGCACTCAATGAAAGCATGAAATAGCTATGTTACTACCTAGAACTCGGCGAAAAGTATTATCCACTTTAAAAAGTTGGTTGAAATTATCAATATACTTATTTGTCATAACATGAAAAATTTTTTTTTAAAAGGAATAAGGCCTCTTAAGCATTATTCATGCTAACACTGCTATCAAACTGTCTGGACCGCAAGCGAATGAATTAATAGTTTAATGTTTAATGTACGTAACTAATTAATATTTTCCTCACACGTGGGGCCTCGCGGGTAGTCTGCGGAAGAACTGTTATATAGCACCTTGTCTCAGTAGTATAGATGCGAAGCTGGTTGCTAACATTTCTAGCCCAGCGGCTAGAAACGGCTTATTTGGCTTATTATCATTTCTAGCGATAACAAGCGGCTGGAAACGGCTGCTTACATTTCATTGATATATTCACATGATTCAATGTTTGTTTTTGTTATTTTTCTTTTCATTTATTTACTATAGGATCTATTTAACATAAATAGACATAAACAATGACATTTGCATCTGTATTAAGTGTTAAAAACTCAAAATTCTCTTACAAAATGTGAAAGAGCAGTGGAATAGGACTATTTTAATAATTTATTTGTGAGAGATGAATTGGAAATAGGTATTTATCAGTTACCTAGTAATAGTAAGCATTTAGTTGTATTTCTATAATGCACCAACGCAACGAGCCTCGCGCACTCATCCCCGCATGCCCCGCGCACCCCTCAGCCCCCCACACGCATTTATCCTGCCGCGCGAGATTCCCGCGTTTGTTTTACAATGATTAGATCCAAAATAAACTGATTTAGCTACCTTTATTCTTATAATTTTCATACACCGCCACCTGAACACAAACGTTGTTTCATAGTTTACTTTTCGTATCTGAATTAAGTAAATTAGTAGGTACAAATGGTGTCTTCGGGGTCAATTTTTTTTAAAAAGAACATAATAAGTGTTACTGTATAACAAAAATAAGAGTTTAACAAAAAAAATGTAATAAAAATCATTTCTTTATTTGATGCTCAAGTCGGGTATCTACCCGGTATCAAGCGGCTGGTTATTCGTTTCTAGCCGCTGCTTTCGGTTACTACCGGCTTACAAGCCGCTGGTTTACAACTATATCAGTAGTACTACAGTATTGTGGGGGGTCTATATTGACTTCTGATGATGATGACGATGATGATGGATGTACCATGTACCTGAGCTAACTCGGGTAACGTTCATAGAAATTTTATATCGATAAAAAAGATGTCGATATATATTGATACATGTGCTCATAAAATATTCTCGATTCCTATAAAAAGATTCGATATCATGTTTGATAAAGTGGATATTTTCATCTAGACGGCAATATTTTATACCGACGCAAATATTTTAAAGCTATTTTAAAATAAACGAATAAATAGACGTTTGAGAAATGCGACCTGTAGGCGAGAACAGCCGAAAAGCACCCGAACATCCAAACATCAGGAAGTACGAAAGAACTTTTGGCCAACCCAAGGCAAATAATAATGAGTTAAAATCACGTACTTTAGCTCGATTATCAATACTAATATTATAAATGCGAAAGTGTGTCTATCTGTCTGTTACCTCTTCACGCTTAAACCGCTGAATCGATTTTGATGAAATTTGGCATGGAGATAGTTTAAGATCCGAGGAAGAACATAGGATAGTTTTCATCCTGGAAATTATCCCCAAAAAAAGATTGAAAAGTGAGTAAGTAATTCATGATGACATTGATGACCCTGTAGGAAATGTAATGATTAGACCAAAAGCACAATTGCTCTTACATTTGCTTAGGCGCTTTTAATAATCCCTTTTATTAATTAAGGTGATTAGGTGGATATATCTATCGTGTTGAACGAGGTTGCTTCCATACTTCCAAGTTCCACGCGGACATAGTCGCGGGCAAAAGCTAGTTTCCTATATTTACCATTGACAATTGGACATTATTCGCTTGACAGGGCGTTACTTTAACTCCCATACAATAGCTTTTTTTTTAAATTAGCCTTCCCACCCTTGCGAAATTTAACCCTAATCCGAACCCGTGATTTATTAACAATAGCTATAAAATCAATAGCAAAAAAAAATCAATGTATCGCCGTGACGGGATAAAAAACGTATCAATAATGCCAAGCGTGACTCGAACTCGGGCGCCAAGGGTGCCGTACCATGAAATAAAATAACTGGTTAAGTTATGTTTGCACCTGGTATGTACCTATGTGCCGGATACAAATGAGGTGGAAAAGTAACGCAACCGATCGCGTTTGTTGTGTGGGGGTGCGCCACTCAATTGGTTATCCTTCTCCGTTTTTAGGGTTCCGTATCCAAAGGACCCTATTACTGAGACTTCGCTGTCCGTCCGTCCGTCCGTCTGTCACCAGGCTGTATCTCAAGAAAGGTGATAGCTAGACAGTTCAAATTTTCACAGATGATGTATTTCTACTGCCGCTATAACAACAAATATTAAAAATAAAATAAAATAAATGTTTAAAGGGGGCTCCCATACAACAAACTTGTTATAGATTATGGTACGGAACCCTTCATGCGCGAGTCGGACGCGCACTTTCCCAATTTATTCGTATTTGTTGTTAAAGCGGCAACAGAAATACATCATTTCACGGCTATGAAGATTTCAACTGTCCAGCTACCACGGTTCATGAGATATAGCCTAGTGACAGACAGACAGACGGACAGACGAACAGTGGACTCTTAGTAACTTTTTACGTTTATTATAACTCCCATATATTTGCCATTTCAAAAAAAATGCAAGATTTGAATCGAACTATAAATAACGAACCTCTCACAAAATTTCACAAGAATCGGTTGCGTAATGCGATCTGTAAGCGAGGACAGCCGGACATCCGGAATTCGGACATAACAATAATTCTTGACCAAGCTGAAACGCATCGTTCGCTTCACTCCCTCGGTCCACAAGCTACGACCACGGAACCCTAAACCTCATTTTTTCATCTAATTTGAACATTATTCGGTACTAACTCAGTTCCAAGTAGAAAAAAACTCAAAATAAAGGCTCGACCACACTGCTGCTCAAAAAACGGACGAGCTCAAATAATATATGAAGAATAATAGACGATTAACATTCGCGTCAGCGTATTTTGCGTAGACTTGGGAAGAGCTCTTGTGTCACAGTACATTACATCCCTCTAGGGCGGTAAATTGATTTCTGGCATGTCCCCGAAAGCAGGTATAACCGTGAATATACGATCAGCATCTCTAGCGTAACATAACTGACGACGCGTTTGGCTCGGTTTGTAGACACCTATGCCTACTGAGCCGGCGGTCCCGGGTTCGAATCCCGGCCAGGGCAAATATTTATGCTTGGGTCATGGTTGTTCTATGTATTTAAGTATATATTTATCTATATAAGTACGTATATCGTCGTCTAGTACCCATAACACAAGCCTTCTTGAGCTTAATTTGGGGCTAGATCGATTTGTGTGAGGTTGTCCGATATTTATTCATTATTCAATATTCATTCATTATTCATAACTGCCACACGCGACAGATACTACCCGTCACTTTCCTTTTAATACCGAACGAACAGGACGGGTGATGCTGAGTCGCACGACAAGCGAACTCGTGGCAAGTCATGCTAGCCCTGCTGGGGCTTTACGAATTACCGCCCGTGGTTTGTCTAAAGTCTTACTTCTCGCCTTGGCCCGGAAGTGGGATTTTCTCCCAGAAAGTAAAAACTTTACCTACTCATAAAAAGTCGCTGCGTAAACGCACCGTCATCGTTTTTAGAACAGCAGTGTGGCCGAGCCTTTAGCCCATAAAAGAGTGCATTGACTACTGCATTTTTTACGTATCACCTGCTTTATTTTTAAAAAGAAGTAAGCGCCCTATAATATTTATTGAACTTTGATGTTTTGGAGTCAGGGTGCGACTTGGAATTGCAGTACAAAAGATTTTTTGCTTTTTTTGCCGAAAGGGATGTTCAGTACAATAGGGTTTAAAAAACGGCTTTAAACTGCGTTAGATGGATGTTGATAATTTTTACCGGCTGCAGATGTGTTCGTTCTGTGTTTTTTTAACACCAGTAAAAAGTGTGATTGACGTAACGATGTGATAGCTCAGTTAGGAGAGCACTACGCTGGAGACGTAGGATCGCAGGTTCGAGTCCTGTTTAGATTCAGTGGATCACATTAGGTTTATTTTTCTTTCATAATTTACCTTTGTGTCAATATTTACCAGTAAAAGATTTATGAGACCTAAAGGTTGTCTGGAAGAGATCGCTATATAGCGATAAGACCACCCGTTGTTTACCTCTGCCTGTTATTTTAACGTGAGATACATGAATGTTGTGTGATCCACTTCTAATTGTCGCAAGATGAAACTTTCCATGTATATGTAGTTCACGTGAAAACACAGTAATTTGGTACAATTGGTACCTTGGACCTGATCTGATGATGAAGAGAGAAGGTTGAAGTTCTGAACAACACAAGATAAAATCTTTTCTTTTTTATATAATGGAAATTCGGAATAATGATGGTTTTGGATTAAATTAAACTTCGAAATTTTTTACTGATCCCCTTAATGCCATGCGGCATTCTCTACCAGTAAACCTTTTACTATCTGTATGGAATGGCCATGCATTTACGCGTCATACAAGTCATACAACTCCCTGCAATGAGTCTCGCCAGCCTCTCACTTGTCCAGGTGAAACGGGTCGCTATGCGCAAGCGCATTCGATCGCTGTCCGGCTCGTTCGCACGCGGCTCAGTTCATAAGCTGTAGCGATTTAAGCCTAGTAAATAAATAAATATCACACAGCCTCATACAAATCGATCTAGTCCCAAATTAAGCTCAAGAAGGCTTGCGTTATGGGTACTAGACGACGATATACATAATAATAAATACATATATAGATAAAATTCATAACCCAGGAACAAATATTAAATTAAAGATTATTATCTAGACACGCGGCAGCGTGTCCAGCCAAGTTCACCCCAAGAACTGGCGAGCAGCAGCCGTGTGTTATATTACACGAACCGTTTGGAGCCACTTTTGACCCCTCAATAACTCCAAATCTATTTAACATAAAAACATGAAATTTGGCTTATGTATTAAGATCCTTTAGAACAACTAGAACCCCAAATTTCATAAATATAGGTGAAATAGGTATTGAGATATTAAAGTCCAAAAAACGGTATTTTTATCACTGACTGACTGACTGACTGACTGACTGACTGACTGACTAGTAATCAAAAACCTAACCCACTTCCAGGTGACCTAGAAAGGTGAAATTTGGCATTCAGCTTGGTAATTGTGTGTGTACACATAAAAAAATCGAAAACAGTGATTTTTTACTTTTTTAATTATTATTATTATTTATGCTTCTTGCCTCAGAACTCCGTCATTTATTAACCGATTTGGAAAATTCTTTCTTTGTTTTAAAGATGTATTAGCATAGCTCACACTCTTTCTCTCTCTCTCTCTTACACACACACACACACACAAGAATCCAACACGTACTAACCGATTTGGAAAATTCTTTGTTTGTTTAAAAGATGTACTAGAATAGCACACACACAAGTAATTAACAATTAATTATTAAATAATTTACACATCATAATAATTTCTGTACAAAAAGTAATGAGATCCCATCAAAAACATAAATGTTAAATTAGAGCCAAGTTCTCGCATGCAACGTTGTCGACTTCGCCGACAAAAGAATTGAGATCTATATGGGCGCCAAGTTCTTTGCCCTAAATTTTTTAAATACATGGACATGCGACATACTCAATGCATTTATTTTACTTGGGGTGTAATTCAATATCAAGATTTGACTTGGCTAGTTTTCACAAACTGACTTAATTTTATCAAAGTAACATAGTATTATTATCAAGCTAACAGTATAAGTAACAGGGACGTACACTAACTTGCGTACATACCTTTACGAAAATAGGTTAATGATTAGACAAATATAATATAAATTTATATGTAAAAACTAGCCAAGTCCAGTCTTGATATTGAATTACACCCCAAGTAAAATAAATGCATTGAGTATGTCGCATGTCCATGTATTTAAAAAATTTAGGGCAAAGAACTTGGCGCCCATATAGATCTCAATTCTTTTGTCGGCGAAGTCGACAACGTTGCATGCGAGAACTTGGCTCTAATTTAACATTTATGTTTTTGATGGGATACATTATTACATTATTTTTCTAGTTGACAATAAACATTAATTCATTAGTCATTACACACACACATTTAGTCACACAAATGGTTAATTTCATTTCTTTGAATAACTAACGCCTACAACGAATCCTCATACAACAGATTTGCGAAAGATGTAGCGTCTTTTGGTTGCATGTGTGCGTTTCTACGAACCAATCATAGAGGCGTGTTGCTTGTGACATTGACGCTGTGACAGATGCGCACACGGACGAAATTTAGCCCGCGGCTAACCAATACTAAATTCACTTTCAAGCGCTAGGTTTCTAGGCGTATTTTATTCTACGCTCATGGAAAGAGACGCGAAAAAGCTGCACGTTTCAACCCACTTTTTACAAATGAATAAAATCGTTAATACAAAGATCAAAGCTTAAAGAAAAATTGAAAAATGAGCTACCTGGTGGAAGAGACTGAGAATCGAACCCGGTACCTCTGGATTACCGGTACAGGGCATTAACCACTTCGCTACCCTCTCCAGGTAGACCTGACGAATCTTTACTTATGCTTTGTGTGTCAATCTTTGCATTGTTCATTTGAAAGGTTTTTACACATTTCAAATAATTAGTTTCAAAACAAAACAATCATATTTATTAAAAGACATAAACTTAGCAAAATACATATCACAGCATTCACAGCATCCACAGCACAGCTTTCAAGATATCCTAAGTCTATGACTTGCGCCGCGCAAAACCGGTCGGCGCGGGCGCAGGCAGACGCTTGCAAAAAACGTCTACCACGCGTCTCGTCTGTGCGTCGGCGCGGAGCCGGGTACTGGTACAAGGGGTACAGACGGACGGGAACTTTCTTAGAAGCTTTCGCTAATGAAAATTGAATTCGAAAATGCAACAATTTAAAAACATTGTAGCAGAAGGTCAGTGAGACTTGATCCATTTCGACAGACAAGTCTTTCGATTATAAAAGCCACACTCAAATTGGTCTATCCGTTTAAGAGTTACTACGCCACAGACAGACACAAAGGTACCCGTGTTAAACTTGTAACAAATAGTTTTTGTCGGGGGTTAAAAATGTGGTGTTAATTTACCCAAAAGTATTATTAAATTATATTATTTTATAGATGAGTCATTCCAAATTCAGTTTTAATTTAATTTAAATTCAATGTCAAAATATTCCATTGCCATATTAGGGCTATTGCAATTTATCAATGAAAAATTCAGTCTTTAGGTTCAAATATATACCAATAATAAATTGCAATGGCCCTGTTCTAAGTACTTAGTAACATTGGTAATATGTTAAGAACATGTTTGATCATAGAGAAAAATGTCTAAAATAATCAGCATTTTTGAACGGATAAGGAGCCTTATTTTAATAATATTATATTTACATGTTTTTTTTATTGTTTCAGAAAGTGAAGGATTTATTGATCGCCGTAACTTCAGAACAGAACGAGCCCCGGGCAATGCGCATAGGCCTTGTAAGTATTCAAATTTACGTAGTAACGTAGCTCTAGGCACAGAATTTAACGGCTTCATAATAAATATCTTTATTGCACTAAAGAACAACTTATCCTGCAAAAGGCTTAATGCCATGAGGCATTCGATACCAGTCAATCTTCGGGCAAAGCAGAAAAATCGTAGGCGGTGTGTGAATAGTTTTGGCTTTATTATGCAAAAATAACTTAAAATTTGCAGAATATTTACTCCTGTTTCCTCTTTGTTTGCATCAGAGACATTTACCGACTTTCAACGTCAGTTACCAAAAATTCGTCGTTGTCTGTGAAATAAATTAATACCAAAAATCTGCAATATGGCGTGGGCTATATGTACGCTCTGTTGAGCTTAAACAAACATACACACTAGCAAACTATGATTTTATAATAATAGTGTGATTTGTACCTCACATCTTAGACTTATATAAAGTACTAGCTTTTCAAATGGAAAGGAAAACTAAACTAAATAAGTTTCTGCCAAACAAATCACTTTAGTGACAAGCTTTTATAGCTGACTGTATTTTCTTTGAATATCCATCAAATGCTCACTGAGACGATTCTAAAGAGCCCAAACTTTGTAGGATTGCTTTTTCTATTATAGAGTTTCAATGGCCACCTTCCGGCTCCATCATCAGATCAGCCCCATGGTACCATATTATTGTATTGCCATCAAAGTTATGTAAGTATGCAAAATTTCAGCTTAATCGGTTGACGATATCTGCTTCAAAATTGAGTTGCAAGATTCCACCCGAACAAACATACAATGCAAGTTAAATAAAAGCTTGTAAATTAATTTTGATAAAAACTTACTCTGAGATTCTATAAATTAATAAATGAGAAAAATTTCAAAACAAAACATTATTATAACTCTAATTTTCAATATTCCATTCCATTTTCAAAGTAAGTGTTAAAAATATGCGTCTACTTTTAGTCAAAGTTTCTCAGCAAATAGAAGATAACTATAATGTAAAGCGATAACTTCGGCATATCTAAACAAACAGACATATATAAACGTGTATACGTATAGATAAAAATAGAAAATAGTACATAAACGACCGAGCGAGCGAATCGCTTCTGATTTCAACTTCGCCAAAATTTGTTTCGTATGTCCGGAGGTCCCGATGTCCGGCTGTTCTCGCCTAGAGACCGCATTTCTCAACCGTACCCCTACTAGTGCGTAAGCGCAATCGATTCGTATGGAAAATAGGCGTATAGACATTTTTTTTGCTTTATATCCTCTATACTACTTATATAATTTATACCATCTTTCTACCATCGCACTGCTCGCCATTGGCAGGGTGTTCATCCTCACACACTGGAGCCTAAACGGTCGAGAACTGTGCGGCTCCGGAAGAATGTCCTACCGCGTGTGGAATGAGCTTTTGCCGAGGTCCCCGGGGCTACAGTATGCGGTTATTCAGGAGGGGAGTAAATAGGTTCATAAAGGGTCGACAACGCGCGTGTGATGCTCCTGGCGTCGCAAGCGTCGATAGGCCGCGGTAACTGCTTAACATCAGTCGCATGCCGTTTGTCACCGTTGTAGTATAAGAAAACCGGCCAAGTGCGAGTCGGACTCGCGCATCGAGGGTTCCGTGCAAATTATGCTATTTTTTCCTTTATCTGTGCTATAAGACTTTGCTTCGTACCAAATTTCAAGATGCTGAGTTCACGGGAAGTAGGTTCTCTGTAGGTTTTGATTCCCTTGCGAGTGTCGAAAATTTTCAACATAAACGGCTGTATCTTTTGATTGCGTTGGCTTAGAAGTTTGATTTTTTCGCAACTCCAAGGGACAGTATTAGAGGCCCAAGTATTTGATATGAATTTCAGCTTGTTACCTCCGCGCGTTCCTGAGAAAAAGGGTGTTGACAGACAGACAACAGAGTGACCCTATAAGGGTTCCGTTTTTTTTTCCTTTTGAGGTACGGAACCCTAAAAAGGATACTTCGCTAGCTCTGTCAATAAGCACTAAGCTCCAAAGCACGTCACTTATCTGTCCGGCTTCCCTGAAGTCTGTCCCGCTTCCGCTAGGCGCGGTCTGACGTAAACCTAACCCCTTATCAGTGACGATTACAGGGAATAATTATATTTATATAGAATACAGCGGCTGGCCTGTACCGCCATTTATCAGATCTCTGTCTTTCGTAATAATAACAAAATAAACAAACACACAGGAGAAAATCGGTTACATTTATTTAAACTTTATTGCACAAAACAAAAGTCAGTACAAATGGTGGACTTAATGCCAAATGGCTTTCTCTACCAGTCAACCATAGAGCCAAACAGAGTTACTAGAAGTTGGTGCAAATCGGGAATCTAATTGTACAGAGAGCATCTAGGGTACAATTAATAAGTAAGTACATTAAAAATAAGTAAGTATTAAGTATAGCCTAACCCAGGGATAGTGTTGCTACAAACAGCAATAATGTGCATACGTCATATATTTGCTTTATTAAACGTCAGTAGCGATTTCTCACGGACTTGTCCGTCGCCTGTAAAATCAATTAGTACTACTAAAAATCTGGAGCTGGAAATCACAATCATTTAAACGGTAAAAACCTAAATAATTATAATACTCAGACGCATGTCTCGTGACAGACAGACAGACCTACTTTCAGCCTGATTTATAAAGAAATATCTATAAAGTTGCATAAGTGGCGCCAAAATTAAATTATGGCTATATATTATAACTTCATTACGTAAGATAACGGCGCCATACATATTCATTACATACATTTGCTTAATTATACTATATGACTAGTTTTGAATGTGACTCCGCTCATGTTAAGACATGAACGTTATCCTTTAGATTATAGAGATATCTTCATTTCATTAATTCCCGACGAATAAAGTGTGTATCTGTGTGTCTGTCAGTGGCATCGCAGCTCCCAAAAGGATGGACTAATTTGAGTAACTAAGTCCATCAATTAAAAAAAACGCACGCTAATCGGACTTCGGGATGTTAAACTTGTAACACCCCTCTGTTTTATTAGGGACTAGCTGTGCCCCGCGGTGTTACCCGCTCATCCCACGGGAACACTAAATTTATTCGGGATGAAAAGTATCATATGTCCTTTCCCGGGCCTCAAACTATCTCCATACCAAATTTCATCTAAGTCGGTTCAGCGGTTTAAGCGTGAAGGTAACAGACAGACAGACAGACACACTTTCGCATTTATAATATTAAGTAGTATGGATTAAAAAAGCAAGCGATCGAGATATCGCTAATAATTATACACCTTGATATAATTCCAAGGTGTAATAAATAATTACCGCAAAATAACCCTTTTAAGCTACCAATAATGCCCCCCGGACAACTTACAGTTTATCCACAAATTCCACTATTACTTGCAAATAAACCAACCCCGACAATTAGACTAGTCGAGTCGATCAGCTGTCTAGACTGCCCCCTACCCCCCTCTACCGCCCCCGCCCCCTCGTCTAGACACGTCTCAGACACCTGCTATTGATATGTCTATAGTTTTGTGTTTTGACGAATGATAACAGCTTTCAAGGGATGAATAGCCCAACAATTTGTTTTCAGCCCACGGTATATTGCGAATTTTTGTGGTACTCGCCAAGACGAACAAAAAAAAGCGGGGCACTACGTACCTTTTCTCGAACCGTTTCGTCTCATTTTCATACCCTCATAGTTTCTTCCCAGTTAACACCAGAGCGCCCAAATTCACAGGTTAAGATGCAGTTAGGGAACATATGAAATCTACTAAATTTAATTGATTTAGCTTTTATACTTTGGGTTTTATTGGTTCCTAAATAAAATACGCCGATTCGCCACTCACTTATACACCTCGTATTATGTTTATAAGTATACATGAGTCGTTTTCAAAATATGTGTACATTACTACTAAAATGTGTGTCCTCATAAAAAATCCTCGAAAAAAATATGGTTACGATTAAAATAAATCAGTTTTTAAATTTTACAGACTAATATAAAGCATACTGCATATTATTTCTGATAAAAAGCAATGAATTGCTATTCAAATCCTTACATAAGTTTAATGTGAAAAAAAAGTAACAAATAAACTCCATACATTTTTAATTGTCCCCCTATTTGGACGACATTGAAAACAATATTTTTATCAGAATTTTTGTACGGAAACTTCCTAGTTTTTTGTATCATAATTAAAAAGCAATGTTTTAAGTGTTATGTCTGATAGATAAACTATTAAAATGTACCTTAAAGAAACTAAAAATGATATATTAAAAATATGTCCTTATCAATAATTACAATTTCATGACACTGATTTATTGACATAATTAACTAACTTTTTGTATCGCAAAGAGTAGGAATCTAACTTTAATCACTGGCAAATCTGGTCTTGTCACGAAAAAAAACATCACAAGGACGCGCCACCATTCTTTTTGTCGTTGAGACATGAAAAAAGTCCTGTGGTTCAATTGTGAAAGAATAAATTTACCTTTTCCTAACGAAGTATTCTCAACAAAAGTAAGTACATTTTCAAGGATTCACCTACCACAATTGTAATAAACTTAAATTATGACTAGAATAATAGATTACGCTTTCAATCTACTAGTAAATGTGATTATGTTTTGTGTAAAAGTATTTTTTAAGTTAAGTTTTACATGTTACTGACGAACAATTTCCTGACATTTACTAACGTCAGTAAATTGTAGACGGTAAAGCTGTGGTCTCATGTGTAAAGTATGAAAATAAATAAGATATGAAAATGCGTGTTAAAATGTAACGAATAAAAATAAAGGAGACAAACAATAAATGTTTACAGATTATTTTTATGTAACTAGATACATACTCCAGATAATTTAAAAGAAAACTGAATATGTTTATCAATAGGTTACCGCGCGCAAAATTAGATGAAATAAACATATATATATTATTTAATGCTAAACAAAGAGTCTGTATATTTATTAATTAAGTACTATTTGTTTTGATTTATTTAAATGTATATATTTAGTTATACGTAAGTTACCAATGTGTATCTATATACATAGAAAAAATTAAGTTATACAATAAGTAGGTACCTACGAAAATAAACTACCTTAAAAACTATACAAGATATTATCAAATAAAACTTACATAACATTAAAAGTAACTTAAAAAAAAACCTACAAAATAAACTTTCGGTTAGGTTAACCTTTGTTTTTTAAATTTTGATTTTATCTTCCCTATCAAACTTTTCGAAAATACTAAATTTTCTTTGTATGGAAATACTGAGCTTTGTCTAGAAAAAAGATATTTTTTAACGCTTACCCTATTGCATTTAGTGTTGATCGCTTTGCTACCCACACTAGCGATACTTTTTATTTTTAGTTTTATTTTTATATTCAGAATATAACAAACTAAAAAAGTTTCAGAATGCCGCTAACCGGTGCCGAACGGCAAAAAAATACATTGAAAAAGTAAAAGAGCAAAACCCAAAAAATAAAAAGAAAAAAAAATCGTCTAGTTAAGTCGTCTAGCTAAAGATACTTAAAACCAATTTTTATAATGTTTTCATAATTAAATAAATATCAGAATAAATAAACAATAAGCGATGGTTGTTTTGTTTCTAGCTTTCCTTAATACAAAATCAATTGTAATAATGCAATAATGGTTATTTTTTGTTCTTTCTAAAGAGGAACCAATAAGATATTCCTCATAAATATAACACCGTTACTACTACAATATTACCTAATTATGAATACAGCCTTACTTTTACAACTTACTGACATTTCCTAACGAAACATTTTACTGACAATTTCGTGACGTACACATATTTTGAAAACGACTCACATATATTATCATGAAGACATAAACTTAATTTCTTGATACCATATGTCCAGACGGTCCATTGGACTTATTTACGGTACTCTATGAAACAGCCAAGCCATTCTTTTGAAACCAGGGTATAGGGTTAGTAAAGTCAGGGCTTACGGGCTTAGCTTTTCCTGGGATCTGATAACTTTTTTACAGCGAAAGCGTTATGAGCATACGAGTTTTGGCCGCCAATTTTACATGACATGTTTTTGGTGGGATTTATTTTACTGGCAATGACAAATTGTTTTGAATGCCACTGATGTAAAAAAAGAGGAAACATGACTAAAATATTCCGCGAATGTCAAGTAATTGTCGCATGATAACGCCAAAACTATCCACAGTGATGAAAGACAAGTTTTGTTTGTGTGTTACGGTATTTATTTCAGAAGAAGAAGGAAGGATTGAGCAGCTTCCGGTAAACAATGTTTTGAATTATGTAATGTATATATTATGACGCATGCACTGCACATTATTGCTCTAATAATGCAGTTTGTAACGCCACTGTCCCAGGGCTACCCCGTAACTTGTTATATACTGTACTCGTAAACAGAATATTTTGGTTGTTCGGAGTACACAGAGGGTATTTTTCCAAACAAAAAAGTCTGCCAAAACCTGAAGGGGGCGAGGTAACACACACATAAACACACACACGCTTTGGTGTATGAACTGTCATGTTACATTTTATGTGATTCAATAAATAAATAAATAAACAATCTGCAGACATATGCAAAAGTATCTCATTTCTACGCACACACACTAAACAATACAGCTCCACTAATCGTCGACAAAGGCTCTAAGCAAAATTTTTGTAACATTTTTTTATAGTAAATATGTATATTTTTTGTACTATGGGTTCAGCGAGTTCTAAACATCGCTAGTTAGTTGCGAAATTGTTTTATTTTCCCTCCGGTCGACTCTGACCACTTCCTAACTTGTCCACTTCCAAAGTTGCCCACTTCCTAATTTGTCCACTTCCTAACTTGTCCACTTCCAAAGTTGACCACTTCCAAAGTTGACCACTTCCTAACTTGTCCACTTCCAAAGTTGACCACTTCCTACCTTGTCCACTTCCTAACTTGTCCACTTCCAAAGTTGACCACTTCCAAAGTTGACCACTTCCTAACTGGTCCATTTTAATTTATCTACCTCCCAAGTTGTCCTAGGCTCGGAACTGGTACTGGTTATGTCTACCAAGTGAAAAAAAAAAAACATGACAGTTGTGTGTCATCTGCGTACTCTTTTGACATACCTACAGATATTGCTATATTCCACGAGATATGGCTTCATGTTAGTTCTGTTTTTTGACATGAAGGAGTTAGTAGTCTACGGGTGATAATAATTATCTAAATAAACTTAAAATCCAACAAAATATCTAAATACATATACGAAGTTTGGGCCAAATCGTTAGAGCCGTTTTTGAGAGCAGAGAACCACAAACTCAGCCGAAGGCTTTGTGAAGTAATAAAATGATTGAAATAACAAAAGCATTAGGTAATTTGTCCATAAAAACATTACACTTATTTCCTTGCGCAGTAGGTTAAAAAACTCGGAAGTGACAACCCTAAGTCGTGTAAGTCGTGTTCGAAGGTGGGCAATGTTGGCCCAGCCTGAACATTGTAGGGAAACATTGCCCGGTTTCACAATTTCCGATTAAATTAAGATATTACTATTAGAAATAAAATAAAAATAATATACAGTTCATATTTGTTTATAAGTATGTACATGCTCATAATTACATTTGTATTTGTCATTTCGTACGATACGCGTTCAATTGTCCGCCGGAATTGACCCCCAAGAAGCACACGCTCGCTCGACGAGTTTTGACAAGCTACTGAGTAAGGCTACGAGTAAATGCGACGCGCCGTGTGGCGACCTATATAACCTATTGTCTACTGAAAATAGCGGTGTTGCCATAAATCTGTAAATGATTACCCCACGAATGAAAATGTTCTCGTGTTGCTTTTTGGTCAAAGATACCCTGGAGGGCAATGTTGGAGCATTTGACGGTACGTCATTTTAAAGAAAATTATGAATTTTTGCGATTACTATAAAATTGGGCAAGTGCGAGCCCGACTCGCGCATGAAGGGTTCCGTACTTCCGTACCTATACATATATATAATCTATAACAAGTTTGTTGTATGGGAGCCCCCCTTAAATATTCATTTTATTTTGTTTTTAGTATTTGTTGTTATAGCGGCAATAGAAATACATCATCTGTGAAAATTTCAGCTGTCTAGCTATCACCGTTCTTGAGATACAGCCTGGTGACAGACGGACGGACGGACAGCGAAGTCTCAGTAATAGGGTCCCGTTTTTACCCTTTGGGTACGGAACCCTAAAAATCACCCCCGCTTTAGGTGTACGGGAGGCTCCCGAAAAAAAGTTGTTGTTTTAGTTTTTATTTAACCGTTTTGTCGGCGTGATACATACACATACCAAATTTCAGCTTTCTTGTACTAACGATCACGGAGCTAAGCCGCAGACGGATAGACAGACAGACAGACAGACTGACGGACAGATGGACATGGCGAAACTATAAGGGTTCCTAGTTGACTACGGAACCCTAAAAACCTCGGGCAGGAACAACTAAATCCAATGTGTTCTTTATTGAGAACATTGGGCAGGACGAGGATAAAGTTGTACTTATTTGTTATTGTTAAGTTATATCTGAAGATATAACTATATATATATATTCATACGATTCACATTGACCGAGCCGGGCCGGGTCGGCTGCCGCCGCGTCGCAACGAGCGCTCTGGCAGCCGGCAGCGGCCGACCGCGTCTACTGGCCGGGTCGGGCGGGTTCGGCTGCCGCCACGTTCCAGCGGTAACCGAACGGAGCCGATGGCGCGCGGCGGTGACCGAACGGAGCCGCTTACGCGTGACAACAGCCGAGCACCTCCGTCCGCGTCCGCAAGCGCCCGATTGGCCGGCAGCGGCGCCAATAACATTTGAATATGGAATCTGACTGTTGTACCTACAGAAGCTCTACATTACTTAGGCAACTATTTATATCGGGTAGTGTGCTGGCACCGCCTATAGAATCTATCTGTTTTGCCCAAAGGTTGACTGGTAGGGAATGCTTTATGGCATTAAGTCCGCCTTTTGTATGAAAAGATTAAGCATTACAAAATGTCCGAATTGGAAGTAGACAGCTTAAGAATTGACTGAATTGGAAGTAGACAGCTTAAGAATTGACTAGTAGGAAGTGGACAGCTTAGAAATGGACTAAATAAGAAGTGGACGAATACGGAACATAAAAAGGGACATTTTAGGAAAAGGACCTTGTAGGAGTGGACACATTAGGAAATTGACACATTAGGAAGTGGACGATTTTGGAAATGGACGAAATAGGAAGTGGACAAATACGGAACATAAAAAGGGACATTTTAGGAAAAGGACCTTGTAGGAGTGGACACATTAGGAAGTGGACGATTTTGGAAATGGACGAAATAGGAAGTGGTCAGAGTCGACCGGAGGGTTTTTTTTTACGTGTTTAACCCCATAATCTCTACCATTTTGAAAAAAATAAAAAAAAAACAGAATCGCATAAAAATAAATACGTACATAAGTTTAACCGCCATGTTAAAAAATTCCAAAAATTTAATCAACGAAAAATTCTATAATATGTTTATCGTACAGCCGGAAATCGGGATCCGGACAAAGGGACATCCGGACATCCAAACATTTGGATTTCACACTAACATTATAAAGGCGAAAATTTGTGAGTGTTTAATGTATATGTTTGTTACTTCTTCACGCGCAAACGACTAGACCAATTTTGATAAAAATTGTTATGGTGGTAGCTGACACCTTGGATAAATATAAAAGCTACTTTTTATCCCGAACAAAATTAGTGTTCCCATCTGCGCCAAGCTGAAACGAAGATTCTTCGCTCGCTAGGTCAAACAAAAATTTATAAATGTATTGCGTTTGCGTTTTTTTATCAATCAAAATAAGTACATGCTCTCCCTTGCGCATGCGCCATCTGCCGCGTTTCCCACGACTCCTGCTTTTTACGCTTTTTAGCGAAATTCTCGTTCGCACCTCACACCTGTTGGGGGATGCGTGTGCGCCGCGCCTGTGGCGTTCCTTTGTTTATTTAGCTTTGTTAAATTCACTTGACGAAACTTAATAGAACTTACAAGAGTGTTTTCGGCCAAATGACTTACTAGTACACTAGTTACTGTTTTTTATGTTAATTTTAAATTGTGATTGATAAGAAAATATGAAACGAGGACGACGCGGTTGGCTCAGTTTGTAAGCACTTGCCTACTGAGCCGGCGGTCCCGGGTTCGAATCCTGGCCAGGGCAAATATTTGTGTGATGAACTCGAATATTTGTGCTTGGGTCATGGTTGTTCTATGTATTTAAGTATATATTTATCTATTTAAGTATGTATATCGTCGTCAAGTACCCATAACACAAGCCTTCTTGAGCTTTATTTGGGACTAGATCGATTTGTGTGAGGTTGTCTGATATTTATTTATTTATTACTAGCTGTGCCCCGCGGTGTTACCCGCTCATCCCACGGGAACACTAAATTTATTCGGGATGAAAAGTATCCTATGTCCTTCCCCGGGACTGAAACTATCTATATACCTAATTTCATCTAAATCGGTTCAGCGGTTTAAGCGTGAAGAGGTAACAGACAGACAGACAGACAGACAGACAGACACACTTTCGCATTTATAATATTAGTATGGATGAAAAAGGTGAGATGTAATAGTTGGTTAAATGGCGCCAAAAAAAAATGCAATCGGTCAGGGGTGGCTAGGTCCCAGGATCCAGTAATTTAATATGAGATTCCGTCAAAGATTAGCTGACCTAGGCTAAGTAGTCTGTGGGTTCCGTAAAGCTGTCAATCACGTGTGGCCTTCTGCCTAAAGGTTTGAGGCTCCTTATCCGTTCAAAAATGCTCTTTATTTAGACATATTTTACTATGATCAAACATGTTTCTTAACATATTATTAATGTTACTACTTAGAACAGAGCTATAGCGATTTTTGGTATATATTTGAAACCTACAGTTTGTGTTTCATTGATTCTCTACCAGTCAACCATAGGGCCAAACAGAAACTAGCAGTTGATGCAGGATCATAAAAAGCCGTGGCTAAAAATCTAAAAAGAATCATCATCATTTCATGAGAATCGGTTGAGAAACTCGATCGAGGCAATAACCGGGAATCCGGATATCAGAAAGTCCTAACATCCGGACAAATGAAAGAATTTTAGGCCAAGCTGAAATGGAGTCACTTGGCTCGCTCGGTCAATTATTCCACAAAAGAACCTTCTCTAAAAATCACACTAATACTATAAAGGCGAAAGTTTGTGAGTGTGTTTGTTACTTCTTCACGCTCAAACGGCTCGACCAATTTTAATAAATTTTAATATGAAGATAGCTGACAACCCTGGATTAACAGATAGGCTACTTTTTATCCCGAAAAATGTAGTGTTCCCGTGGGATGAGCGGGTAACACCGCGGGCGCAGCTAATTAATAAAGCTTGATGTTTTCACTAATACGAGTATGCCGCTAATTTCACAAACATATTGCGACATTTTTATATCCGTTTTTAAGAAACCGGAAACCATTTCACAAAGATACCGTAATAATTGCGAATCCGCTTCCTTTGTTGCAAAAACACAACAAATAAAAAGTGTAAAAAAAACTTATTAAGTGCAAAAAACATAGGGATATGAAAACGGTCCTCAAATTGTGTGTATTGAACAATTTTTTGCTAATTTTGTCTCACGCTTGTATTGTCTGTTTTTTGACACAATAGATTTTTTATCTGTTTTTTAACGGATTTTAGACACAGTAGGTATGGGATTTGAAAGGGATGATGTTGCGAACACTTCCGTAAATCAACTTGGAAATGTTTCTGGCCAATTTGATGTGGTATGGCAAACGAAATAGTTAGCAGATCAAGTCCGCTGACATTTGAAAAGCCAATAAGTGAATGTTGGAGTGTCCGACACTTTTCTTAATAATTAATTTTATAACTGTTCATAACAAGGTAAAAAAAAGCTTAACACTGCAACTATATCTAAAAAAAAACTACAATTATAAACTATAATGTATCAATGGTTTATATAAACTAAAAACTTAACTAACTAATATACCTGCTGAAACTAATTAAAAACATATTTGTAAAGTCTCATCTATTAATTGAGTTGTCACTTTCATTCTTAAGGATCAAAAATGCTTAATAGACATTTTTCTCTTTGATCAACCATGTTTCTCAACATATTATCAGTGTTATTATTACTATTTAACTAGAACACGGTCATTGCGATTTATTGGTAGGTATATGGTTAAAACCTACCGTTTAAAATTTTCATTGATAATTTTTGTTTCAAAAACTACTCGAAATTGACAAAATTCATGCAAAAAACTGTTTCATTGAACTTATTTTCGGCTGCACGCAATAAACATAAAAAATGGCTATTTCACTTTATAGAAATCAGGGAAAAGTATTATTCACGTTAAAAATTTGGTTGAAATTTAGAATTTATTTGTCATAATATGAAAGCATATATTTTTTAAAGGAATAAGCTCTTAAGGATAAATAATACATTACCTAATGTATTAACATCAGGCAATTACGTACATATAAATAAACGAAAATCGATTTATTCAGTTATAAAAAAAAACTGCATACAGTGTTGGTCATCTGAGTGATTTTAGTTTTTCTCACATTTCAGGTTCAGCCGGGCAGAAGAAAATCAAGAAGAAATCATCAGCTTATGTCACCTAGCAGTGCTATACCTACCTGGACAAACTTCAAGTGGGTAGGTATGGTAAAGGTGGGAGAGCAGCTTACAGCTGAATGATAAGTTTATCATTTTCGAATACTTTCTACAGAAGGGCTACTCCGATGTTCGAAATTCGACCGTCATACATATAGTGCCGTCCCGCTCACGATGGCACTATACCGGCGGTTGTCTGTAATAGGAGCAATAAATTTAAACATAGATTCTACTCTTCAAACTGAACAACATTTGTTCATCAACTAAAAAAAATACAGTTTTCAGAATTTCATTACTAACAAATCAAATAGTATTTTCAATGCATGCCTTCCTACATTGACATTCCCGGAACATTGACATAGCTGTCACTACTAATATCGCACATGTCGCGCAATACATTGCTTCTTTGTTTAAAACAGTAAACTTACTATTCTAAATATTATTACAAAATATCATTTAATACACGTTATTTTCAGATTAATTTTTTTTTTTCAGAGAGCGGTGGTAGCCTATTGGTTAGGGCATGCGACTTTCAATCCGGAGGTCGCGGGTTCGAACCCAGCCCGTACCAATGAGTTTTTCGGAACTTATGTACGGAATGTCATCTGATATTTACCACTCGCTTTTCGGTGAAGGAAAACATCGTGAGGAAACCACCTAAGCCCAATAAGGCCTAGTTTCCCCTCTGGGTTGGGAGGTCAGATGGCAGTCGCTTGCGTAAAAACTAGTGCCTACGCCACATCTTGGGATTTAGGTAAGCGACCCCGAATGAGAATTCATTCTCAAAAAATGGGACAAAGGCTAGGAGGATGATGATGACACGTTATTTTCAGAAGTTGCTTTACAAATGTTGTTCAGTTTGAAGAGTAGAATATATGTTTTAATTATTGCTCCTATTACAGGCATCGCCCGGTATTAAGATTGAATTTCGAACATCGGAGTAGCTCTTTAGATGTACGAACTACTAGCTCACCCAAAACTTTCGAAATCCAGGTAATATAGACCCATTACTTAAATTGTTAATAGATTTTCCATACAGGCGAGGCTCTGTTTTTTTTATATATTTTACGTTTTATTTTTTTCTGTGTATCTATTTATGGTTTTTCTTAGTAATTAGATGATGACAAATGTCCTTTAGAGTATGTTTTGAATGCACCTTTACGTTTTACCTTTGTACAGTCTATTTATTCTTACTTGTTCTATTTGGGCCAATTTTTATTACGTTGACGATTTCTTTTTTTTTCTCAGATTTCAATCAAATTTGGAGAGTTGGTTTGGCTTAGTGGCTTATTCTGACCATGGTAAGCCCAATTTCACGCTATGTCCTAAATTTTTTTTAATTAGTCGATGGGCCAATTTTTATTTTGTTATCGATTTATTTATTTTTCTATTTCGAGTACAAAATACAAAGTTTAGTTACGACATTTCGATACATTTTGTGTAACTCAATGGAACAATGTGTAGGACATAGCGTGAAATAAGGCTTAAGTCAGAATATCAAGCAACTTTACAAACTCACCAATTTTGATTGAAACAGACATACTTAAAAGAAAACCTATAATAAAAAAATAAAAACCGGCACATTTTGAAAACAAGATTCTAACCTCAAAATTGGCATTTAATACCGAAACCAAATAGGTGATCAATTTCATTTATAAAATTTGCAGTTTGATATGTGATATCGAAAATAGTATTTTATCAATGAGAAAATGGCAGTTTTTAACAGTTGACCGATTATTTGGGCGTTTTAAATTTGTTTACTAAATTACACAAGACAAGTAATGAATAGACTAAATCTACATTTCTATAGATATTAAATGTCACCTTTTCTGGTTTCGTTTCAATGAAAGCTAATTGTAGTCTACTGTAGACGGCGACACCAACTTCACATTTTAAAAATGTAGAGATAGCCTAATTTTTAAAAGAACGCGTCGCCAATGAGTTCACGTATTGAACAAAATTTTATGTTGTAACTAGCTTTTGCCCGCGGCTTCGCTAGCGTTAAAAAAATAATGCGGTTCACTTGGTCCGCCGCCTTTATAGCATAACTCAAGCCCCCCATATTTTTTGTTTACCTACTGTCGCTTTACAACACATATTCAAATGCTTTTACGGAAATGATGCTTGTTCATCCTAGGTTTATTCTGCTTTCTTGTTTCCGTTTTACAACGTTGTGTATTCTTAATGCGAGCCCTTCGACATTTTTGTTCACTGTCTCAATGGTAACTTAAATAAAATCATCAGTCTTGCTTTCTTCTTTCCGTTGTGGTATATTGTCGTTGTGGTATATGTTCTCTTATATTGTTAGTGCCCCCGCCTTTTGTGGTCCTCATCTCTTTAGAATACTTAATCGTTTGATCAGACTTGCTATCCTGTTACCGTTTTAAGGTTTTATGTTTTCTCTGCTAGTACTCAACTGCATTTTTGTTCTCTATCTCTTCAGATTACTTGAAAGTTACATCAGTCTTGCTTTCTTGTTTTTGTTGTGCGATATTTTTTTTTCTTATTGCCTTCCGTCTCTGTTAGTCACACCATCTCTTGAGAATACCTATAAGTTTGATCAAACCCGCTTTCTTGTTTCCGTTTTCTTAATGCGAGCACTTTGCCATAATTGTTCACTATCTTTTCGGGTTACTCAAAAGGTTGATCAGACTTGCTTTTTCGTTAGCGTTTAAAGATTTTGTGTTTTCTTAATCCCCATATCTACAGGTAACATAACCTTGCATCAGATTTACTTAAATTTTTCAGTTTTATCAGGTTATATTTTTAATTATTTTTTTTCAATACCATCTCTTTGTGCCACTTAAAAGTTTCATCAGTCGTTCTTTCTTCTTTCCGTTGTGCGATATGGTTTTTTCTTCGTGCCTTCTGACTGTTTTGGTCACCATCTCTTTAGAATCCTTTAAAGTTTGATTAGATTCTTGATTCAGTTCTAAGGTTTTGTGTTTTCTAAATGCAGAGGGCTTCGTCCACCGATCGATACCACCCATTTTCTTTTGGACACCATCTCTTTAAATTGCGTAAAAATTTCTACAGACTTACTTTATTTTCCGTTTCAGCGTGTTATATTTTCTGAATTCAGGGGCTCTGCTCGACCCCCGAGCTCGCCGTCTTTTTTGTCCACCATCTTCAGGTTGACGAAAAGTTTTATCAGACATGCTTTTTTCTTTCCGTTTTAGGATGTTGTCTTACCTACCGATCGATACCACCCATTTTCTTTTGGACACCATCTCTTTAAATTGCGTAAAAATTTCTACAGACTTACTTTATTTTCCGTTTCAGCGTGTTATATTTTCTGAATTCAGGGGCTCTGCTCGACCCCCGAGCTCGCCGTCTTTTTTGTCCACCATCTTCAGGTTGACGAAAAGTTTTATCAGACATGCTTTTTTCTTTCCGTTTTAGGATGTTGTCTTATCTTCCGTTTTTATTTTGTTCACCATTTCTTCAGGTAACTTTTGCTACAATAGTTACATCATTATTAACATTTTTTCTGGTTTGCCCTAAATTTGACTTATAGAGAACGCCTTATGGCATTAAGTCCGCTTTTTGAACGGCAATAATAAATTCGTAGCGCTAGTATTTTAGTACAATTTATGTACCGAACAGTTTTAAAAAGATTAGATCCATACGCATCACACGGTTACATGCATCCAAACAAACCTACTCGTACCTACTACAAGCCTACTAACAAAACCTACTTACAGGTCTTCGAGTTTCGGTAACCTAAAATTATCACGTGAACCTTTTCACGCTATAGTGATTACCGGTTTGTAGCGAGTTGCCTATTTAGCTAATTTTTCTGAAAGAGCGATCAAGTGTCTGAAGCCCCGCTCTTTTCAAGAGTAAATCCTTTGAAAGTCCTTTCGAGTCCTTGTTTCTTTACGCCTTTCTAATAAGGCGTAGGCGTAGCTCGCGCAAGTTCACATGCTTGCCGTGTTGTCCTTGCCTTGGGTCACGTTCCGTGGGGCTTCGGTCGAAAGAATCGTTGTAGTTGCATGAGCTACAAAATATTGAAATTACTGAATAGGTAAATAACATATGAATTGTATCCAATAATAGAGCGTTAGTTCCCAAAGTCGCGTCGAAATATATATTGGGGTGTTTCTTTTTTCCAAAAATGAGCTTTTATCACGTAATTTCTGCTACATTTGGTCGATCACTAACGCCACGTATTGGCTCGGTTTCCGTAACTCATCGCCTCGTACAACTTTAACCTTATATTTTACCGGTGGCACCCGGTGGGCCGCGAGTGGGTATCATACCAATTCTGTTACAAATTCAAAATTCAAAATCACGAACGCTGTCATTACGAGTATAAGGTTACACATTGTAAGGAAAATATTTCATGGAATTTATGTTTTCAGAGATAATCATAATAAAAAGTATCCTATAACCATCTTTGGATGTTCAGCTATTCCTGTACCAAAATTGGTTAACTTTTATCCAGCCGTTTCAGCGTGATGCGAGGACAAAGGAAATTTTGAAAACAGATGGCGCTAGGCTGGCGTGGCGTCGCGCGCCCATACGAAACAAATGAAGATCCTGCATCACGCTATCAAGATTTTTCCTGAAATCATGACGTCCCTCCATAGAAAAATATTTTCAATACAAATTTAGGATTTTATAATAGTATAGATGATTGGTTGATTAGTTGATTACTATATAAATAACAAATAAATAACTTAAGAGGCCTTTTAATAATGCTGATTGTTTTAGACATTGTTCTCTATGATTATAACTACATATTCCTTAACATATTATTAGTGTTACTACCTAGAACAGGACTATTGGGATTTATTGCTATCTATTAGAAACCTACAGTTTGAATTTTTCATTGATAATTTTTGTTTCAATAACTACTCGAAATTGACAAAATTCACGCGGAAAATTAGATTTTTTTACTTATTTTCGAGTGCACGCAATAAAAGCATGAAATAGCTACGTTACTACCTAGAACTCGGGGAAAAGTGTTATTCACTTCAAAAGGTTGGTTGAAATTATCAATATATTTGTCATAATACGAAAAAAATAAATTTTAAATGGAATAAGGCCTCTTAATGACTATTTAAATAAAACAATTTATTTCGGCATCCTTACAGTTACCGTTGTCAGCTAACCTTTGACTCTTTGAAACTTTGAAAGCTCAAAGAAAAATTTAAATGATTTACCTGGGGGACGACCGGGAATCGAACCCGGTACCTCTGGATTGCCGGTCCAGCGCGTTAACCACTTCGCTACCCGAACCCCAACCAACCTTTCGAATTTCTCCTTATGCTTTGTGTGTCGATCCTTGCATTGTTTATTTGAAAGGATCTTACACCTTAGCGACCTCTATGTCAATCGTTCACATCTTACCGCACTACTTTACAGCAGTGAACGAGCAAGCGAGAGAGGGCGCTATTATTTTAATAAATTTCTTAAATTTTACTAAAAAGTTGCCAAAATAAATTTTACTGTTATTAACTGTGTTAAAAACACAATAAATAAATTACCGTGGAATCCGAAGAAAATTAATGAGTATTTTTATTAAAAATTAATGAGTATTTTCATTAAAAATTAATGAGTATTTTTATTAAAAACTAATGAGTATTTTTATTAAAACTTAATGAGTATTTTTATTAAAAATTAGGTAATGAATATTTTTATTAAAAATTAATGAGTATTTTACTAAAAATTAATGAGTATTTTTATTGAAAATTAATGAGTATTTTTATAAAATAGTAAAAAGTACGAACGAAATGCTTTATTGCACGTCAATTTAATTTTAAATATCAATATAAATTTAAAATAGTAACACAAATCTTTTCCCTCGGTTTTCACGCTAAAGAGTTATCTTTGCCAGATCAGCCAGATTACAAACAGCAATAAAAAACATACATATTGGAGGCGACTACATTTTTAAATTAGTATATCTTTTCAGTGACCGTTATATAGTACCCAACTATAGTCTAATCAAAATCACCCTACTGAGCCATTTTGTTTTGTCTAAAGTTGTTCGACTTTTTTTAGATTTTGTTTATTTTAGGTATTTTCTACTCAGACTCACGAGCATTTTCGATCTAGTTAGGAGAAAAAACATATGCCAATATTTTTTCGCTCCAAGCTGTTATCATTTCCACCATATAACCTAGCGGTTATGGAACAAAAAAACAAAAAATATATGAACATTTTGGGACACTTTTTGCTCCTAATTAGATCGAAAGAGTAATTCTGTACATCTAAATTATCCAAAATCCAAAATATACGTGGGGGGTTACAACTTTAAAAAATAGGCCCAATTATAGCCCTAAACAAAACTCATTCCTTTACTAGAATATCAAGACCCATATTCTATCACTGATTGTTTACGTTTTTATTTAAACTTGTTTCATTAAGATGTTCGTCTTATATGTTAACCGTAATAATTGTCATATAGGGTAAATCGGTAAATAATTGGCCACCTCAATCTAAAAATGAACTCTGTTCACCTACAAACAGTTCGGAGTGTAGCTCCTTTGAGATAAGACGCGTCCACGCAGTGCATAGTGAATAACCAGTGAACCAAGACCCTTGACATACGGCGTTTAGGCAAGCGGCCGGTGTCTAGCTCCGTTGGTCGCCCCCGGCAACTCGACCAGCCACCAAGACCCGTCGCTTACGGCTTGAATACGGGCGGCCGGTGTCTCGCACGACTGGTTGTTTACGCGATAACAACTATACCCACTTGTTTAGTTTCTTATTATTTTGGAGCCTCGGATTATAGTTTGGGCAGATAGCTACTTTATTAAGATGACTAGAACATCGCCAAAAAAGAAGCAGTCGAGCACCTGTTCTAAGGACACTTCTCACCGTGATATGGACACTGACGTCGCTATTAGCCCTCCTGTATCATCGGTTTCGAGCACAGGCGCCGGTACCGCTGCGCTGCAGTTACCATCCCTGGCAAGCCAGCATAAACACGATTCGGCACCGGATTTGCATAGCTTCCAAAGTTCACAGGAGGATAGTGCGAATAATATTACACTACGTTTCAAAAGAAAATATTATGAAGATAGTAATTCTTCCAATATGGAGGCATTGATGGAGCAGATGAAGTGTATGTTTGCAACTTTTTCCCTGGAGCAGGCAAGTCGATTTAAGGAATTGCAGTCTACTGTCTCAAAGATTGAAAAACAAAACAATGATATCTCAAATTGTGTTGAGTTTCTATCTCAAAAATACGACGACATGATGGATAAAATAAAAATGATCGAAACTGACAAGAAAAAGGATCAACTTAAAATTCGTGAGTTGGAAGATAAAATTGAGGCACTGGAGCGCAAAAACAAGGACCCTGTAATTGAAATAAAAAATCTACCGCTGCTAATATCTGAAGACAAGAAGTATGACACTAGGGATGACTACTGTCAGGTAGTAAAAAGAATAGGAAACTCAGTTAATATTGATATTAAGGACAATGATATTAAAGACATTTATAGTAAAAAAACACAAAAAAACACACAAAAAATCATCGTTGCAGAATTTGCAACAATTGCACAAAAGGAAAAGGTCTTGGAGGCAATTCGAACCTTTAATAAAGGTAAGCAAAATAGTGACAAGCTGAACTCTGAGCATTTGGGGCTTAAGTGCCTGAAGTTTCCAGTCTACGTGTCTGAAGCACTGACACAAAAGACCCAAAAGCTACTCGCGGATGCTAGAAAACTCGCAAAGGATAACAACTATATACATTGTTGCACCTACAGAGGATCAGTTCATATTAAGAAAGTAGATAAAGGAAAGTACATCAGAATTAATAATGAAGAGGATCTTGTGAATATAAAAAATAAAGACTGACTAGTGTACGCAAAGTTTTGCTATAATTTTAGATACTTAATTAGTGAAAAAATATTGTTATTAATTTACTCACATACACACATAACTACAACAGATACACTCTCACCTATATTAACAGCCGACTACCTCCATTCACTGTCAAGGTCATATTATTATATGTTATTTCTGCTCTCTAGTGCCCCTACAATTGTATTGTTTACCTCAGACATTATTCCACTGTTTATAAATTCGATACCATAAATAATACTATTTTTGAAGATATTGATAGTATTAAAGTTGCGGAGTGTTTAGAATCTGAAGTTGTTGATTGTTATCTAAATGTATCTATTGATAGCTTAAATATATTGACACAAAATATACGTAGCGTAAACAAAAACTTCGCTGAGTTCTGCATTTTGCTAACGCGATTGCAGTTAGATGTTGATGTCATTCTACTCTCAGAATGCTGGTTATCGTGCGTTAACTCTCTACCAGAACTTGATGGTTATAATGTCTTCGCAAATACAATTTACCGAAACCAAAATGATGGTCTAATTATTTTCACAAAAAAATGCCTTAATGTTGAAATAGAAGAGCCCCATTTTATGGACGCAAACTGTTTAATATTGAAAATTAATAAGAGTCATGCTATTGTAGCAATATATAGATCTCCTTCAGAAACAAACATTCAGGAATTTCTTGTTTCCCTAAACTCAGTTTTGGCCGGTCTTTCTAATTTACAGAACGTTGCATTAATGGGAGACATCAACATTAATATTTCTGGCAACCAACTGGATTCTCGCTCCAATATGTACCTTAACTTTTTAGCCTCACATGGTATTCTTTCGGGGCACAACTGTATCACGCGGGAAGAAAGTGATGCGTGCTTGGATCATGTCATGCTGAGAAACAAATGTGCAGCGAGAGTTATAGTCGTAAACTCAACACTGACTGACCACAAATCGGTCCTACTATGTTGGCAATATAGCAAATCAGATTGCAATCAGTCGATCAATCGCACCAAATTGAATCAGGAATCATTAACAGTAGAGCTAGTAAGTACAAATTTCAATGAACTGATGATGATTACTGATCCAAATGAAGCCATCAATTTATTAATAAGCATTTTACAAAACCTTATTCAGAAAAACACTACCTCGGTCAAAATACCAAGGAGGAAAACCGTTATTAAGCCTTGGATTACCCCAGGTCTCTTAAGGTGTATAAGGAATCGCGAAAACCTTCATAGCAAGTTAAAAAGGGACCCTGATAATAAAACACTTAAACTTACTTACTGCCGATATAGAAATTTCTGTTGTAATGTGATTCGTAAAGTAAAAATAGAATTTGAAAAGAAGGAAATAGAAAAAGCTGGTAACAACAATAAACTCTTATGGACGACCATTAAGAATATCATTGGCTCAAATAAAACCAACAACTCCAATAACGAGTTATTACAGTTGCACTCCTCTCCACAGGAATCAGTCAACCAAATAAACAAATACTTTGTAGATGTAGGAAAAAAGTTAGCTGAAAATATTATGTTCACACATTCAAATTCGATCAACTCAAATACTATGATATCTAACCATGCACTCTGCTTGAATTCCATGTCGATGTTGCCTACGGACGAAAGAGAGGTTGAAGACTTAATTCAGGGATTGAAAAATAATTGCTCAACCGGTTGGGATGGTATATCGAATCATATCTTAAAAAATCACAAAAACATATTTGTGCCAATACTTACGCATATATTTAATTTATGCCTAGAAAACGGAGTATTCCCAGGAGCCCTAAAAAGGTCAATAGCTATTCCTATTTATAAGAATGGTAACAAAAACATAATAAGTAACTATCGTCCTATCTCTATATTGCCCTCACTGTCAAAAATATTAGAACGGATTTTAAATAAAAGACTTATATCGTATTTGGAAAAATTTCATATTCTATCTCCCAATCAGTATGGTTTCCGGTCTGGTAAATCTACTGAAGATGCTGTACAAGAACTTACCCAATATGTAGCAAATAATTTAGATAAAGGGAAGAAGTGCATCTCGATTTATTTAGATTTAGCTAAGGCGTTTGATACCGTCTCGGCATCAATACTTATTGGCAAGCTAGAGAATCTTGGTGTCAGAGGTGATTGCTTAGCAATATTCCGTGACTACCTAAATAATAGATCACAATGTCTTAAAGTGGGTGAACTGAGGAGTTATGATCTTCCAATCAATTATGGTGTGCCCCAGGGAAGTGTTTTGGGGCCCACTCTCTTTCTTGTGTATGTGAATGATCTTTGCCAATTAAATATCCCCGGTGGCAGGATTATGTCATATGCCGATGACACTGTCCTTATGTTTGCTGATGATACCTGGGATAAAGTATTTGAATATGCTCAGAGGGGCTTGGACAGTGTAGTGTCGTGGTTGACACAGAACTTACTGACACTAAACATTACAAAAACTAAATATATAACGCACTCAATTAGAAGTTCTGGCCAACCAACAAATGACTTAGCGCTGTCTGTGCACCTCTGTCAATATCAGCTAACTAAAAATTGTAATTGTAATCCGTTAGTTAGAACGGAATCAATAAAATATCTAGGGGTTTACCTTGATCCATATATGAGTTTCCGATCCCATATTGAATCTATTAGCAAACGAGTTCGGAAGCTCATTTATGTGTTCAAAAATCTGAGACATGTAGCTGACGAGGGACTTCTAAAACGGGTATACCTGGCACTGTGTCAATCGGTCATAACATATTGCATATCGGTTTGGGGTGGAGCCCCGAAAACTAGCATGCTTTGTCTAGAAGTCGCTCAACGTGCTGTGCTGAAAGTTATGAATTTCTTACCGTTTACCTACTCTACTCAAATGCTATACAAAGTTTGCAAAGTTTTAAATGCGAGACAACTGTTTATTCTTTCTGTTGTCCTTAGGTATCATTCCGCAAATCAATTTGACAAATCAAATCTAGGTGATTTCCGTAGACCCAAATATATTGGAAGAAGAGATACAAAGTTTCAAACTAACTTTATTAAGAAATACTATAGTTTTAACGGGCCTTTTCTTTACAATAGCTTAAATAAGAGTCTGAACATATACCCTATGACCAAACGTGACTGCAAAATAGCAGTCATAAGCTGGCTACAAAACAAAAGCTACGAGGAGACAGAAGAGATTTTAACTATTCTTGCCTGACAATATAACAAACAATAAGAAATCTTAGTAAGTGCACGCAGAATTAATTTCACACAAACACGTACACACACATACACACTAATACACACACACGCACACACACATACACACACACACACACCGTATAGTATAAGCAATTATAATTAGCTAGATTAAGTGTAAAATTGTAACACATTACATTTCGAACATCTACTAATAAGTGCGCTGCTTATCCTGAAGCTCAGGTTTTACCTATTCGGGGAGTAGTGTTCTAGTTTTCTAAGGACCTTTCTGTAAATTGTGTTTTCTTAAATAAATATTATTATTATTATTATTATTATTATTATAAACTGAATTCATTTTATTATGTCGTGGCCAGTTATTGAAGGGCGACCAGTAATTAACAGCTTATACTAAAATGAATTATATTTATAGGTGAACAGAGTTCATTTTTAGTTTGAGGTGGCCAGTTATTGAACGGTGTCCAATTATTGGCGATTTACCCTAGTTATATTTAATTAGTTGTTTTCGTGTTAATTTGGACAATAGTTGAGTAAACTGGACTGTAGTTGTTTAGTTTTACGGTAGTAGAACATGAAGTGTTTAATTCTATAGCTAGTTCTCATTGACACCTTTTTTATGTTGTTGTTTTACTTCTGTTGCTACTCGACTCTAGCTTTTCAACAACATATACAAACCCGACTTTTCGGTATCGACATTGCTATGACATCACATTTAAGATCATAAGATTAGCAAAGAATATGCAATTCATTCTTGTCTATTTACTCAGTACCTTTAAAATTCAATAGTCGAACGAAATTATTTATAAATCGAGTTATAGTCGAGTAGTGTTTATCTTTCTTTTAGCAAGCACTTGGGCCCACTCAACTGAAACCCGTAGATCCGAACTTGTGCGCACAGTCGATAGGGCACGCCTGCGACTACAGTCATCTGCTGACTATTATGACTATAATGATTTCTGCCAAGTCACACGCACACGAAGAATTTCGTTGACTAAAGGGACTAGCTATAATAGTCATAATATATGATTGGGACAGATTAGGCGATCAGTCTGCTTGCTTGTCTCCTATGCCATAAAAAAATACTATTACTGACTTATAAAATGTACGTATTATTTGGCACTTGAATACAAACTATTTTATTTAATTTTTTTTTTTTTACAATTACTGCAATCATTGAGACTAATTTTAATCATTGAATATTGAATAAAAGTTGGTCTTAAGTTGGAATTTCACAACAATGACTATTATAGTCCATCGCTTTGGTCTAATGTTCTACTGATTATAGTCAATGGATTTGGGACTTCTTGATAGTGATAGTCGTACGTCAGTCTGACTGCATAGTCGTCAGTGCGTGCCCACACAAGTTTGGTATACGAGGCCACAGTTTTGGCGGGATGTCGACGTTCTTCATTTATTTTATCCTTTTTGTGTAAGTATTTTTCTTTTATTTTATTTTAATTTCTCGTTTATAGAAGCTAGTTAGTATCTGTAGATTGTAATTTAGTATTAAATTGTTTTGTAGATTAGTTAAATTTTGAACCCCTTGGTAGTTTTTTCTATGTACAGTCTTATATGAATATTTTTTACCTACACCTACGTGGCGAACTTGCGAATTTGCAATTTTGATAATTGTCAATCCAATCAACTTTTTCACTGACACAAATCTGTCTACAGCTTCGTTGTAAAATGTCACATTTAAATATTGGCTTGTATTTTTTTATGGTGTAAGTACGTTGAAACGTTCAATGTCCCTATAATAAACAGAAAAACATGTATTGAACTTTTGAAAAATGTACTTATATTATTAGTATTAGCAGCCCGATTTCTTGGTAGCTCGAGTGACATTTTAAGTAACGTCGGAGATATTCAAAAGTGTCGGTCAAAAAGTTCGTTCGCCTAGTTACACAATGCGATATCGTATCGTGGCACGACTGGACCTCGTGTTACAATTCGATGTCATTTATTTTTGGCTTCTACGTTGTTTTCTATTCTAAGTCTATATTTACGAGGATTATTCCGATGCATATTTATGCCCTTGACTTGTACAACGTCGTGTTTATTCAACGGTATCACTTTACTATTGTATAATTGAACATTTAGAAAACAATTTTTTTGTGTCACATCTGAAATTTTTATGTCAATTCTACTTACTCAGAATTATTTTTCGATCTAATAGGAACAAAAACGGTCCCAATTTTTCCATAGAAAAATGAAAACTTCCTTTGCGTTACCGTTATAAAAAATATAATTATTATTATGGAAAAATAACACACACAGTCACACAATGGAAAAGAAATGGGTCATTTTTAGTTCGATTTTTAAATCAATTTTCGGATCGAAAGTACTCACAATTCTGCATAGAAATATCATAAAATTGTGATTTTACTGTCAATTTTATGATATTTACTAAATTGGTATATATTTTTAGAAATGGTAATTTGTAGTTCACCCTTCCAGTTCTGAACGTCTGGTTCATTTTGTTTTAAATTTGTAATTTTTCATGTTTTATTTTTTACCTAATAAATGTATTATAAGTTTTAAATTTACTAATAATAGGGTATTAAGCCTAAGAGGTACCCGGAGCGCAGATGACGGAAGAAGACAGAGCCGCCGCTGCGGTGAGGTAGTAGGTTGTATAGTATGTATTACAACTATTTGAGGACTGTGCAGCCTGCTAACTTTCCGGGGCGGTGGCTGAGCGACGAGGGAGAACGGAAGAGAAGAAAAGAGAAGATTTGCTTAGATTTAAATCTTTTGTCTTATTCGAATAGCGATGTAATGAATGGTATAAAATGTAGAAAAAATCATAATATTCCAGTGAAATTAAATTTTTCTCCCTTTTTTTCACGGATAGCTATAATATATTGAAAGAATAGAAATAGAAAGTCAACCTTTAACAATTCTAAAATCTTTAAAATTTTGATGTTTAGTTATATGATGACATTTGAAAGGTATATTCAAAATTTTAGAAAATCTATGCTTATGCATTCGGTACAGTTGAAATTTTTCGTAAAATATTGCGTTCTTTTTTAATGTAAAAAAGTAATCACCCAATTTGACATGGTAACAATTTGGTATTTATAACTGTAAATATGCTTAGGTAAAAGCACTAAATTTTCAGGTGTGTAAAATACGAGTATGAGAAAACTCAAAAAAATATAACCCTAACCGTAGTTAATGCAATGAATGTAGCTCATATATTTTTACAAAAGAAGGTGCGCAGGTGGAACTACGGAGTACGGAGTCATTAGATAGATTTAAACTGGAAACTGTACTCTCGCCAGGGGGTAGGAGAAAAATATATAAAAGCATAAGAGCAGATCTTCTGATTTTTGAAATTTAGCTCTCAGTTAACAGTAATAATGCACTCGGAACAAAAACTAAAGACTTTAAAATTATCAAAGGCAAAAACGCTATCTTTACTGGACTATACTTAAGTAAATTTAAAAATTACGTAAATTGGTTTTCCAAAGCAAATTATTATTATCATCCCCTCGGATAGTTCATGGATTAGCGATTACGCAAATATGGATTAACACACATACAAACAGACTCACAAACTTTCGCCTTTATAATTTTAGTGTGACTATCATAAATTTTCGGCTATAGACGAAGTATTTGCGACGATAAGTGGCCGTCCACAGACGTGCAGTATCACGAGTCCTAATTTACTAATAAAAAATAAAAAAAATAAGCTGTTTATTTCAGGAAAACGATCCAATGTGACATTTTCTGCTTAGCTAATCTTAGATTTAAGGATTGTGTGCTAATTTCAAAATACCAATTTTACAGTGTAATTTGACAGGTTTGCGAATTCCGATCGGTGTGTCTGTCTGGTACCATTTTGAAATAGTACCAGACAAGCATAATGGTCCGGCAATCATCCAACCCAACCCACAACCAACTTAACAGGTAACGTTGTCGAATATTATAATTAGAGACATCATTTGAAGTATTTGAACAGGCGTATGATGGTTGCGTTTATCACGTGATAAATAAGTGATAAAGCGTCCGTCACACACTCGCATCTTGTTAAAACGTGACGGATGCTTTGTCACTTATTTATCGTGTAATAAAAGCAACCATCATGGCCCCCCTGCAAACCAAAGTATTTGACAGTTTATATCGCGTATGCATATGTATACCACAGTTTATACGTTTTACATCTTCATACCGAGTGTGGCATGTAACAGGAACAGGAGTAATTAAAACATACATTCTACTCATTAAATTAAACAACATTATCAAAGCAACTTCTCGTAACGGGTGTTACCAATGTAAAATATAAATTGTCGTCATAATAAGGTACTTGCGCCAAACATGGACGCGAAATTTGAATTCGTTCGAACGGTTATAGCTATAAACTTTTGAAGTGGGGTATCTTAGGAACAGGGTCATCTTTGGCGCAAGTATCTTACTTAATAAACTTACCACATTTTCTTCACATTTTAATAAAACAATTTAAACGGATTATATCGCGCATATTCATTATTTGAGAGTCACGGACGTTTTTTTAACTTTCCAGTTTTCTATCAAAGAAATTAATAGGAAAGTTGTCGAAACATCAGGGAGGCTCAAATAATATAATCCGTTTAAATTGTTTTATTTATACAACTTTTAAAAATAGCTTGTAATCTTTCATTACTTGTAAAAGGATACTATTTAAACAGGCTTCTTTTTAATAGCATTATTCGCCTCAGAAAATATAAGTTACCTTCTAAATTACTAAGTCAGCCACAACCAACGCGCGTCTGAATAATAATATCTCAGCCACTAGTTATCTTCTTTGTAAGCCACTGTAATTGTAACTTAGCATGGTGATTATTTTTTAGCATCTAAATTTGAGGCATGCATTCAAATAGCAAACTTCTAAACTATTATTATATGACACCAAAATAGTAACTCTATTAGCTTCTAATTTTTTAACTTAGTATGTTTAAAATGTAAGTCATCCTACATTAATCGATCGTAAAATTTACCTAAAATTGTCATCAAATAGTATATTAAAGCCACTATTATTACATATGAACTATTGAGGAGAGAACAAAACAAAATACTTTATGGTAAAAGAACAAATAACTACCTGATCCCATTCACACTAAACAAACTACCTAAGCATATACTGCTCGATACCATAAGTACTATTAAAAGCACCGGCAAGTGTAAAAACGTACTTAAGAAATACTTCATAGAACTTGAAATATAAATAAGCTAATGTTGTTGTACAATCGAAGACACGGTTAACTACACATCCATATACGTTATAATTATAACATTCAAATAAAGTTTATAATATCGCTTACAAACCGACAGTAAACGGTGTCTTCAATGTACCCTAACTAACTACAGTATTATATACCTACTTATGCTTAAGATGAATAGTGATGCGGACCGAACCGCGTGACCTTGCCACTATTATATAAACCTCCCGGGTTTCCAAAAGTGGCAATACAACACTTAAAACTTTGTAAAAAAAAAACTGTTGATTTAAATAAATAAAAAAAAAAAAAAAAAAACTTAAATGTCATTTTAGGTTAGGGTCGCAGTTCAACCTAACACTCCTCCTCGCTTCGCTCGTCGTCGTACCTAACCTAAGCCAAGTCGGACCTGCCTTAGAACTAGATTAATGGGTTACGTACCGTTATGAATTTTTTTTTTTAAGGGTCGCAGTTGAACCTAACACTCCTCCTCGCTTCGCTCGTCGTCGTACCTAACCTAAGCCAAGTCGGACCTGCCTTAGAACTAGATTAGAGAGAACGCAGATGAACCTATTGCAATATGAACGAACGAATGACAATAAACAAACACGGGCGGATCGGTCGGTACAAGAATCGAATGGCGCTCTCTGATTGGTGCAAATGGCCGGTGGCTGTCATGTCGCGCACTCGCGCCAAATCGTTCCTACAGTGGCTATTTTCATGATAAAAGAATATGAAGTATTATTTTAGATGTTAAGTTATAATATATGATGCTGTCTATTGAAGCTCGAATATATAATTTTTGAGGAGCTTGTATTGAAGCTGTAAAACGAAAAATGATGATGAGTTGTAAATTCCGTGACTGAGTTAGTAAATTAGATGGCAATGTATAAATCCGAAGGACAAGTAATTATAATTGTTGATTATGACTTGATGCTTTCTTTAACATTTTTAGATGGCGTTGTAAAGAAGATGAATTAGTTTATTAGAGGCTATCTCATATTCCCGATGCTTAGTTATTAAATGAGAAGTTCGACCAAGTGGCCAAAAAATAAAATTGCGGCCGGATTTATTATTTCTCCTTGTAAAATATTGTTTAATGAGCCGTCACGTTCGGAATTTTCATTCGGTTTCCTTACGGCATGACGTCAGAAAGCGTCTCTGTCTCTGTATGTCATATGGCGATGTCTCGCTTGCTGACGTCATCTATTTTAATTTATTGTACGGGTTACATGCCACACCCGGTATAACCGTTTTTACTCCTTTAGACCCGGGGTTTGTGGAGCACGGATGCCGCTCACTGTCGCCCTACTGTCAAATCATTTGTGCACCGAAAATCCCGTGTCATGTCAAGTCAAGTCAAGTCAAAATATTCTTTATTCAAGTAGACCTAGCTACAAGCACTTTCGAATCGTCAGTTACCGAGAGCAGGGCAATTTATTGTTTAATTATTAAAAATAAAATAAAAAAACATTACAGAAGTAAAATCAAACTCCCAAAAAGGATCGTCAACAAATAAAAAAATATACAAATAAAAACGGAGGCTAAAATGTTTCTAGAATAAAATTCTAAATGTCAAAAAGTTTAATAAAAATAATTAAAATTAAAATATCAGTAGGTACCTAGATGGGTACTCGTTAAAATAATTAATTACACACAAGATTGCTTTGATTTTGACTAATCCCACGACACGTTATCATTCATGCTATACTGGTACAGTCACCATCAGATATATCGCAGCATATAAGGCGTTCATAAACATCTGAACGTGTACAATACAATACAACAATTCTTTATTGCACACCAACAGGAAAAATGTTACAATTGAAACCTTAATTTATAAATGGTAGACAATAGGCGGTCTTATCGCTAAAGAGCGATCTCTTCCAGACAACCTTTGGGTAGACGATTGAGCAAAAATAAACAATAAAAGAGTAGGTGGTGAGTTTAAAAATTCAGCAAATTAAACAACATATAGGTCATACATATATTTAAATAAATGTATTTTAAGATAAACATACATACACCCCATATAATATAATATACACCCCAGGCAATAAGAGTCGTGTTCAGATATTTATGAACGCCTTATATGCTGCGATATATCTGATGGCGACTGTACATCATGAGTTCCTAGTATTTTGCCTAGATGGCAGTACCTCGATAACATTTTGTTTATGATACAGTGAAATGAAGAACTCTTCTCTTCGGAGCTCGAATCCTCGTCTTCTCAGCTCTCCAAGTCTGGACCAACACGGGTGACCCACCACAACAATGGATCATACGTGATAGTTGTCTTTGTGACTAGCATAAATCAGAGTACACCATACTTGCACTGATCTCACACCTAGACTTAAGCAAGCTGATACACCCCTGACACTAACGGGAGCAGGGACATAAAATGTAAACAAAACTATGAAAATAAACAAATTCTGATTCTGATTCTGATTCTGATAGACCACCGAAGCCATGTTCAGCTCAACCATGGGATCTTTTACCAGTCGACTATTTTATACGCATTGGAAGGTTACCTATCTGAAACACTAATTTTTGTTTCCCATCTTAGTAGAGGATCCCTTTAAGAACGACCTTCACCGAGATGTTTATTTGATTAAATTTATTTTATATTTAATTTAATATGTCAATAAATATATTGCATGTGGGTTGCCTAACAAATTTTAGTCCAGGGTATGTTTAATTAATGATTTAAAAAAAAAAATTTTAAACATTTGATTATTAGATAAATTCTATACCAATCGAAAGTATGAAGCCCATAGAATATGCAAACGTTAGGTTGCCTATTCTTTTCCCGTCACAACTATCGGGTAGCCAGGTTTAAACTGGTAAATCTATACTAGCATTTTGCAACGGTCTGATTATTGAATTGAAATTAAATAACATTAAAGATTATTTTATTATGAACACGGTGGTATAGGGTTGCCTGCGAAAAATTAGTCCAGAATTCCGGTTGTCGAATTTTGAAAAGTAAAATATTGCAGCGAGTGAATGTGTGCGACTGAGAGGTCCCAACCAAAACCATCCCATACGATAGAAGAGGACACAGCATATCAGCTGTTTGAAGTCCGCCCATTTAAAAAAAGAGAGTGCGCATGCTATTTGTGCTTGAAAATGAAAAGGATAGCGATAGACTCGTATATGCTGTGCATTATTTTGGAGTAGATTGTCGCTATAGATACAATAAAATGCATGGTATAATAATATACTCCGCCTGGTACTCTCTTCCGAGACTCGCGAACCACGTGACTGACACAAGCCTACGTCATCATGGTGTTCAGAGATTCTCATACTTTTAAATGTTGGAGAATTTTAACCAACGGTGAAAAGTGTTTAAACGGCATTAATTTTAAGTGATTCAAGTAGAAACATAGGTAGTAGAATAAAACAAATGTAATGTATCTAATCTTTCGGAGTTTCTTCTCAACAGTGGTCACCTCTTGTGAAATGTCGATAGACTCAGACATGTAACACTTGCAGAATAAAGATCATTATTTCATTAATTAATTGATTAAAAAAGAAGTTAAATAACTATTTCTCTATTTTAATAAGAAACTACTCCAAAATAATGCAAAGCATAATACGAGTCTATCGCTATGCTTTTCATTTTCAAGCACAAATAGCATGCGCACTCTCTTTTTTTAAATGGGCGGACTTCAAACAGCTGCTATGCTGTGTCCTCTTCTATCGTATGGGATGGTTTTGGTTGGGACCTCTCAGTCGTACACATTCACTCGCTGCAATATTTTACTTTTCAAAATTCGACAACCGGAATTCTGGACTGATTTTTCGCAGGCAACCCTATACCACCGTGTTCATAATAAAATAATCTTTAATGTTATTTAATTTCAATTTAATAATCAGACCGTTGCAAAATGCTAGTATAGATTTACCAGTTTAAACCTGGCTACCCGATAGTTGTGACGGGAAAAGAATAGGCAACCCAACGTTTGCATATTCTATGGGCTTCATACTTTCGATTGGTATAGAATTTATCTAATAATCAAATGTAAAAAAAAAATTTTTTTTAATCATTAATTAAACATACCCTGGACTAAAATTTGTTAGGCAATCCATATGCAATATATTTTATGACATATTAAATTAAATATAAAATACATTTCATCAAATAAGTATCTCGGTGAAGGTCGTTCTTAAAGGGATCTTAGACTATCTGTAATGCTTCGCCAAATTTTCATTTGTCCGAAAACCATTTTTTCATTATAATTATAATATAGGTTTCTGTCAAAAATGTCATTTTTGTGACAAGCTTTTATAGCCGACTGTACTTTTCTTTAAACATCCATCAATTGCTCACAGAGACGATTCTAAAGAGCCCAAGCTCGATATGATTGCTTTATTTATTACGGAGTTCCTATGGCCTTCCAGTTCCAGCTCCATCATCAGATCAGCTCCGTCATCATAATATTGCATTGTCACGTGATTTGCATATTCGTGCAAGATTTCAGCTCAATCGGAAACCGGAAAGAGGGTCAAATTTAACTTGCAAAATTCCATTACAACGGGACAGGTGAAAGTAAATAAAAGCTTGTAATCAACCTAACCTAACGGGTTCTCTAAAACGATGTGTATACATTTCTGAAAATATTACGGGTTTCAGGAAAAAAATACTTTGGGACAAATGAAAATTTGGCGAAACGTTACAGATGGGAAACAATATCTCGGAGCTGAGATAGGTAACCGCATCAGAATGGACAGTGCGACACCGCATGCATAAAAAGAATCTGTGACCTATTCCACATACTTTAAAAAAAAGGACGGGTTGCACTCCGGGAGTGCCGGCAGAAGTGAAAACTCCGATTTTATTATATGTCACTGACACTTGATTTCTATTTTAATCTCTATTTCTTACTGATGTATGTTTGTGATTACGCTTCACCATCTGTCACTTACAACATTTTGTTGTTCGAAGGCCACCTTTCTTTGAAACAGACACGGTTGCTAGGCTACCGACTGACTGTTATCTGACGCGCGGTGACGCGCGGATCTGTAGCGAGGTTAACATTTTTTACCCATCTAAAAATTGCCAAGCGCCGCTAAAGAAGTTTTCACTTCAAAAAATCCTTAATGAACTGTCATTTTCCATTTTTATTTTTTTATAGTACAGTCGCCATCAGATATATCGCAGCATATAAGGCGTTCATAAATATATCTCAACATTTACTGTAACGCTCAGTCAATAAGATAGTCTTGTTCAGATATTTATGAACGCCTATATGCTGCGATATATCTGATGGCGACTGTACGAGTAACTATAGATTGATTAAATTCTTTCGAGCTTAAGAATATGTGATTTTGTAGATTTAATGTAAGATTGTAAGTGACTATTTTAGGTAACCTTTCATATAGGTACTTAGATTGCAAATTCATATTGTACCTACAGGGCACGACGATTATAAATATTTAAAACAAGACTGCATTTTTATTCATGACCCCAATACCACTCTCATTGACAGCATATGCAGCATTTATGTTTATAAGTGAGAAACAAGTATGCTGATCTACTAATGATAAACAGAAACCCGCAGATATCGAATGCAGAAGTTACGCCATAGTCACGATACCGGAAAATTACGCCTATCTACATTTAAAAAAAAAACATCTTCAAAGAAACTATAATTAATTATAGAACCTGCTCAAAAAAATTCACGGAAACCGGCTAAGATTAGATTAGATTAGATATATTTATTTCTCTTTGAAAATTACACAATATTTTACATGTCGTAGATAAAATAGAATGGATTCACAAAAAGATCGTCAGGTATATTCAATTATATAAAATTAATAATAATCTGGTACTTATTCAAAAGTCACAGTTTAGCAAAATAAACAAAAACCAACAATGAAAACAAGAAAATAATATGTCACAAACTAAAAATACTATAATTATGAACTAGATTAACATATTCAACAAAATGTCATGAGATGAAATACAAAAAATATAAATTAAACATAAAACAAACAATCTAAAATAATATTTAAAGATACCTGTCTAATTTAGTGCAATGTCAAAATTTACGAAATAAAAATTAATAATTAATAATATAAATTTAAAATATGGTACAAGATAATTATGTTACCTCATAATACTCTGAGACAGAATAAAGCGTTTTTGATCGCAAAAAATCTTTTACTCGGCGCTCAAATACTTGATCCGACGTCTCGTTTCTGAGACTGGCGGGTAGACGTTCATAGAACGACGGGCCTATTACGCGCGGGTTCTTGTCGAGCAGCGCCAGAAAGAAACCTGTGAACGAGAAAATTCGGAAAACTGGACATATCTGTGTATATGAAATTTTATATAAATAAATAAATAAATAAATAACAGTCAACGTCACACAAATCAACCTAGTCCCAAATTAAGCTCAAGAAGGCTTGTGTTATGGGCACTAGGCGACGATATACATACTTATATAGATAAATAAACACTTTAATACATAGAACATCCATGACCCAGGCAGAAATATTCGTGTTCATCACACAAATATTTGCCCTGGCCGGGATTCGAACCCGGGACCGTCGGCTCAGTAGGCAGTTGTTTAACCACTGCGCCAACCGCGTCGTCAAATATAGTTTCGTATGTATCCGATCATATGAAACCAATTTGGGCCAAACTGAAACGAAGACACTTCGCCCACTACGCTCTCTCGGTCAATGATACAAGCACAATTAAAGCTCAACTAACTGAGCGATATGTACCAAAATTCCAAATAACCTGAAAATTGCGAAACCTAACATGAAATTTAAAAAATTATGAGTAAATTGTACTTTTTTTGATAAAATTAATTGAAATTTGGAAGCTACTGAACCATGATCAAACTTACTGACACAAAAACGATGTGCGGATTCACCCATAAAATATAAAAACCGTCAAATAAAGTAAAAAAGTACCCGATTTTAACCTTTTTATAGAAATCACAAAAAAGTATAGAACTAATCAGTAACCAGGTGCGAAATACAAAAGCGACCCCTTGCGATTGCAAAAAGGGTTTTTTGTCACCGTTTTTTGGTTAAAAAATGGGAAATTGGTTATATTGAATTTCGAAAAATGGGGTGAAATAAAGAGGGTGCAAATAATGCAAGTGCACTTTTTTTGTGACATGCGATACGTGCGGTAGGGGTTCAGTAACATTTTAAAGTTCCAGTTTAGGTGAAATAATAATATGACGTATGTACTTCGGGGCGTTGTGTACAGTCTGACCAAAAATAGTAGAAATTAAAAAGTGGCAATACTGTAGTGTCGTCCCTTTCTAATTAATCTATGAAAACGGGGACAACACTACAGTATTGCCACTTTTTAATTCCTATTATTTTTGGTCGCACTGTACCTACCTACGGATAGATATCTGTCGTGTCGTAGAGCTGACGACTACTGGGGCAAACGAGTTGTGGAGTGAACTCGGCGTCGCTTAATACAGCAGGAGATGGGCGTCTTGGGAATAATGTGAAAGAAAGTAGAATCGACTGCCGAAGACCGGTGCAAATAGAAGACTTTAATTCTAGACCTTCACCCCAACAGGGTGATAGGAAAGAAGAATAAAATACATAATAATTGGAGTATAGAACGCTTAACAAGTTGTCAGCTTGTCTAAAATTGCTGTCGTACGTTCAAAACAACAAAAATATAAACCCCGAAGAACAGACAGGGGGTGTGTTCCTATATAACCTTTTTAACGCCAACCGGGGAAACAATTTCACCGCGACACTGACGCCACAGCAAAATAAAAAGAAGTGCCGTAAAACTACCCAACTATACTAATAGTCCAATCATCCAACCATGGTCCAAAACAACACTAGTTTATTTTTATCAAAATCCATATTCTATCAGTGACTTTTTACGTTTTTATTATTTAAGTTTGTTATATTATTTAACGAGTAATTTTCGGATTAAATTGGACCATAGTTGGGTGGACTGGACTAAAGTTGGGTAGTTTTACGGTGCTCAAAGAACACAGATTGAAAACACTTGTTGCGGCACTAGTGCCGTATTTACCCTAGGCCCACAAGGCCCGGCCTAGGGGCCCAGTCCCAGACGCAGGGCTAGCACCATAATAATGTTCTCCTTATAGGGGAGGGGGCCCAAAATGCCAAGTGCCTAGGCAAGGCCCCTAAACTTGCAACGATTTGAATTACAAAGTTTTTACCGCCTTGCCCTCAAGATCAAGCAAGCTCCGAACAAAGGCGCTTTCAAAAAATGTTTGCGTGACCTCTACGCTAGCAGAGTTGTGAATTCTTATTTAGGTTATCTGATTAGTATGTTTCATCTGTATTTATTTATATGTGTATATATTATATGATCTAAATATTTATTTATTAAAACTTGTTTAAGTTAGTTGCACCGCCCACAATTTGTCTGCTTTGCCCAAAGGTTGACTGGTAGAGAATGCCTCATGGCATTAATAAAGATTAAATAAATAAATAAATAAATATGACGACTCAAACATTACTCACCAAAGAAAGAGGCTCTAATAAAGATGTGACTTTAAGGTAAATCAAACGTATGATTTTTTATAGTTCATTATTTATTATGTCAATATTTCATTGTGTGTGTACTAACCTTATGTTAAGCTGTATTTACTAAAAGTATATGGATCTTTTTCCGAAATAAATAATTTGAATTGAATTGAATTGAATTTACATATTTTTACAAGGCCAACTGTTATGGTTGGTCTAAGGGTAAGTGGTAAGGTTTTAACCATAACGAATTCACTTTTGTGAACCGTGACTAAACGACACTCATCTAGATGGGTGACATTTTTAAAAATCTTGAGCTTATGGTTATAAGTAGGAATAACCCCCCTCATTCCTAGAAAAACTTTGTTTTTTCTGTTACTTAGAACAAATAGGTACATAATATAATATTAATCGATTGCACTACCTGAAAAGGTGTATCTACGAGCACGACAGCCGCTGGCAGAGTTGAAAAAACAACCATTTCACGGGGAGATGCCCTAGCATGCCCGCGTACAAGGTGGGAAAAAATATTTTCATCTTTTTTATATTTTTTTAGGTATAGAATAATAAGTAACCTGGGGAGTTATGCTTTTAAAAAACTAAGCTTTTTAAATAATTTCGTCCATTCCTCATTAACTCCATACTCTAGCAATATCTCACCATCTCACGAAAGCGTGATCAATGACAAATTCGATGATGAATCATGCCGGACTTACTAACGTCTGACATCCGGTGAACTGAAAATCATTATTTCTCGGAACTGTCGAAGTAGTCGTAAAAGCTGTGAATCTAATTTCCTTTGCACTGAAAGTCTATTTTCATCCCACTTCTTCAGTGTTCTAGACTTAGAGCATCTTAGAGGAACTAGTACCGCCATCTTGTGGCGAGTAGCAGTGAATAAATTTAGCGTAACCACAGATGGCACTGTATGTGGATGTTCGTAATATTTTATGGTCTCATTAAACCTAGTATACACAACCCAATGATTGTACAGCTTAAAAATCAAATCAAATAAAATGATGAAATCTTTTGAAACGCACAAGTATATTTCATTGATTTGATTGATACATTTATTTTATAACAAGTTACAAAGAAAAAAGCTTTCTTCAGTTTCTTCGCCGTGAATATGGAATAAAATATGTGTAATCGCCTTAAACCAGCCGTCAAGCAAGTGCAGGCTGCAGCTAACTTCATTCGCATGACGATACAATTTTGAAAATGGCCTCCGTCAAGTTTGCTGTGATCGACGTTAGCGATTTTTTGTCCAAAAAACAAGCTGCCCAACCTGATTTGGCAGCCGATTGGGCTAAATTAGAAGAACTATACAATAAAAAGTAAGTACAACAAATTATATTTCATGTTTGATATAAAATTGGGTTGTAAACAATCATAACCTCTCTCTCCGCTTTGTTTTTTCAGATTATGGCATCAACTTACGTTAAAATTGCAAGAGTTGGTGAACCACCCGGCCCTGCAGACCGGCGACAGCCTTATTCAACTATACAACAACTTCTTAGCAACATTTGAGAACAAGTAAGTCAAAATGCAAGTCACTTATGGATTTATGTGGGGTTTGTATATCCTCTCGTATGTTCGTCAGATTTTTAAAATGTTTGAATAGATTAGTGATATCTGCACTTAAATCCAAAAGGGGTTTATTTATTACATCTTCCTGACTCAAATATTTGGCCTAATCGATCTCCCTCAGCATGAAGTTTTGAACAAAAGTTATGTTTTATAATATGGTGATGATCATTGATCACAAAGATGGGTTTAAGTCATGTTCATGTGCTTATTGAATAAGATTTACTGACTGAAAATTTGTCCTGTGAAGAAATTAGAATAGAAAATACAAATACTCTTTATTGCATACCTCAAAGATCAAGGAATATACAACACAACATGAGATACATTAAAGTAACAGGCAGAGGTAAACAACATTAATTACTTAAATAGGAACATTTGTTTGCAAATTCTATTGAACTTGTATCTCCATTCTTGTATTTATTGCACAGTAATTTGACATATACATGTATGCCTAAATAAAAGTATAGTGTGTACATTGAAATTAGAGAAAAGATTCGCTGGATAAATGAGAACAGTGAATATTGTTATTTATTGAGTATATTGCTTAACATGTTTCAAAGCGGTTCATGATTCATGATCAGGAACGTCAAAGGAGGCCAATCAAACACATTCATGTGTATTTCAATATGTGTGAGACCCGTGGGAGTTTTCTATGTGCTTTTAATCATAATCTTACTTTTTTGGTGTGCAATAAGCATTGTGTATTGTATTGTGTCTTATTTATTTCAGAATCAACCCACTGTCATTAATAGAGATCACTTCTCATATTGTAAAGCAGTTTGATGACAAGAAGGATGCTGTCGCCTTCCTGGAGAAGGTGGAGACCAAGGTCAAGATGAACGATGAGGCGCTAGCTCTCTGCAAGGTATATAATAAAAGCATTTCTATGAAAATGGGTTTTATGCAGTACTAGACCGGCCCCGTCATTCGCACCGGTGCAATGCTTATAAATTATGGATGTATTATACATATAAAACTTCCTCTTGAATCACTATCTATAAAAAAAAATACGCAAAATCCGTTGCGTATTTTTATTAAAGATCTAAGCATATGTAGGGACAGACAGACAGGAAGGGGCTTTGTTTTATACTATGTAGTGATTAACATTTGTTTGCTCTGACAAATATTAGCATGCATGCTTGCGAGCAGAATATAGGGATCCGAAATTGTACCCAACATCTTATTGAGACTTTATTTTTGCAAATAAATATATTTGATTTGATTTCGAGCACTCTGATATAAAAAAAGCTGACACCGAATTAGGTACAGGCATAGCTGAACATCCAAAAATGGTTAACGGATACTTTTTACCCGACAATGCGGACGAAGTTACAGGCACTTTCTAGCAGTATACAAACAACTTCCTGATTAACCAATAATTAGAAGTAAAACAAAACAATGGTTTTTCTAACAAGGAAATCTCCCGCTAGTCAAACTAATTTCAACTCCAGGTCCTCCAAGGCGAGATACACCTGGAGCAGCTAAACGATCTGGACGCCACAGAGAAGATCATCGAGCAGCTGGAGGGCTCGCTGGAGGATGCGGACGGTGTCACCCCGGTCCACGGCAGGTTCTACAAGCTTGCTTCAGAGTATTACAGGTAAAGTTATTTAGAGGTGGTACAAGCTGCGACGTTTTTTTTATTTATCTAAGCCTTTTGTTACCAATGCTATTATTTGTATTTTCCATTTCCATTTTTGTATGTCCGTTTGCCAGGTTTCAAAGGCCTCCTCCAATCTTCTCGATTCTGACCTTTCTATGGCCACGCGGCCCCATGTTATTCCCGCGACCTGTCTCATGTCGCCATCTCGCCATCTCAGTGGTCTACCTCTCTTCCTTTTTCAATCCCTTGGGTCTATTGCATCTCTATTTTACTCCATTTGTCTTTTCCTCTAACCATGTGGCCGGCCCATTTCCATTATTGTCTTCTTATTTTCCAAGTTATATCTTGAAGTAGTCTTGTGTCTGATGCTACTATACACACACACACGCACTCACACACACACACACACACACACACACACACACACACAGAGAAAGACATGGTGGCACTTTCAGCTTTGTTGTTTATCGTTTTACATTAAGTTCATTTATTTTTCACGTATTTCCTTATCCCAAAATTTATAGTTTTTTGTCATGCTTATTTTTAGTATGTAGTAATAAATAAATAAAAAAGCCTTTTATTATTCCATTGGCAAATTTACACTAACAGTTGTGATATATGCAATTTTAGTCCGATATGCCTGCCAACTGGACCCCTCTTTGGGTGAAGGCCTCCTCCAAAGATTTCCACTCGTCACGATTTTTTGCCAGGTTTAACCAATTTCTGGTCTGTATTTCGTCCTTCCACCTTGCTTTTGGACGGCCTCTGTTTCTGTGCCCATGAGGTCCGCCCACAGACCACCCCCACTAGACGGAGAATGTGAGGCGACTCGCGCGCACCAACGATACGGTACGGCAGAACATTAACGTATCAACACGGCGGCCACCGTTTATTGCGTCCATGTTTATAAGGTCTCTCTACACCACTTAACACTACAAGTTACCATGTTATTTATTTAATTTATTTTTTCGTTGACGTACGCATGGATCATAAACATGGACGCAACTAACCGCTGGCCGCCGTGTTGATACTTTAATGTTCTGCCGTACCATATCGTTGGTACGCGCGGGTCGCCTCACATGCTCCGTCTAGTGGGGGGTTGTCTGTGGGTCCGCCCCATATAGTATGTAGTAGCATTAAATAATAATCTGCTCGTGATGTGCAGGGTGCGCGGTCCGATAGCGCGCTACTACCGCGCGGCGCTGCGCTACGTGGGCTGCGCGGAGGGCGGAGCCCTGCTGCCGCCGGCGGAGCGCCGCGCGCTCGCCATGCGGCTCGCCGTCGCCGCCGTCGTGGCGCCCACCGTCTACGACCTGGGCGAGCTGGTGAGTCCACAGGGAGCGCGGGCACGTGGCCGCGCGGAGGGCGGAGCCCTGCTGCCGCCGGCGGAGCGCCGCGCGCTCGCCATGCGGCTCGCCGTCGCCGCCGTCGTGGCGCCCACCGTCTACGACCTGGGCGAGCTGGTGAGTCCACAGGGAGCGCGGGCACGTGGCCGCGCGGAGGGCGGAGCCCTGCTGCCGCCGGCGGAGCGCCGCGCGCTCGCCATGCGGCTCGCCGTCGCCGCCGTCGTGGCGCCCACCGTCTACGACCTGGGCGAGCTGGTGAGTCCACAGGGAGCGCGGGCACGTGGCCGCGCGGAGGGCGGAGCCCTGCTGCCGCCGGCGGAGCGCCGCGCGCTCGCCATGCGGCTCGCCGTCGCCGCCGTCGTGGCGCCCACCGTCTACGACCTGGGCGAGCTGGTGAGTCCACAGGGAGCGCGGGCACGTGGCCGCGCGGAGGGCGGAGCCCTGCTGCCGCCGGCGGGAGATAGCGAACACCACCTTCAAGAAAAGACCGTACTCCCACCACAGGCCGGCAACGCACTTGTGACTCTTCTGGTGTAGCAAGCGTCTATGGGCGACGGTAATCGTGGACCATCAGGCGATCCCTGCTCGTTTGCCCTTATTAATATTAAAAAAAAAAACGACGGCAACTAATGCAATATTAACATATTCACATAGAAGTCGCTGAGGTGTAAAGCCTTTCAAATAAACAATGCAAAGATCGACACACAAAGCAAAAGGAAAATGCCGCAAGGTTATCTGGCGTTAGGGTGGTGGAGAGGTTAACTCGCTGGATCGCGAATATCCAACCGCCACATTACGCATCTCAATTTATCTTTGAGCTTTGATTTTTGTATCAATCGTTTGAAATCTTTAATTTGTAATTTGCAAATAGTTGGTGTCGCTGTTGGATATTTAATTTCTGCAGCGGACTGTCAAGTCCTTCTAATATCTTAAACATTGTTCGTGCTATTAAAAAAATCGCATTGAATTTAGGCACAAGATCGTTCGGTCCGTTTCCTAAATGTATGTAAACACTTTATTGTACATAAAAACAAGAAAAACACAAACTAAATCACACCACTAAATTGTTTGCTTCTCAAACTAGTTTTCATTTAAGAAATTACTCTTTCCTGAAATGTTAACAAATCATTTCCTATGATGATGTTCGTTCTGCTTCCTATAATGACCGCTTATGAGCGGTTTTTTTTTTTTTTTCTACATATTTCCTACATTTTAGGAAGCAGACAAATTGACAATGAGGACCAGTTTGCGATGAGACTTTTTAGGAATCGGGACCAAACGAACCGGAGCCCGATTTAGAAATCAGATATGAAGAATGTGTACTTGTGTGTCGGCAGCTGGCGCACCCGATCCTGGAATCGCTGGAAGGCACCCCGGATGCGTGGGCGCGCGAGCTGGTGCGCTGCGTCAGTCGCGGGGACGTGGCCGGCTTCGAGGCCGTCAGGGCTGCGGCCCCCAGCGCCGAGCTGCGCCGGCACGACCACACCACACGGCAGAAGGTCGCCATCACCTGTCTCATGGAGGTCAGTCGTCTAGACACTCATCTATCTAGCTGGTGCGCTGCGTCAGTCGCGGGGACGTGGCCGGCTTCGAGGCCGTCAGGGCTGCGGCCCCCAGCGCCGAGCTGTGCCGGCACGACCACACCACACGGCAGAAGGTCGCCATCACCTGTCTCATGGAGGTCAGTCGTCTAGACACTCATCTATCTAGCTGGTGCGCTGCGTCAGTCGCGGGGACGTGGCCGGCTTCGAGGCCGTCAGGGCTGCGGCCCCCAGCGCCGAGCTGCGCCGGCACGACCACACCACACGGCAGAAGGTCGCCATCACCTGTCTCATGGAGGTCAGTCGTCTAGACACTCATCTATCTAGCTGGTGCGCTGCGTCAGTCGCGGGGACGTGGCCGGCTTCGAGGCCGTCAGGGCTGCGGCCCCCAGCGCCGAGCTGCGCCGGCACGACCACACCACACGGCAGAAGGTCGCCATCACCTGTCTCATGGAGGTCAGTCGTCTAGACACTCATCTATCTAGCTGGTGCGCTGCGTCAGTCGCGGGGACGTGGCCGGCTTCGAGGCCGTCAGGGCTGCGGCCCCCAGCGCCGAGCTGCGCCGGCACGACCACACCACACGGCAGAAGGTCGCCATCACCTGTCTCATGGAGGTCAGTCGTCTAGACACTCATCTATCTAGCTGGTGCGCTGCGTCAGTCGCGGGGACGTGGCCGGCTTCGAGGCCGTCAGGGCTGCGGCCCCCAGCGCCGAGCTGCGCCGGCACGACCACACCACACGGCAGAAGGTCGCCATCACCTGTCTCATGGAGGTCAGTCGTCTAGACACTCATCTATCTAGCTGGTGCGCTGCGTCAGTCGCGGGGACGTGGCCGGCTTCGAGGCCGTCAGGGCTGCGGCCCCCAGCGCCGAGCTGCGCCGGCACGACCACACCACACGGCAGAAGGTCGCCATCACCTGTCTCATGGAGGTCAGTCGTCTAGACACTCATCTATCTAGCTGGTGCGCTGCGTCAGTCGCGGGGACGTGGCCGGCTTCGAGGCCGTCAGGGCTGCGGCCCCCAGCGCCGAGCTGCGCCGGCACGACCACACCACACGGCAGAAGGTCGCCATCACCTGTCTCATGGAGGTCAGTCGTCTAGACACTCATCTATCTAGCTGGTGCGCTGCGTCAGTCGCGGGGACGTGGCCGGCTTCGAGGCCGTCAGGGCTGCGGCCCCCAGCGCCGAGCTGCGCCGGCACGACCACACCACACGGCAGAAGGTCGCCATCACCTGTCTCATGGAGGTCAGTCGTCTAGACACTCATCTATCTAGCTGGTGCGCTGCGTCAGTCGCGGGGACGTGGCCGGCTTCGAGGCCGTCAGGGCTGCGGCCCCCAGCGCCGAGCTGCGCCGGCACGACCACACCACACGGCAGAAGGTCGCCATCACCTGTCTCATGGAGGTCAGTCGTCTAGACACTCATCTATCTAGCTGGTGCGCTGCGTCAGTCGCGGGGACGTGGCCGGCTTCGAGGCCGTCAGGGCTGCGGCCCCCAGCGCCGAGCTGCGCCGGCACGACCACACCACACGGCAGAAGGTCGCCATCACCTGTCTCATGGAGGTCAGTCGTCTAGACACTCATCTATCTAGCTGGTGCGCTGCGTCAGTCGCGGGGACGTGGCCGGCTTCGAGGCCGTCAGGGCTGCGGCCCCCAGCGCCGAGCTGCGCCGGCACGACCACACCACACGGCAGAAGGTCGCCATCACCTGTCTCATGGAGGTCAGTCGTCTAGACACTCATCTATCTAGCTGGTGCGCTGCGTCAGTCGCGGGGACGTGGCCGGCTTCGAGGCCGTCAGGGCTGCGGCCCCCAGCGCCGAGCTGCGCCGGCACGACCACACCACACGGCAGAAGGTCGCCATCACCTGTCTCATGGAGGTCAGTCGTCTAGACACTCATCTATCTAGCTGGTGCGCTGCGTCAGTCGCGGGGACGTGGCCGGCTTCGAGGCCGTCAGGGCTGCGGCCCCCAGCGCCGAGCTGCGCCGGCACGACCACACCACACGGCAGAAGGTCGCCATCACCTGTCTCATGGAGGTCAGTCGTCTAGACACTCATCTATCTAGCTGGTGCGCTGCGTCAGTCGCGGGGACGTGGCCGGCTTCGAGGCCGTCAGGGCTGCGGCCCCCAGCGCCGAGCTGCGCCGGCACGACCACACCACACGGCAGAAGGTCGCCATCACCTGTCTCATGGAGGTCAGTCGTCTAGACACTCATCTATCTAGCTGGTGCGCTGCGTCAGTCGCGGGGACGTGGCCGGCTTCGAGGCCGTCAGGGCTGCGGCCCCCAGCGCCGAGCTGCGCCGGCACGACCACACCACACGGCAGAAGGTCGCCATCACCTGTCTCATGGAGGTCAGTCGTCTAGACACTCATCTATCTAGCTGGTGCGCTGCGTCAGTCGCGGGGACGTGGCCGGCTTCGAGGCCGTCAGGGCTGCGGCCCCCAGCGCCGAGCTGCGCCGGCACGACCACACCACACGGCAGAAGGTCGCCATCACCTGTCTCATGGAGGTCAGTCGTCTAGACACTCATCTATCTAGCTGGTGCGCTGCGTCAGTCGCGGGGACGTGGCCGGCTTCGAGGCCGTCAGGGCTGCGGCCCCCAGCGCCGAGCTGCGCCGGCACGACCACACCACACGGCAGAAGGTCGCCATCACCTGTCTCATGGAGGTCAGTCGTCTAGACACTCATCTATCTAGCTGGTGCGCTGCGTCAGTCGCGGGGACGTGGCCGGCTTCGAGGCCGTCAGGGCTGCGGCCCCCAGCGCCGAGCTGCGCCGGCACGACCACACCACACGGCAGAAGGTCGCCATCACCTGTCTCATGGAGGTCAGTCGTCTAGACACTCATCTATCTAGCTGGTGCGCTGCGTCAGTCGCGGGGACGTGGCCGGCTTCGAGGCCGTCAGGGCTGCGGCCCCCAGCGCCGAGCTGCGCCGGCACGACCACACCACACGGCAGAAGGTCGCCATCACCTGTCTCATGGAGGTCAGTCGTCTAGACACTCATCTATCTAGCTGGTGCGCTGCGTCAGTCGCGGGGACGTGGCAGAGTCCGTTGGCGGGTTATTACCGTTCAAGTTGTTCTCTCTACTATAGTCTGACTCTCCTCTCTCCTCCCGCCCTAGGTCAGAAGGCAGAGGCCTTCCGGGTAGTGAATTTTTGCTCCCACACAAAGTCCAACTCACTGGTAGCGAGGGCTAACCAGCCCTGATACAGTTCAAGGCGGGCTTAAAAAAAGCTTAAAGCCAATTAATAGCTTAAAGCTAATTAATAGCTTAAAAGTGTTTTTTGGGTTTAGCACAGGCCTTTGATACCGTTACAATCCTATTATCACTTAAATAACCGGATGAAGACGCGCTCACATTTATTTATAGAATGATTTGAAAGCTTCTTAGCCGCTTAAAAAGTCGCTATCAATTTTAAAATAGACATTTTACGATGAAAATGCGAAGCTAGTTTGGGTGTACCACTGGGAAGCTTTATTGGTCCTACTCTGTTCATCATACTAATATTATAAAGGCGAAACTTTGTGACTGTGTTTATATGTTTTTCACTTCCTCACGCTCAATCGGCTGGACCAATTTAAATAAAATTCGCATGTATTTTAATAAATCATGTTTATATATGGCATGTATTTAACGCGGCAACAAATTAATCTGATTTAGGGATTTATAAAAAATTAAAGGGGGTAGCAAAAATAATAAGTTGGCGACTAATTGCGGAGACTAGACAGTATAAAGTAAAAAGTAGCAGCTAAGTAATCAATTTTCGGCTTTGTTTCAATATAAACTAGCATCGAGTTATGGCGACTGAATTAACTAATTAAGCGGAAATATGACAGCGGATAAAAAGTTGAAAATGGCGTACTCTAATTGTTCAATAGAGATTGCATATAAAATAAATCAAGGTCATAAAAAAGTAAAAGGAGCGCTTTTTAGGGATATAAAAAAAAAACAACCTAACCTAACCCGGCCGAGTCGGATCTTCTGCTAATATTAGTCGCCAAGTCATTATTTATAGTACCTCGCCTATGATTTCAGTAATCTTGTTTATTATTTCTGCTACCTTAAAGTAGCTGCCATTGTTTGAATTTTAAAATACCCTTAGTTTAAAGCTCATTTAATATAAACTACTACTACTCAGTGGCTCAGAGAGCCAAAGCGGGTCTTGGCCTCCGACACGAGTTTTCGCCATTTTCCTCGATCTTGCACCGTTTCCCGCCAATTGCTGTCTTGGAGTTCACGCAAATCCGATTTGACGACGTCGATCCAGTGATATCTGGGCCGGCCAACCGACCTTCGTTCTATTGGTCGTCCCAAATACGCTCCCTTAACGCCTCGATCTTCGCCCATTCTCTCTACATGACCAAACCATCGGAGACGGTGGGCTTTTGTCTCTCCAATGATATTAAGATCATTTAATATAAATGATTGTCAAAATATTTAATCGCTGACAAGTTATTATTTTAGTTGCAAATAGTTTGCTGCTCTTTAATTTTTCTGTCGCCGCGAAAATAATAAGCCTTTATATATTTCCAGATGGCGTTCAATCGCACGTCGGCGACGCGCAAGCTGACGTTCGAGGAGATAGCGCGCGAGGCGCGCGTGCCGCTGAATGAGGTCGAGCTACTCGTCATGAAGGCGCTCGCAGAGAAACTCATCCGCGGACACATCGACCAAGTTAGTACAACCTTCGTTTTTTTTTTTTTTATGTCATTGTGGGCAAACGAGCAAACGTATCGCCTGATGGTGCGCGATTACCGTCGCCCATAAACACCTGCAACACCAGAGGAGTCACAAGTGCTCGCCTACCCGGAGGACGAAGATGGAATGCCTCTATGCTAGTAATTTCACCGGCTATCTTACCCCCACACCGGAACAACAATGCGAACATTGCTGTTTGGCGGTGGGTTAGCAGGCGAGACGGTAGTAACAATCCGGACGGACCCTGCACGAGGCCCTACTACTCCAAACACATGAACATGAACAGAATATTTGTGCTTGGGTCATGGTCGTGTTATGTATTTAAGTATATATGTATATCGTCGTCTAGTACCCATAACACGAGCCTTCTTGTGCTTAATTTGGGACTAGATCGATTTGTGTGAGGTTGTCCGATATTTATTTATTTAGCCACCTATGGTCCCACCGGAAGATCAGCGCTGGCTCTCGAGCCAGCATCTTGCTGAGGTGGGACCTTTTCGTGGCACAGCCATAAAAATAGTTGCATATTGTTTTATTTTATTTAATTTTATTTTATTATAATTTCTGTCACACCTTTTATGTAATTATGTTTTGTGTCTCGTCACGAATAAATGTATTTCTTTCCTTCTTATTTGTTCCGTGTAGGTGAGTTCGACGGTGTCGGTTGTGTGGGTGCGGCCGCGCGCGCTGCCCCGCGCCGAGGCGGCGGCGCTGGCGCGGCGCCTCGACGTGTGGCGCGCGGCCGCCCGCGCCGCCGCCGACCTGCTCAGCGCGCAGCCCGACCTGCTCACGCTGTAGCCAGGTCTGCTAACCTTACTTAACTCTTTGACCGCCAAAGACGGCAAATCACGTCATCTGGAATTCGTGCCACTGACGCCAACGACGCCTATTGACGTCAAAAATTTCAATGGTCAAAAACATGCTAATACAAACCACTATATGTGTTTTTCAATCTCTGTTGATTTTGGAGCAACTTTTTTTTTTGTTTGGCGTCAGTGGCACGGTGAATTGCTTTGCCGCTTGGCGCTCTAAAGGTTAACTGCTAACCTTACTTTTCTTTTTTTAATTTTCCATTTTTTCTGCAATCAGTAAAACTATAAGCAGATTGGTTGTGTGAGGCTTGACGTTTCGAGTGTGTCCTCCAATGAGGGCATCTACTCATTTAAATTCCATTTTCTCAAACATGCAATGAAATATTGTCTTTACGTTCCTTATAATAGGCTCGGAAGTATCGCTTTTTGGGCGCAACAACTCGAGAGGACTGTAAAGGGATTTCATACTGCTTTTCAGGCCTAGGCCTGCAAAGTAACTTATTTTTGGTTTCAACAACAAGGAAGCAATACATGCCTCGTCGTGAAAACGGATTCCCGGCCTCGTATCACTATCCGGTATATACCTACTTGGCCGGAAATCCTCATTTTCCCGGCCTCTGATGTAATGTACTATTTCTTGAAGCCGGGTTCAATCTGGGAAAATATCTTTCCTTTTCAATCTTTTCGCATAGTCTCTAGCTAACCTTACTTATGATGTATTAGTGAATAATAGTTTTCAATCGTATTTTATCGGGTAAGCTCGTTTAAGTATTTCCATCCCAACTTTTTCACCGAAGTTGAAGAGAAAACATGCTAAATCCTAACTTTTCCGACAAATACGATAGAAAATGTATAATTGTATATAATCATCCTTTTTTTAATATTTATCTGTTGTATGTATATTTATCTCAAACATACAATGAAATGTCATCCTAAGAAGAGAACTGTAAAGGAATTTCATACAAAATTAATGGCCTAGGCCGGTAAGTATTTTTTTCAAACATGGCGTCTGTGCTCATGGACAGGCTAAACAGCTGTTTTGTTTTTTGGTATATTTTTTATTTCATTGCTTATGTTTGACAAAAGTAGTATACAATACATGCCTAAGGGCTTGCCGGTTTCGTATCAATATCGTATGTCTATACCTACTTACCCGGCAAACTCTTCTTTCACGTACTAGTTCTAACAGCCTTCTCAAATTGATTTGGGAGAACCCTGTTTGCGCTTACTGAAACACTGGAACTTGTTGCACATGCTCTCGAGGCACTGTGTATAATATTTTTTAAGCACTGTTGCCATTTAGTTTTATTTTATTTTATTTTGCTTCATTCTAACTTATCTTTAATTATTGTAAATGTTACTAACATATTATGGACCACTAGCTTTTGCCCGCGACTACGTACGCGTGGAACTTGATAAAAGGGAAGGGAATGTAAGAGCAATTGTGCTTTTGGTCTAATAATTACATTTCCTACAGGGTCACCGCACCCCAACAGAAGTGTTCACTCACTTTTCAATCTTTTTAGGTATAATTTCCAAAAACTATCTCTATGCCAAATTTCATCAAAATCGATTCAGCGGTTTAAGCGTGAAGAGGTAACAGACAGACAGACACACATTCGCATTTATAATATTAGTATGGATTGTCTGAATTAAATGATTTTGACTTTGTTCTGTCCATCTGTTTCTGTGTTGCCAGCGGTGTATCATAATACTCCCCGATTCCCTCGTTACCTGTACGAATCTCATAAAATCGTGAGTGTTAATCGAAACTTAACAAAATGCTTTTCTTATTTCAGATTGGCGGCAGGTTCCGAAGATATCCGCTAATATAACCCATAGAGTAAATTTGTATTAAACGCAAAAATAGACATTCATGTTGCTATAAAAATTAATAAAATTATTTAAATCTCATTATTTGTGTTTTATCTCTGAGCTAGCACTTCAACGTGTTACAGACCCCACAGCAAAAAAAGTTGTGCTCCAAAATCAAGAGAGAAAGAAATGCACTTTTTTTAGGGTTCCGCACCCAAAGGGTAAAAACGGGACCCTATTACTGAGACTTCGCTGTCCGTCCGTCCGTTCGTCCGTCTGTCTCCAGGCTGTATCTCAAGAACGGTGATAGCTAGACAGTTAAAATTTTCACAGATGATGTATTTCTATTGCCGCTATAACAACAAAAACTAAAAATAAAATAAAATAAATATTTAAGGGGGCTAACCGTGTGCTGCTCTGTGGCGGCGCCACCATAATGAAAATCAATGAATTATAAAGAAAGGTACACCATGTAGATATTAATATGTTTTTGGCTGTAGGTACCTGTACCAGGGAACGAAATAATGGAAATTTTTTGTGGCGCCGCTGCAGAGTATGCTCCCCAGCGGCGCCACAAAAAATTTCAGACAGAGAACTCATAGATAGAAATGACATTAGCTATTATTTTCGTATAGAAATTGATGTACTAATGCTATTTATTTTGTGCACGTATTGATCAAAATCACTATTAATAAGTGATTTTATTTATTTTTAATGATTCCGCGTTCTAACCTACCACTACGATAAACTTGTAAACATTCTGACGTTTATTTTTTTTACAAAACAGTAGGGACCAACGAAAACTAACATAAACAGCCAAGTGAAATAAATTAAATTTAATTAAATCACGAATGAATAATGTCAAATTTCCATACGTACGCAATAAATAGCACTAGTACATCAATTTCCATAAGAAAATGATAGCTAATGACATTTCTATCTATGAGTTCTCTGTGGCGCCGCTGCAGAGTATGCTCCCCAGCGGCGCCACAAAAAATGACCATTATTTCGTTCCCTGGTACAGGTACAGCCAAAACCTTCAAGGTACATCATTTCACTATATAATTCATTGTTTTTTATTATGGTGGCGCCGCCACAGAGCAGCACGCGGCTAACCGAGTCGGACTCGCACTTGCCCAATTTTTTTGACATGACTTGAACAGTATTAGAGCTGTTTAGCCCTCACTGGGGCTCGTCCAGAACTCATGTGATCGTATTTGACCTACTTTTGAAAGTCGAATCTTATCATGTGATATTTCTGATTAAATTTTCAATGCCTTTGATAGTTGCGCGTAGTGTTTTTTGATGTTATAGATGGTGGTGAAAAGGTTGAGGCGTTTTTTTGAATGCTTATGGCAGAATAATCTATGGAGTGCATCTACGCTAAAAAGTAGCAGATATATGCTCGTTTTGTATAAAACCTGACCAGAGAACCAGGTAGGGAGTATAATATGTAATGTAAATTCGTCCGCGTAAAAATTTGTAAAACTTCGTATAATGTCTATCCCTGTACCAAAATTGGGCAAAATCTGTCCAGCCGTTTTGGCGTGACGAGAAGACAAAGACACTTTCACCACCAGATGGCGCCGTGCGCCCATTAAAATCCGTGCTGTTAAGATTTTCCTGAATTAATGACAAGATGAAGTCTTTCCCATCGCCTGGATGTCCTAATAGGGTGAAACGGGGAAGGCAGAAATCATTTGTGCAATACCCGCGCCCACTCCGATAGAAGAATAACAAGCTGGCAACTTTGCGGCAATGTTCGAGGCTCCATCATAAATTAGTTGGACATTATATTGTATTGTCGTCCAATTTACATGTGTATTTAAAATCTCAGATCTAATACTGGGAAGTTAGATAAAAACTTACAATATTACCCATTACGTTAACATTCACAGAACTCGCGGAACTATTTCTAAGGAGGAGAGTTGACTTTGCGTGTTTGCAGGAAACGAAGTGGCGTGGGTCAAAGGTGCGTAACATTGGCGAGGGATACAAAATGATGTATACTGGATCCCCTGAAGGACGAAATGGAGTAGCAATAGTTGTCAGCCAAAAACACCTGGATAACATCATTGAAGTTAAACGGATAAGTGATCGCATAATGTATATAAAGGTTCTAGTTGAGGGCGAAACCGTGAATATCTTATCAGCTTATGCGCCACAAAGTGGGTGCAGAGACAGCGAGAAAGAGGCCTTCTGGACGGCGTATGATGATATCCTCCAGCAGATACCGAATGGCGAAACGTGTGTTGTTGGCGCAGATCTTAACGGCCATATAGGCACCAAAAGTCACGCATTTGGGCGAGTTCACGGAGGATATGGTTATGGTACCTTAAACGATCCTGGTAAAACCATCCTTGCTAGTGCCATTTCTCACGATTTAGCTATCGTCAATAGTTTCTTCAAGAAAGCGCCTGAACACCTTATCACCTACAAAAGTGGCCCTCATAGCACGCAGATTGACTACATATTAACAAACAGAGTAAACATCGGTCGAGTGAAGAATTGTAAAGTGATTCCTGGCGAATGTGCAATTTCTCAGCATCGTATTGTGGTCATGGACATGACCTTTCGACAAAAATCTAGGCCAAAGCCGGAAAGAGTGCCTGAAATCACGAAGTGGTGGTTACTCAAGGGTGAAAAGGCCGAAGAGTTCAGACAAGAATTTGAAAGTGTGACCATAAATATGGAGGATGATGTCAATACCATGTGGAAACAGTTAGTATCGAATATTATGAAGGCGGGAAATAAAATCTTAGGCCGCACGAAGCCCGGTAGACGAACACCTAAAGAAACGTGGTGGTGGAATGCCAGTGTCCAGACAGCTCTCAAAGATAAGAAAGATGCTTTTAAGTTCTGGCAGACCACTGGAGCAGACGAGGATAGAGAGGCTTATAAAATAGCGAAAAAAGCGGCAAAGAAAGCTGTAGCCATTGAGCGACAAAATGCCACGGGAGCACTGTATGCAGCACTCGAAAGTAGAGAGGGACAAAAGGAGATCTACAAGATATCTAAGGCTCGGAATAAGGCATCACAAGACCCAGTTAAAACTAGGGTTGTTAGAGGCACAGATGGGACAATGTTACATAAGGACAAAGACGTCTTGGGAGCGTGGCATGCCTATTACGAACAACTTTTAAACACATCTACAAGAACTGTTTCACTTCCCGAGGTTACTAAAAACCTTGGTCTTGTACCATTAATAACACCACAAGAAGTTAAGGCTGCACTAAAAAGAATGGCAAATAAGAAATCCCCTGGGCCGGATGGGATCCCTATTGAAGTATGGAAATGCCTTGGAGAAAAGGGTATTTATCTTTTAACGCATCTGTTCCTCAAAGCCATGGAATCGACACAAATACCGGACGCTTGGAGATTGAGCACCATCATACCTCTCTACAAGGGTAAAGGTAGTAGATATGAATGCAATAATTACCGTGGCATTAAATTGATGAGCCATACAATGAAGCTCTACGAAAGAGTCATTGATGCCCGTTTGAGATCGGAAAGCATTCTGTCTAGCAACCAATATGGCTTCGTTCCTGGTTTATCCACGATGGACCCGATGTTTGCAATTAGCATGATAGCACAGGAGTTTCGGGCAAATAACAATCCTTTGTACATGGCGTTTTTAGATATGGAAAAGGCATTCGATCGAGTACCTCGACCTACAATCTGGTGGAGTCTTCGCAAGAAAAATATCCCGGAAAGGTACGTCGACATCATAGCTGACATGTATAAGGACGTCAAGTCCACAATTAGAACCACAGTGGGGCAGACTGCACCAATAGCAGTGACTGAAGGGGTGCATCAAGGTTCGGTCTTAAGTCCATACCTCTTCTGTTTGGTGATAGATGCACTCACTGAGAATGCTCAAACACTGGCTCCATGGTCCTTTATCTATGCAGACGATGTAGCTATCTGCTCAACATCTCGGAATGAGTTGGAACAGGCACTGAACGAGTGGAAGCGTCAGCTACAGATGGGTGGTCTAATGTTGAGTGTTTCTAAGACCCAGTACATGGTGTGTAATAAACCAGGCCCTTTGGAAGACCCTCTCGTAATCGACGGACAACAAGTCATGAGATGCGATGAGTATAAATACCTAGGTACCATGTTGCACACCACAGGAGATTTGGAAGCAAACATTCAGCATCGTATTGCGGCCGCCTGGCTGAAGTGGCGGGAGCTGACTGGCGTAACCTGCGACCGTAGAATGCCTGTTAAATTGAAAGGCCTCGTATATAAGAGCATGATCAGACCTGTTCTAACGTATGGCAGTGAAACATGGGCAGTTACCCAGCGCCAAGTTAATACCGTCCAAGTTGCCGAAATGAAGATGCTTCGGTGGATGTGCGGAGTGACGAGACTCGACAAGATACGCAACGAGTACGTTCGCGGTAGTCTCGGAGTACGCGACATCGCCGACAAGCTGCAAGAGAGTAGGCTGCGATGGTTTGGACACGTGAAGAGAAGACCTCCAGAGTACATCGGAAACACAGTGGCCAATCTAAACATGCAGGGGGTCCGAAGGAGGGGAAGACCGAAGACCAGGTGGTTAGATGTGGTCCGAAAAGACCTTAGTTCCTGCGGAGTTACTGAGTCAAAGACGTCAAATAGAGCGAAGTGGAAAGAGAAAACGAAGAAGGCAGACCCCACCATCAAATGGGAATAATAATTGCCAAGGAGAGAGAGAGAGTTAACATTCACAGACAGACACCTAGGCAGGTGAAATTAAATAAATAAAATAAATAGAAGACTGTAACAAATAATCACTGAAATTATTTTTAAATTGGCGAACCATGTGGTAGATTTTTTTTTGTTTATTCATAGGTGTCGGTTTTATCTTCGATAAACTATTATCTGATTAGCTAACAATAAAAGTACGCCTAGAATTATAAATAAAAAACTCTTACTCCAAGACTTGGACAGACACAAGATACATTTTAAAAAGTCTAAATCAGTGATTTATATCCAAAACGCAATAATACTTGCCTACCTAACACACCCTTGTTAGCCAGTGTTTAAAAACTTGAAACAAATTGAGTGTTGTAACAAAATCTAATATTAGACGGCTATAACAGCTTTCTTTCATGAAATCAAGAAAACAATTTAGAGTTTAATTTACGTTGTTTATTTGGAGAACAAAGAAGAAACAGACAAATAAGTTTAACCTTTCGTAAGTGGTAGCCAAACTTTAGAAAGTAAAAGAATAGATTCGAATGGCTCGTCAGGATCCTTAACAAACACAGAGGAAAGGTTAAGACATTAATAAAATCGCGAAGCCGTTCATAAAGTAAAATATGTGACATTTTCAGTCATCATTTTTCATAACTACACAGATTAATTTTAATTTTTGAAATAACATAATCACGTTACACATAAATTAATTAATTACATATCTGGAACATGATTCATCGAAATTTTACTTTACTTTAATCTTGAATATCCCGCCACTTTCAATTCACGTGACGTTAGATAATGTTGCCATGTTTACTCCGACTATGCTAGTATCGAATAATCGATTCGAGTTTAATGAGGGCATCTAAATCAACATACCTTTTACTAATTAAATAATAAGAAACTAATTCTAAAAAAATATCAAAAAAAGGATGCTTATGCGTGATATGTGAACATAATTAGTCAATAAAACGGCAATGTTATCACTTAAGTATGGAGTAAAGTGCACGCCACTCGCTAGCATATTACAAATGGCGACCGCGTGACGGATGTGGTCGATGGGAGGATGCAACTGCAATGTTATAAATAAGTGGAAATAGCAGTGTTTTTTGAACACTTCACCAACTAGGATTATGGTAAGTGATAACGATATTAAGTGATAATTACAATTACGTAATGCATTTTGTTTTTGTTACAAACTCGAGTCGTCTCTCTCGTTTGTTATGATTCCTTGCTGTCATTATTTACAATCGGGGACGTATATCCGTCTCCCTCTGTCGCGGTTTCCTCGCAATAGGTTTTTCATTTTTACGACCCCGCGCGACTGAGACGGAAAAGCGGGTCCGATGGAAAAATATGAACAATTTCGTGCTCTTAAAAATTATTGATTTTTCATCGTTAAAAAACATCAGAGTCCGCTAATTGCATCGCAGAGCCCGCGCGCACAGCCGTGAGTATCGCATACATTTCAGTTGTTTTCCCTACAAGGTTGTGAAAAGTCACATTTTTCAGTGTAATACCACCATTTTAGTACCTATTGCGTTGCTTGGTGCCTATTTGTAAAACTAATGTTAGGTGCGTTTAAATATTGATTTTAGAAGGCCCGCCGGAGTGAGTCAGGTCGAATGTTTATAACATTACTTGGGGCCTGCGTTATACTATTTTGGGAACGGCCAAATGTTCCAATGCTCATGTTCGAGCCATCATTAGGTTCCCGACCGCTCTAAAAGCCAAAACTCTTGTGATTCATTTATCTGTATTAGCCAGGTAAGTGCATAATTTTAATTTTTCCGTGCTCCATTTTGAGTAATGTTCTTTTTTATCGGTCGAATAACCAAACCTGATGTTTACTGCCTCATGAACGTGTCGTGATAAGATAGAGCGCCGAGCGCAAGGTTTTAAGGTCTTTAATGTATTTTAAAAACTTAAAATCTCTACGTGACTTTTTTCTAATTGACATTGCCAGTCTTTAATCTTATAGGAATCGAATTAAGTTTAGCAAACCTAATTATAAAAAAAATGCTTATTGGTGTTATATAAAAACTCATAAAAAAAATATTTTCCTGGTACTTTTTTATCTAATAACGTATCAATTCGAAGGGTCGTTCTGACGTTGCTGGTTTGAGCGTTATCAGATCGTGATTCGCCATTCGAAGTCAAAACGTTTTATCTTGGTTTCGCAACACGAGACCCAAATAACTTGCGTTTCCTGGAACCGTGAGGTCGTAAATAAACATGCGCCGTGCAAGACAAGTGCTTTATTTGAATTTGTATTTGTGATGTATTTTTAACCGACTTCAAAAAAGGAGGAGGCTCTCAATTCGACTTTTTTTTTTACTTTACGCGATCACTATTTGATTATTTTTTTGTTTGGTAGAGTAGACCATACTATAGAGCTGGTCCCCCATACATACACATGAGAAAATCGACAAAATATATACTAATATCGCTCACTGAAAAAGGTAATATTTTGTGCAAAAATATTATTTATTATGTCTTTTAAATGTTGCATTTTGTGTAAATATATTTTTTTAATAGTCTACATTTTGTATCACAAGTTTATGTTTTTTTGTGGTTTCAATTACAGAAACTACATACGTACTTAATAGATCCATGGGTCTAAAACACCATACAATAATGCTTTTCCATTTTAAGGATTTTACATTTTCACTTACCGAACGAATCAAAGAGGTCACATTTTTTTTAATATGTAAACAAACTTCTTCATTCAAATGTATTCCTCCGTTCAACTCCTTACTTGACTTTCAAATAATCCTTGCTCAGTGATTATCTACATCTTTAAAGAATAATTGTTTAAAATGTCAAGTTCTCATGTCCTAACCTGGATCATTTTAGCCTTGTCTGGCGATGGTTAAGTCTCGAAACTGTTTAATATTGATGCAAGACGTTTAATATAATTTCACTTTATCTATTTTGGTTTGATATACCATTATACCATTGCTTTGAATAATGTAACGATATAATGTCGTTTTAGATAATTTCCAAATGATATAATGAGATATATAATGAGTTAGGTGCTACATAGCTAAAAATTTACAAATCAGCGCTTGTTTGCCAGGTTAGGTTCGTTAGGTAACTTGCGTCGTTCAGAGCGAAAATTAAAGCCCTTGCGGGGACAATTAGAGAAAAACAAATGAATACAAATAACCGTAATATCAAATGTTACATTATATTAAATAACTATGTCAATTTATTGTATACCAAGTGTATGTTAGTTTTTCTGAAATTATATAAAATATTACGGACCCGTTTAATATGCATACCTGGCAAGAACATTAAATATCTAATTAGAATTGGTACTTGTAACAAAAACATAACCTGATCTCGAGAAACTACTTTAAACTGTTTACAGCGAAACAAAAATACGTGTTCGATTGAAGTGTAACGATTTATTGACCTTCAAAATTATATACGTTTCTTGAGTGATGTCAAAAATATAAAAAAAAAATTAGGATCCAATTGTAACTACTCTTCAGTAGGGATAGAAGAGTGCTTGTTAAAAAAAATATTGTCTACGAAGCGCAACTAATTTTTCATACGTATTTAATTTAATTTTCAGTTGCTTCAGTTGTTTGAATCTGATGAATGAATAAAGAATAGGAAACAAGGTTTGTGAATGTTCTTTTTTGTGTTCCTTTAGCAGATGTCGAGTGACTACTCCGAGGCAAAGACGATCTTTCTACGTGTTCGTCACCATTTATTAGTGGTCGGCGCATGTATTTTTTTCTTTCTAATATCACCCGTCGGCATCGTCGCTTATCTCCAATATACATGAGTGATTCAGTCTTGTGAAAACGTCTTTATTTGTATTTAAGCTACATCCTCCCCTTTTTCACTTCCGCTTTGATTGCGCTTTTTCATAATTGCTTCCGGAGGATACTTTCTAAAATTATCATTTAACACTATAAACCTGCTATAAATTTAACCCGAAAAGGTATCTTAGAAATGCCGACAGGGTCTTAATACATATCAGAGGATCTTAATTCAGTTATTTTAGTCTGAAGGTTGTTTATTTGAGGCGATTGTTTACTGCAAAGAAACAATTATAATGAAATCACGAAATTGATTTGCAACTCTTGGGTCGATATAATTATCATTTCTCTCTTTGGTCTTTAATCCACCGAAGATTAAGCATCGAATTTTTCAATATTTTAAATTCTTGAGAAACGCGAGTCGGTAACCCGATCGAAACATACAAATTGTCTACTTTTCGCTTTTAATAGTGTACCTAAACATTTGGATTTAATTTACATTTGATTCCGGTTTAATAAAAAAAAATCTTTAAAAATGTTTCACTATTGTTGGCTGAGGTCTCCCCGTCCGTCTTTATGAACTGTATTGTTGAATTTAGCAAATGTCCCGAATAACATAAATAGCGTGGTGATTATTTAGGCCTGTTTTTAGGTCAGGTAGTCTCCTCTCTAAACTAATCGGACGAAGATTGTTTGAGATTTAGTTATTAACTTCCTGAGCCTCTTCGTGTTTATACAATTTATATTATATTTTTATTATTTGTATGTTAGCCATGGGCCACATGTGCTCAAAATAAATATTTTTATTTCATTCAATAGAGTACCTAGAGAAGTAGTGTCCAATTATTGAACGTCATGCACCATGTATAGGAGTATCATTTACCGGTCTGCCAGCTACTGTTCAGACAGAGAATTTCAAAAATCCCCAAAAAAAAAATAATTGTTGTGATACGATCGCAAATGGGGACTACTCTTTCCGCTATGTTCCTTTCGTTCAATTTGATAGTCTTGTACTTCACTTCTTCCTTTTTAGGGTTCCGTAGCCAAATGGCAAAAAACGGAACCCTTATAGATTCTTCATGTCTGTCTGTCTGTCTGTCTGTCTGTCTGTCTGTCTGTCTGTCCGTCTGTCCGTCCGTATGTCACAGCCATTTTTTTCCGAAACTATAAGAGCTATACTGTTGAAACTTGGTAGGTAGATGTATTCTGTAAACCGCATTAAGATTTTGATGAAAAAATAAAAAAATAATAATAAATATTGGGGGCTCCCCATACTTAGAACTGAAACTCAAAACATTTTTTTTTCATCAAACACATACGTGTTTGATGAAAAAAATCTATCCAAAAAATCTATATGGATAGGTCTTCAAAAATGATATATATAAATATTTTTTTTCTAAACCGAATAGTTTGCGTGACAGACGCTTCCAAAGTGGAAAAAAGTTGCCCCCCCCCCCCTCTAACTTCTAAAATAAGAAAATGAAAAATCTAAAAAAACATATGATGTACATTACTATAAAAACTACCAACGAAAATTGTTTTGAACGAGATCTAGTAAGTAGTTTTTTTTAATATTTTAATACCTAACTTTGCACCTAAAATTCGTAGGTGTGATCGTAAGCTGTGTGAACTTCATGGTGTATGCTGCCACCAGTCTTCTTCACTAGCTCATACCATCCCATAAGCTCTACTCGCGTACCAATCATTTGATGTAATATGATCTGCTTCTTCAGATAATAATATATTCGAAGGACATCGCGTAATCTATCCGACGGCGAAAGCACGGTCATGGCATGTGGTAAAATATAAATATTTCTTTTTTTCTTCTTCATAAACCATGTGATGTTGAGCTTCCTCGAAATGGATTGAATCAATTTGACATTAAACATAAAATATGACCAATTTGTTACTTTGCCTTCGGGAAATACGTACAAGATATTGTGTTCTACATTCGTTTTGTGGCGGTCCTGTCGGTTATATCTTGGTTCTAGAATAGATATCGTGAACGATCCTAGGCAGGGCAGTTAGGAAGGAATGAAATGTGTATAATTGTACATATTATGTAAATTATGTTACGTAACGACCATGCAGGAACGTCCAAGAGATATGTAATTGTCTGCCTTGTTTGTTATTGTTAAATTATGTATTTCGTCCATCACATTTGCTTCAGGCCGCACCAGCCATTGTTTACTGTTTACTACCCCAATAAAGTGACATCATTTAAGTAACTAATAATCTAAATCAAATACTGATGGCCATATATATACCATGTATATAACCGGTGAGGTATGTGTCCAAATCAAAACCCTTGGGGCTATGTCTGTCTGTACTACATTTTATTGGCATCGCCTGTTTTAGATTCTTTGTCATACAGATTTAGAATCCATAAACGGTTGCATTGTTTGATTTACCCGAAAACGGTAATTTTCGTTCCTAGTTTTCCTATAATTTCCGATTCCGTTTATAGCAAATTATGTATTTTTCTAAATTGTAAACTCTAACCAGTGCGGTATAACTTTGTTGTCCTAATCCTAACATTATAGGACTGAATTGTAACCTTCCACCAATCCTGGAAAACTAGTTTTGTCGGACAGTATTTATGTAGAAAAGGCTATTTGATTACTCTGTGCGTCTAGTAGCCTGCAATTAGTTTCCTTTATTTCTCTAGTAGCGCCCCGCGGTGTTACCCACCCATCTCACAGGAAAACTTAATTTCTCGGGGTAAAAAGTAGCCTATGTGTTAATCAAGGGTATCACTATCAGCTACCTCCGTACCAAATTTTATCAAATTTGGTCCAGCTGTTTGAGCGTGAAGAAGTAACAAACATACAAATACACTCATAAACTTTCGACTTTATAATATTTGTGGTATTTGAAGCCAAAATTTACGTTATTTTCTGGCTATCATTTTACAATCAGCCAATGGTAATTTAAATCATAATATATAATTAACATTTGTTTATTGAAAGGGCGCACGCAACGTTCACCGCGTTCTGTCGACTCGGCAGTTCATCGGCAATTTGGCAGATATTTGCCCTCATTTTAATTGCTCAAATGCCATACTTTTCATAATTGTCAATATTACTTTAATTTTAACGTTCTAAACAGTCAATCATTAATAAATGCACAAATGTTAATTGGAGGTTATTACACTATTACTTAAATATATATAAACGTATGTCAACGTATAGTGATTTTTGCATTATAGTATAGCTAGTAATTGAGAATTTTTCCATCTTTGTAATTATTTTCTTTTAAGATATTTGGAGTTACATTACGATCATGATTTTTATTTAATTTACTGTAATTTTACTATGTTTTCAATTATAGCACATTTTATCGCAACAAAAAAAACAGCCCTCAAAAACATGAAATTCGGAGTTATGACACTTCACATCCGATGCGGACCCTTCAAAAATCAAACTCAAAACTTGAGGGTGTATGCTGCAGACGCCCAGCCCGTAGGGGGGTCCGGCCGTCGACCTTAGGGGCGCAGAGGGAGCCCGAAATAGACTGAGCGGGGGTCTGTGCCGGCTATATCCGTCGCGGCTTGAGGCCACGGCGTGATAGGACGGACAGACATTCAAGAGAATATTAGTTTAAGCAAAAGAAAAATAATGCCGTAAAAATATTACAAAAATCTGTCCGTCAGTATTTTTGTATATGTTAATTTAGATTTTGTCGATTTTCTCAATAGAAAAGGCTAGGCCTTGAAAAACAATTAATTGCGTATTTTTTTTGTGTGAGCCTAATAAATAAATAAAAATAAAAGACGAAACAAGGTCAAAAATCTTGTATAATAAGCTACTTACTGAAAATGGCAGTTATATAAAAAGGGTTTACGTATTGAAATTTACGTGCCGTGTTTATATGTCGTGAAAAATAACATTGCATTTTATTCAATTAAATAAAGTGGCTTATCTTTTTAAGTCCCAACACTACTAATAAACACAATTTTACCAGTATTTTTATTTAGAATATTCTTAACGTTAACTAATTTCTTTTTTCAGTAAACGTGTTAAGTACCGAAATTCATTGCCGTATATTGTCATTCAATGACCATACAACGCATTGGTTTTATACTTATTATTACTCATATACATTAATTATTTACATACGATAATCAATTTAAACAAAATAGATTTTTCATCGATATAATTCGTGTATTCAGTTTATTTTCCGCTCGAATCGTAGAAAAACGAAGACATGCACGGGTCAACGTACCAGGGAGACGTAGGGTCACACTCTTTATCGATTTTCCCGCTTTTTGTTTGTAACTTTTACCCTCCATCTCCCTCGCACACGAAAATTGTGTTTATGGCTTCATGTGTTTTGTTAGTTTTTTCGTAGCTTTTAAATTTTAATGAATCTGGGCTTGTAATCATTTTTTTTATATCGAAGTACTAAACGTGGTTTATATTCGGTGAAATTGGTGGATTACTGCCTGCAACTCGTGTGAAAATAGGAAAAAGTTATTCGTTACGGGAACGTATTTGAACGCGTTCATATGGGTACCTATATTATGTGCACTAATTGTTACTCACGTCACGTTTCATTCAGAAGTTGGACGTAATAGATATAGATATAGGCCTACTCTAATTTATCAAAACCTTAAAGCTATATATTTTTTAAGCGCTGTTGTCTTTTTTTCAAACCAACGAATCGTTTTAAGTATTTAGTTCAAATATTTATATTGACATATTTGGATCGATTAATAATCGATTAGAACACATATTGACGTACTAAGATTTTTGCTGTCTGGCAACATTTTCGATAACAGGATTGGATTTGGTTTAAATACTTGGAGCTTTTTTATGTTTATTTTTTATTTATGTTATCGCGATTTAATCATTCATAGCAGTTTTTTGTTATAATATAAATAATGAATCACCTTATATTAACCTATTGCTTTTCTTTTACAGGTATATAAATAAGAAGCAAGTGGCAGTATTCAAAATATATTTCTAGTCTAAAAAGTTTCTACGAAAAAAGTGAAAAAGTATTAAAATTGTACTTAATTATATTTATATATTATACAAAAAATCTGTGATAAAACGTTTTTGGACCGTGCAATTTTTTACAAGTGTGTGTTTGCCAAAGATAATGGTGTTAAGTTTTCTTTTATGATTGTCTGTGGTCGAGTTTCGTAAATGGAACAAAAGATGGCGCTGCCACCGCAACAGTTCTGCGTCCGGTGGAACTCCTACCATACCAACTTACAGGTAAGTCGAATGCATGGACCTAGTAAATACTATAGTATACCTGGACTGCTCATTGCTTCGTTCGAACGAGCCAAGTAAGAAAGCCGCCAAGGGGGCAGTTTATCCCACTCTGCTGGGGTAACCAAATATTTAGCAATAAAGAGGGACTCATCCTTACTCCATTTTATTACAAGTTTGGCTCGGTTTGTAGACACCTGCCTACTGAGCCGGCGGTCCCGGGTGCGACTCCCGGCCGGGGCAAATATTTGTATGATGAACTCGAATATTTGTGCTTGGGTGATGGTTGTTCTATGTATTTAATTATATATTTATCTATATAAGTACGTATATCGTCGTCTAGTATAACACAAGCCTTCTTGAGCTTAATTTGGGACTAGATTGATTTGTGTGAGGTTGTCCGATATTTATAAAAAAAATGAAATAAAATTAAGTCTAAAAATGTATTTCGGCTGGCACTGTAGCTAGAATTTATTTTATATATACCTATGGAAACTCATAAATAAATATAGTGAATGTTAGGATGTTAGCTACTATGCCAGCAATAACACATTTTTGGCTCCTGTTATTTTAACAGAACGCAGCAATCCCGTAACTGTTAATTTGATTTGATAAACGACAAACTCCGTTAAGTCATACTTAAAAACAAAACAAACAAAAAACATATTCTGATGTACGTGGACATGAACTCATTTATGAGGATATAAAAAAGTGGTTATTTGTAGGGTACCATAAATTAATTAGGGAGGTAAAACTGTAAGTATACCGTTATTTTATAAACTACCTGTATAACTCTGTTTTACCAATGCAAGACTACGCAATACTTTTTATTACTGTACTAACGGTTACTAAGTATATGGCGAAATAAAAAGCAAAAAAAAGCTACTTCAAAAAAACTAAAAAGCTAAAAATAACCCATTTAAGTACAGATTACGTTTGAATCACGTTTTGAAGACGATGCCAAACCACTCATTTATTATATTTTTATATTATTTAAGTATATTTTTTTGTTTTTAGTGATTCATATAAAATACTTATGGCGGGGTGATCTGGGTCTTAAAGGCATACATCTCGTTTGAGTTATCTCCTAACTTCGGTTCTACGATTGCTACTACTACTACGATTACTTAGGCGGGTAGCAATGTTCTAGGTGGGCTCGCCCTGCGGGCCCTTGGGCTCGCGCGCTACGCCGTCTCTGGGACGCTCCGCACCTTTGGTGCTACACGGAGCTCGGCCTGCGGCCTCGTGGGGGGACGTTCGCCCTTAAGCCTGCGGCCCTCGGTCGAACTAAAATATTAAAGTTTGTTGTCCGATATTTTCTGAATTTGACCGAATTTTTTAAATTCGATTTCAGATTCCGACTCCGGGGCCCCAAAAACTGCCTGATACCGAATTTCACCCCCTCGGATTAATATGAAATTTTCTCCATACAAATCTTGTTTTTCCGATATTCTCCGAATTTGACCGAATTTTCGGACACCGATTCCAGATTCATATTTGTGAGCCCCAAATGCCCCCCGATATCGAGTTTCAGCCCCCTAGCACCAACTTGAAATTTAGAAAAAAAAGTCGCCATTTCGATTTTTTTTTTTCACGACTGTACTCGGATGGAGGCCCCCTATGACATTTGGTCGAGCACCTCCCACCTGAGCCAACCGTTTACGAGATACGGGTCTCTTAAAAAAAATCCCATACATTTTTTTTATAATAGAAAAAAAAACCTTTTTGGAATCAGGGGGCCCAAAGCCCCCTACATACCAAATTTCAGCTCGCTACGACCATTTTGAAATTTCGACGCCTATTAACCACCCTTAGATAGCGAAGGATTATCGACATCGTAGTATAGTTAAAACGACATTACTGCAATAGTGCAATGCTCAGATTGTTTTTAGTACGAATAATATTTTCGAAGTAAAACATAGATCGGAATTATCCGGTAATTTTGTAAATTCATTGTCACTCTTTTAGTACTTTATCAAAGTTTGACATGCTTTCATATTAATATATGATACCATATATTACCTGAAAAAATATACTATAGCCACCAAAAGATTTCCTTTTGCAACCTTTAATTCCAGTTACCATGATGCAATTATTAGTATGTAATTTTTTAAATAATCAGAAAAGATACCATTAAGCACTGTCAAAAATGCTGACAGTTTTCAATCATATTAATAAGATTTCAAATTTAAAGGTTTTATCCTGCCCTAACATAAAATTATTTTTATATACTAACGGATTGTATAACTTTCATAATTTTTTCCGTTAGTTTCTTTGGTGACGCGTAAGAAAGTTTAGCGAATAAAATATTTAATTATTTGAAGTGAATAGTGTTAATTTAAAGAAAAGTATAAACTACTAATAACTACCATTTTATTTGAAAACTACTAATTATTACTATTTTTTGTGACTGGCAATATTAGAAAGGGACACACTACCTATCTGCGAGCTGTCTCTGTCTTCCCGTGACCCCTTCACCCGTAAAATATACTTTATGTATCTATACTAAGATTTAATTTTGTGTGAACACTTATTCTGAGTTCGCACTCCTGTTGTCTTAAATATAAGCTCCTTGGTCGAATGCTTGTTAACTTTTTAATATCTACTCATATCGCCACTTATTTATTTAACCAAGGCTATTTAATATGTCACTTGTCAAACTCAACTCTAAATATCAAACAACCTCACTAACGGACCATGGCGTTTGACTATCCTTTAAAAAAAAGATTTAAAGGATAGTCAAACGCCATGGTCCGTTAGTGAGGTTGTTTGATATTTAGAGTCATTAACTCATAATGGAAAAATGCTTACTGGTTGGAAGAGGACGCGGACAAACACCGGGTGGGCGCGTTGATTGGTTGGTTCAAAGGCCAAGTAGTCGGACGATGAAATCGGGCTCATCTGAAAGTTATTATCTGTTTAAAATATAATAATTTCTTCTTCCCGGACTTTCCAAGGTCACTAATAATTATTTTTAAGAACTTTAGTGTAGGCCGCTGTTTTTTATTGAACAAGTTTTATTTTTTGATACAGTGACATTCTGACAAAAAATACAGACCTGAAAAAATCTTAATAAAATAATTCGTGATGTTTTGAATTTTTTTTTCTGTATATGTAAAGAAATATAAGAAAAGCCATAAAATAACCGAAATCTACGACAACTATACTAAGGAAATATATAAAAACAGTGGTTAAGTCCTCTTTCTAAGTGGAATACAGAAAAGTAATAAAATTGTAGTCTTAAAAATATGAAATGTTGTCAATTAATATAAAAAAATACAAATGGCGGTCTTAATGCCTTAAGGCATTATCTACAAATACATAAATACAAATACAAATTCTTTATTGGTAACACCAAGTTACATGTCAACAATTTTGAGCATAGGTATTAGGTAGGTAGGTACTTACTTATTTTACAAATACCACCACCAGTCAACCACTGGGTTCAACAGAAATATGTAGTCGGTACTGGATTAAGATATTTCCGAAGCTATTTATATTAGCATATTTATTTCAGACTAGATTTTACTACGTACGCGTGGAACTTGATAATAGGGATTATTAAAAGCGCCTAAGCAGATGTAAGAGCAATTGTGCTTTTGGTCTAATAATTACATTTCCTACAGGGTCACCGCACCCCAACAGAAATGTTCACTCACTTTTCAATATTTATGGGTATAATTTCCAGGATGAAAACTATCCTATGTCCTTCCTCGTATCTTAAACTATCTCTATGCCAAATTTCATCAAAATCGATTCAGCGGTTTAACCCTTCGTATGCGGTGTCCCGTATCCGTCCTATAGAGATATAGGTAAAATACGGGGAGGCGGCATACGAAGGGTTAAGCGTGAAGAGATAACAGACAGACAGACACACTTTCGCATTTATAATATTAGTATGAATTTGTCGACTAAAGCGATATTCCCTTTTTTTATCTGACAGGCGGTGTTCCCCCGTCTCCTGCTGACGGAGCAGTTCGCGGACGTGACCCTCGCGTGCGAGTCTCGGCAACTGCGATGTCACAAGCTGGTGCTGTCAGCATGCTCCGCGTACCTCGAGCGGCTGCTGCTGCAGAACCCTTGCAAGCACCCCATCGTGCTGATGAGGGACATGAGGTGAGTCTTAACACTTTCGACACCAGCAACCCGGTAGCCGCGCGGGCGCTCTGCTCGTAGTTAGTTTTCGCTACATACGGTTTTTCCCATGTTATCGGCTACAAGCGTAGCCCGTAGCGCTACGCGGTAGTGAATGCGTTAAGGCGACGGGTAATGGATGGATGGACGGGATTCCTATGACACCTGTCATCTCAGTACATTTTATAACCTATAATCGGAAAAATGTACTGAGATGACAGGTGTCATAGGAATCATCGTTCGCCGCGCGGGGTATAGCGCCACTTACGAATTTTTATTATATCTTCTAAACCAGATCAATTTACAGTAAATGAAAGATTTTAGGAGCTCGAAAAACACCTTTAGTATTTATTAAATCATTAAATGTTTACAAATGAAGCGAAAATTGAAAAATTTAATGATTCGGCTCTGACATCTGATTCGGTGGTCCAATTGGGAGGACGCCAGTGTTGGCCCGGAAAGCCGTTGGAAACGCAGGTTCGAATCCTGTCCGAATCATTAAATTTTTCAATTTTCGCTTCATTTGTAAACATTTAGTTTACGTTAGCAGACGTTACTGCTTTAATAAAAAATAAGTAATTCGGGTGTAGCACATCGTCACTACCGATTCTCAACAAATTTGAGACGATGGTGCCGACGATAAAGTCTAAATCTTTACGGTAGATGGCGCTACGATGCCACCCTAAGGCATGTCGAAGCAACTGGTTGAAAAATTCAATGGCTCTGACATCTGATTCGGTGGTCCAATTGGGAGGACGCCAGTGTTGGCCCGGAAGGCCGTTGGAAACGCAGGTTCGAATCCTGTCCGAATCATTAAATTTTTCAATTTTCGCTTCATTTGTAAACATTTAGTTTACGTTAGCAGACGTTACTGCTTTAATAAAAAATAAATTATTAAATCATTATACACAAGTTCTTGATCTTTAGTTGCCTCTAAAAACTTCCCCAAAACTAGTGTAGCGGCTTTTGACGTGAACAAGTTTTGTAGGGTACAGTGCCCAAATTGTATATAGTGATTTAATGAATATTGAAGGTGTTTTGCTAGCTCCTAGACTTCAGCTATTTCTAAAAAAATATCAGATTATGAAGGTATAAGAAATAAAATTGGGCAAGTGCGAGTCCGACTCGCGCATGAAGGGTTCCGTACCATAATCTATAACAAGTTTGTTGTATGGGTATTTGGGTAACTAAAAATAAAATAAAATAAATATTTAAGGGGGGCTTTAAATATTTATTTTATTTTATTTTTAGTAAGTATTTGCTGTTGCAATAGAAATACATCATTTGTGAAAATTTCAACTGTCTAGCTATCACCGTTCTTGAGATACAGCCTGGTGACAGACGGATGGACGGACAGCGAAGTCTCAGTAATAGGGTCCCGTTTTTACCCTTTGGGTACGGAACCCTAAAAAATCGAAAGTGGCGCTAGTTTCGCATTACCCGTCGCCTTAAGAAGTCTTAAGTATATACCTGTAACAAAATCAATGCCGTATTTACCCCTAGGCCCACAAGTCCCAGGCCTAGGGGCCCAGCCAGCCTAGTCCCAGAAGTAGGACTTGCACCATAGGTACTTATATTCTCTTAGGGGCGGGGCCCCAAATTCCAAGTGCCTAGGGGCTCTGGCACTCTAAGTCCGGGCCTCGAGAAAATTCAAAACCGCAGCCCCGCAACCTTTCATCCACGAAGCGCTGGAACATCTGCCGAGTTATGAAGTACAAATGTCATGAATGGGAATTCGTAAAGACCGAACGGCGTTGTGATGGTAGTCTTCGGGATGGATTCAGCATTGACAGGGATCTGGTGTGCTGGTGGGCGATATGAGGTGAGTGGAGACTAGTGCTGTCCTCCTGCGCCATCTTACACTAAAAGAAGGTTTAGCACCTCCTCCATTAAACCGCGATGGCCGCCGACATAGGCTTAACCTACAAAAAATCATAATGATTTTACACGTTTATGTTTCTATTACCTACAAAATATGTATACAATCATGAACTTAATTGAATATGATGAACACTAGTGATTTTCTTTTTACATTTAAACCTTCTTTCAGGTTCAGCGAGATGCAAGCCCTCGTGGACTTCATGTACAAGGGAGAAGTCAACGTCACGCAGGAGGAGCTCCCGAGCCTGCTGAAGAGTGCTGAGGCCTTGCAGATACGTGGTTAGTGGGCTTTTAGCTTCATTCGCTCCATTCAGCGAATAAGTGATGGATAATCTATAATCACTCTTAAACTCAAACAAGAAATGACCGACATAAACGAAACTAAGTTAGACAGACACATGACAATGGTACCAGCTATAAAGTATGCTCCTTAAAACAAAAAAAGAATTTTCGAAATTGGTTAGCCTTTTCGTCTACTGCAGCTCATTTATTTTTCCTTACCATGTTTTTTCTAAACCCTTTTTTATGGTTTTAGACATTTTTTATTTCTTGAAAGATTTACTTAAATGACTTACTTTTTAAATGGTCGTAACTATTGAGGAAAATGACACGTCTAAGGAAATACAGACCAGAATAAACATAGCATGGAAACGGTATTGGTCCCTAAAGGAAATTGTAAAAAACCCATCAATACCGTTACATCTAAAGAGCAAATTATTCAATGTATGTATTCTTCCCACCATGACCTACGGATGTCAGACATGGACTCTAACTACTCAAAATATAAAAAAACTGGAAGTCTGTCAACACAACATAGAAAGAAGCTTACTAAATATAAAACAAAAGGATAAAATATCCCTAAAATGTATACGAGGGAAGACCAAACTTGCCGATGTATCCTACACAATTAAAAAGTTGAAATGGAGATGGGCAGGACACCTAACGAGAAGTAAGACAGAAAAATGGGCAAAATTAGTTTCTGAATGGTATCCCAGGGAGGGAAAAAGAAAGAGAGGGCGTCCGTTTCGAAGATGGGACGACGATTTAAAAGCGGCCGCAGGGGCAACGTGGAGAAGAAAGTGTCACGATCGAGGCCTGTGGAAGAATTTGGGGGCGGCCTATGCGAAAGCAAAACAATCTTTACCGATGTCAGAAAGTGAATATGTTCAATAAAAATTGTGAATGTAATAAGTTAGAAAATATAAATGTAATGTAAGAACTAGATTTAAGATTGTTAATAAAGGCTATTATTATTATTATTATTATTAACTATTGAGGAGGCCAGATTGCAATTATACTGGCAAAAAAATTGACGAAGTTTGACAGCTGTCAGTCTCAAAGTTTCAACGGTGTCAAAACGTCAACGGCTTGACATTGACAAGTGCTGAGTGCTGACCATGGGGACAGCCCGAGCTCTAGCGGAGTTGGCCGAGGTTAGACAAGGCGAAGCTGGCCTGGCTGAAGTATGGGTTTCCGCAGCAAAGTGCCCCCCACACTATCATATTCGTCGAATGTAGTGTAGTGTGAGGCCGGGTAAGGTTACGATGCACGGAGGATGCACGTTTGTACCTAGCTCTCCACTACTCGCGAAATCGTTCGAAGTTAGGCGAATATCGTGTGTTGACAACCAAAACTCACTAAGTAACAATCTACTTAAGGCAGAGCCTATATCGCAATACCAATCTACAAACGAGGTATTGAAGAGTAGTGACAGAAATATTGAGTTTAAGGTACAAGTGTATAGTCTGACAAAAAAGAGTAGAAATTAAAACCACCACCTACTTATTAATTTCTACTCTTTTTTGTCAGACTATATGTATACACTTGTACCTTAAATCTACGACACAAAAATAAAATAGCGATATACAAGTCTGACCAAAAAGAGTAGAAATTAAAAAGTGGCAATACTGTAGTGCCGTCCCTATCTAGTCAATCTAAGAAAACAGAGACTAATTAATTTCTAGTCTTTTTGGTCTGATTGTAATAGTCTCGGCGAATATAATAAGTGTGGAGAGGCACTACGCTTCGGAATCCCATACTTCTGCAAACTTCGCCTCGCCCACCCTCGGTCAACTTTACGAGTAGTGTGGAGGTAACCCTAGCTTGACACTGACATGTGTCAAAACATCAACGGTTTGACAGAAATTATGTGTTTGATTGTCATCATAGCCCTTCTTGGGTCAAGGCCCGGTAGACCGTAGACCGCGTGGTTCTTTGTAAATCGCTATCACTTTACAAAAAGCTCAACTCACCGTACAACGTTCGTCAACTTTGACACTGGCAAAATTGACCCAATGGGCAGTAGCCATTTTTTTTTTATATATATAAAAAATAGAATAGAATAGATATGATAATGATAGTTTACTTTTAGTTTACTTATTTAGTTTATTTGTTTACCTATTGGCCGTTTTGTTTTGTTTACTTATATGAATTAATATTCTTGCTTTTTTCAAAACTTGACATCAAGCAGAATTAAAACGCGCCTCTGCATAACTGACATTGGCAAAAGCCTCGAGCTGCCATTCTCGGCCTAATAATAATGATAGTGAGAGAGGTTTTTTTGTTATTTTGTCGCCGTGTGCGATTGGCAACGAGACATTGGCAGTAATGGTCGCTTAACTGTGACCGGTTGCCATTTTTATAAAAAATAGAATAGAATAGAGAGGTTTTTTGCTGCAAAACTTATACTTCGGCTAACTTCGGGAGTGTAGTGCCAGGGTTCAAGTTTCGGTTTTAACCGGTTCTCCGTGTCCAGGTCTGTGCTCCAGCGACAGCAGCGGGCTGGCGTCGGAGCTGACGAAGCCGGAGCGAGACAGCAAGGACTACACCGTCGCCACCGAGGCGCTGGTCGCGCACGCGCAGCGAGAGGCCACCACCAACGGTCAGTGACTAAGTACAGTAAGCTAGTAATATATATAAAGCTAATAATATTTATTCGATATGAATTATCGCTTTCGGTATTTCCGGACCGATACGACCTTCAAACCTTCAAGAAAAGAGCGTATTCCCACCTGAAAGGCCGGCAACGCACTTGTGACTCCTCTGGTGTTGCAGGTGTCTATGGGCGACGGTAATCGCTTTCCATCAGGCGATTCGTTCCCTCGTTTGCCCCCTATGACATAAAAAAAAAATACCATTGTAGTTACATTATAGATGGTGTATGATGTCTCTAGGTTTTCGTACCCTAAGGGTAAAAAACGGGATTAGTAAGACTCCGCTGTCCTCTGTCTGTTTGTCTGTCTTTCTGTTCCCCGGCTGTATCTCATGACAGCTAGACAGTTGACATTTTCACACATGATGTATTTCTGTTGCCCGTATAACAACAAATACTTAGTAAGAAACAGAATAGAATAAATATTTAAGGGGCTCCCATACAACAAACGTGATAGGTTGCGTTTATTACTTTGCACCTTATTTGTATGCGGTGCAGTTAAGATGGGAAGCCGGAAGTGCTTGTGCGGAATCTTCGGTGCGCGAGTCCGATTCGCATTTGGCCGGTTTTTCTTAAACTATCAATGCAGTATTACTTAGTTTTAAAAATAAAAGGTTGTCTCCATTGAGCAAAATATCCTATCTAAAATATTTAATGTATTTCCCCTCCATGTGGTATAGCTGTGGGTCACCCTGTATAGTACCAGCATTGCACCCGTGCGAAGCTGGGGCGGGTCGCTAATTTTTAGTTATAGCATTTATTTTAGTTAGTAAAGTTCTTAGTTTACAGAGTCTGGCTAGCCAAATACTCATACTCATACTCATTTATTAATAAAATGTCAACATTTTACAAGTCAATACATTATAAAAGTTCTATTAAATTTCAAAATACAAATTATTATAAGAAAAACATTAAGTAATTATTAAATAAAAATTGAAATAGGTAGTTACATTATTAGTAATATTAATTATTATATTATTTCATTATTAAATTCGTACTGTTGACAGATATTTCCTTGTCTGTGATTCAAAGAATTTAGTACTCATACTCATATGGTATTATCGAGATGGGTCTTATTTACACTATTTAATTTCCCGCCAACACTTTGAGTAATATTTCATTAGCCAGACTATAGTAAATATTTAAATTTGTGTATTATTATTATTGTTGATTACATACTAACAAGTATGGTTGCGCAGGCGCGGCGCCGCCGGCTCCGCCCCCGGCCGCGAACGGGCCGGCGCCGGCGCACAAGAAGCGCAAGCCGGACGAGCCGGACGTCAAGGAGGAGACCGTGGAGGAGGACGGCCTCTACTACGGCGAGCTGGACCACGACAACATGGAATACAACGAGGTGAGATATTAAAATACAGGGTCTACAGTCCATTCATCCTTACTTGTCCTATTTAGTAAACAAGATCCTAACCTCAAAATTGACATCGAATGCTGAGACAAGTTGTTTTCTCACAAGTAAATTAATTCAATGTATAAAATTTGCAGCGTAATATTTAGAACAGAAGCTTACGTGAATTTATTTGTCAGAAAATACTAACTGTCGGCGATAAAGTCATACTTTGAGGTTAGGATCTTGTTTACTAAATAGGACAAGTAAGGATGAATGGACTTTACGTTGTAGAAGTTGGATAACGCGCAACATGTTTCGAATCGGTACGCGATTCATCATCAGGAGAGCCGATCAGTCGCGGCCAACAGGTCAGGTCGCGGCTCAGGTGTCAGGCGGAGGCGAGAATCCACCCTCAGCATCACACAATGTCAATAGGAGTGCGGAATTTTTTTTTGAGGATATCAATCGATTCTATTTTTTATTGGGATCAAATGTTTACAGCGTGTATATTTGATATAACCGCAAAGTTTACGGGGTCTTAGTATAGGCACTAATATATTGATCAGTAAATTATTTAAAAAATCGAACTTTTTTTTCCATATAATATAATTCAGCAGTTTCAGCACGCAATATGTTAGTTTGTTGTTGTTTTTGTTGACACTGACTTAACATCGTGATGTCACAACTGTCACTTAGTAATAACTACGCCTTACATTTGCTGCTAAGAAAAAAATCAAAAATTAATTAGGTACGATGTAGGTACGATATGGCAGTTAAGAGGCCTTATTCCTTTTAAAATGCTGATTGTTTTAGACATTTTTCTGTATGATCAAACATGTTTCTTAACATATTATTAATGTTACTACGTAGAACAGGGCTATTGGGATTATTCGTATATATTTGAAACCTGCAGTTTTAACTTTTCGTTGATAATTTTTGTTTCAAAAACTACTCTAAACTGACAACATTCTCGCGGAAAATTAGTTTTTTCAACTTATTTTCGACTGCACGCAATGAAAACATGAAATAGCTATGTTACTACCTAGAACTCGGGAAAAAGTATTATTCACTTCAAAAAGTCAGTTGAAATTATCAATATATTTGTCATAATATGAAATATAAATAAATTTTAAAAGGATTAAGGGCTCTTAACGCTAAATTAATATTTTTTTATAAATATCAGATTATAGCACTAACATTTCCGCCTGGCTTCAATTTGCGTTTTGTACCAACTTTTTGAGAAATGCTCGTTACTAAACCACTAGGTTTCAATGCTACAATTTATTTTCACTGTAAATACCGTATTCGGCCATCTCCCGCATATATACCAGTTCTAAATAAGTCAAAATTTCTTTTTTTTTCCAGGACGACGAATCAGGCAAACCCGGCAGCAGTCTAGGACAACCTTCAGGTATGGACACGCTTTATTTTTTATTTAAACCAATGTTTATTTGCAATGTGACACGTGTCACTTGCTTAAAACCTTTTTATTTTCCTTTTTTTGAAACAACCCGCGAGTGAAAACGAATGTCCGATTGTGTGTGCCATAGAACCATTGTGAATGGACATTGTTAAAAAAAAGATGTCTGTAAGGTAGGCCAGTTTTATTATTATCTGTAGTACGATTAGAAATTGGTATTTAGTTTGATAACGAACCATGAATGTGTTTTTTGATGGTTTTATTTTGAAATTTCACCTGACAGGGCTATCTTACAGACATGTCAGTTTTATGTCGCTAAAGACATTCATGGTTCGAAATGAACAAGCTTTTATTTTGCATTTTTTAGCCAAACATATACACATTCGGATCCCCTGATGGTTGCTTGTATCACGCGATAAATAAGTGACAAAGCATCCGTCACGTTTTGACAAGACGAGTGTGAGTGACAGATCAACAGACCATAGTTATGCAGAAAGCGACCAACGTAGATTTTTTTGTCAAAATGACTTAAGTCTTAATTAATGAATGAGTTTGGTCGCTTTTTGCATTATAAAAAACAAATCTTTGGTCGCGTCTAGCATGTCTGGTGGGGTAGAAACACAGACGGTAACAGCCCAACAGCTAATAAAATTGGCAACAAATTAAAAGCTGCGGTCACCACTTACCATCAGTTGTTTGCCATATCTGTGGTATTAAAAAAAATTGCGGGCAGAGACAATTCATCCACTTTAAAATCCGATCTCTAAGGTCAAATGAAGTCACTGGGGCACAAGGAACAAACGACCGTAAACAAGTACATTTAAGGTCGTTTTTCACTTGTCTATGTTTGGCATAATTTGATCTTAGCATTCCGGATAGACTATACCTATTTTAATAAAAGATAATGCATTATTGAATGCTTCGTAGTTCAAATCACACTTTTAGGTTGAAAATAAAATGCCGTCTTAGTACATTACATACCTTGGGCGGTGAATTCGCGAATGTCCCAGATCGCAGGTGTTTGTGGTCCGAACCGAAGGTGAGGGCCATAAATATGCGAACTGGGGCTTTATGAACCAACGTTCGTGGTTTGTCTAAAGTTTTATGTCTTACCTTGGCCAGGCTACGCGGGAAGAAAGTCTCACTTAGGGCCTAGGTTGACGTAAATATTATTACGAATCTCTCACTATAATAATTTCCTTTAACTGCTAGAGATATGATCGAATTTTGCAAAATAAAGGCCTGTTCTATTGTTCGTTGTTGCAAACTTGAAACCAGTCTGTATCAGATTAAGACCGAGAAATGACGACAATACTAACTATGCTACCAGCATATTTATATTATTTACCTAACATGTAAATTATTTACTTGTATTTTTTTAATTTTTGTAAATATAAATTGGTTGCAACTTTGCCCACTTCGAAAAAACTACCACACTGGATAATCGAATAGAGAAATTATTGCGCGATAACTTTACTTATTTAATTTTTTAGTTAATACACAATAAATTGACCCGGTGTATCGCATGATAAAAGTGTCCAGTGCTTATTCATATCCCAAACACAGTCTTTGTAACGATCGTGTGTTTTTTTTGTATAAGGTATTTGCGCCAAAGATGGCCTGGGAGGAGATAGCCCACTTCAAAATTTTATAGTTATAATTATAACTTTCGAACGAATTCAAATTTCGCGCTCATGTTCGTTTAGTATCATAGACTTCACTTATGTCTATGGTACTGTTAGATGAAGAAACCGATCTTCGTCGAACAACACTAGTTGTCGCGCGCTAGTGGCACATCCCTACCGCGTTTGACAGTTCGCTTCGAGTAATTTTCGAATGTTGAAAATATAAGCCGTGCTAAAGTATATTTTCTTAAGTGAATAAATGTTTAATTAAATAGTTTGTGCTGTTTTGTGTTTAATAGTACTAACCGAACAAGTGGGCTATCTTAGGAACCGGGGCCATCTTTGGCGCAATTACCTGACATGTCTTTCGACTTGGAATAAATACGCCAACAAACCTTAGTCCGCGCTTGAAAGTGAAGCCAGTTTTTGTTAGCCACGGGCTAAGTTTCGTCCGTGTGCGCATCCGTCACAACGACAATGTCACAAGCAACACGTCTCTATGATTGGTTTGTAGACACGCACACATGCAACCAAAAGCGGCTTCTTCTTTCGCAAATCTGTTGTATGAAAAGGTTACCTATCTGAAACACTCATTTTTGCTTCCCATCTCTACGTTTCGCCAAATTTTAATTTAATCGACAGCCATTTTTTCCAAAACTTATTTTTTCACAATCTTTATAAAACAAACCTAAGCTAACCTAATGGGTTCTTTTAAATGATGTTCATAAAATCCTGAAAATATTACGGGTTTCAGGAAAAAAATACTTTTGGACAAATGAAAGTTTGGCGAAACGTTACAGATGGTGAACAATATTTCGCAGTTGAGATAGGATACCGTATGACTCATTCTAGGCGTATTTATTGTAAGGGTCTATAATAATTTATAGCCAGTCGGTTTAAAACCACTCGATAGACCTGTGGCTACCTGTCCACCGCACGGAGCGGAGACTGAATCAGAAGACACAGAGTGAATCCTATGTCGTAAACAGAAATATGAGTTTCTTACTGTTTAACTTTAGTTTAAACATGTGGACGTGACCTACTCACAAAAAAGGAAACATTATTTGTTAATTAGTTAATAAAAAAAAGATTTAAACTTACTAAGTCTCATGGTCACCCTAGTTGCTACTTTAAACTGTCATATACCATACAGCCACGAATAGGGTGACCATAAGTTAGTATTTTTGCTATTTAAAATTATCACTACATAGTATAAAACAAAGTCGCTGCCTGATGTCTGTCTGTCTGTCCCTATGTATGCTTAGGTCTTTATTTTTAAATAGATAGAGTGATTGAAGAGGAAGGTTTATATGTACAATACATGCATAATATAGCATTGCACCCGCGCGAAGCCGGGGCGGGTCGCTAGTTATCAATAAAGTTTAATTCATTGCTTCTAAAGTTAATGCAATAAATTTGCCTTAAAATACTGCGATAGAAACGAAATTTCTTCTGTTTACGACTTAGGTTTCACCCTGTCAATAACATACCTCAGATTTAAATGCACTTATGGGCTTCACAAATACGCATCCTGATTTGTTTATTTTCTTCGCTCCGCTACAGTGGACATACAGCCAATTATCTAATTATGAGCATTTTCAGCCGCGATTCGCAGCGAACACTGTGTTTTTTTTATAAGCTACACTACGCAATTTTAATAAAAAAAATATGAAATGTGTGTTGCTGTAGATTGTAGAATAGTCCTTTCAAACCTGTGGCGATACGTATTTGAATTTTAATTTTTTATGTTATGTTAAATATTAATTTACACTATTTAAAATGCGCGGAAAAACAAACGATAAAAGAATAATACGTGTGTAATTAAAAACCTGCGGCATATTTAAAATAATTACAAATATCGATAATCAAAGTAACTTATCTTAAATGGAAGTTATGGACGCAGTCAGGTATCTGTAAATTTTGATTATATTTTATACAACAAATATAATATAATACATATACAATACAGGATATTTACCAATAGGGATGTTTACTGATAGATAAAATCAGCAACTTTTTAAGAAATGTTAAAACGTCGAAATTTATAATTTATTATTTATTTATTATTATTTATTATTTATTTACAAACAAAATTTATACAGCATTACAGTTATTACCAATACACTGTACAATTTATAAACATTCAAAAGAATATAAATAAAACTTAAAAGTCAGGAAATCCCACAATCATCCATCGCCTCACAATACCTCAGGAGCATTCGACACACATCCGTCCATCGACTCGCAAACAAATCAATCAAATAATGACGCGTCCGCACGCCTGCCAAGTCTTGGCACGCCTACATGACGCAATTATATGTTAGAGTTAGACGGAACTACATTGTGCTCTCATTCTAACATATTAACTATGTCCTGTAGGCTTGCCGAGGCTTGACCAGTGTGCGGGCGCGGCATCAGAAAAACAAAAACTATGGCGTCACCGAGCTTTTTTATTATGGTCAAATTGCTCAAAACATATATAATATACAAATTTAAGTAATTTCTCGCCAAACTGTAACGTTTAATAACGAGACGCGCTCGATTTTAACGAAAATAACCTAGTATATCTTATCAATAGAATAAACGAGTCTTTATTTTGATAACTATACAAATTCATACGACCACTTATATAAATGAATAGGAAAATAAAATGCTAGACTGGAGACGAGTCTCGTTCAAAAAATTTAGCATTTATGTAGCAAGCACCGATTATATTATTGTTTACATCGATAGCAGCGCCATCTTGATTGTCCGCAAAGAGTCCATACAAAATAATAATTCTAGTAAATATTCTGCTACCCATACTCATCCTAATATTGTTTTATCAATCACAAGTAACCAAAAATGGAAACTGTTACCAAGGAACATTGAAAACTACGGTCTATATTAAACCTGAACAAACAAGCATGTTGCTCCATTGTCTCGTAAAAACAAACAGATAAACCAAAAACATTGCCCATTATACAAAATGGGCTAAAAAACTTCCTAAATGTTATCAGCTTTTTGTCATTCAAATATGGCACAATCTGGGTCAGGACCTCTTATAGAATATAGTTTTTTTTGTTATGGTCATTTGAGCAAAATCATACCAAGAATATAAATTTTTGTAAAGCTACTCGCCACAGGTCTGTAAGGTCTAATTGCTAAATAATATGAATCTGACAGTGCCATATGTTTTAGGTCGGCAAAACTATCTCCGCGTTAAACCCGAAAGCGAGCTCTTCTTCCAGACCAAACTGCAGAACCTCGCTAAAGCCAATTCTGAGTACATCAGCAGACTGTCTAAAATGAACGCCACCGAAATACGCCAGGAATTCACCAAGTACGGCTTTAGCCAGGAGGAGCCGAAAGATAAAACCGAGAACGATTATTACAAGTCATGGCTCGAACAGAACGGAGAGTTAGAAGTGTCCCTACTCAAATGCGGACAAAAGAAGCCAAAACCGGATCTAAAAAACCAGAAATCCGAAGTAGAACTGATCCCCAAACCGAAGGAAACGAAGGATTTTCCGAAGATTCTTGAAAAACAGATACGTAGAAGAGGCAGGCCTCCTATCTTTAAAGACAGGAATGTTGATATCGGGGAGACGGTTTTGAAGTCTGATTTGGACCAGTTTTTGGAAGGGAAAGAAGTGAGCTCCTCAGGGTTGTCGAGGAAGGACCTAGAGAGGGTGATGATGGGCAAGTTTAATCCAAACAGACGGTATTCTAACGAGGCTATGTGGGCGGCTCTGATGGATGTCAAGAAAGGAGGAAGTATTTATAGGTGAGTGAATTTATTCCCAAGGAAATAAGACGGATAAATGCTAGGAAATGATAATGGGTATCAAAATTCTGGCCTTAGTTTCAGACGTTTGCTTTTTCGAGTAATATTGGTTTCTTTTTGTATCCTTTTGACCGTGACTACTTACTTAAATTGAATTAAAGTGGTCTCCGGAATTAAATCCGTTTCTAATGGTCTCTACTGGCTTTGAAGACGTTATGCAGCGTCTCAGATGAATACATCTGACCCCCACCCACATACAACAATAGTTGTATGTGGGTTTTACCACCACACTGAAACAGGGTCAAGTTTATATGGTACTCCAATAGCGACATATGACGGCCTGCCAATTATCAGTTGTAACTATATTATTGTACGAATAAGATTCTCCTTTCTCACACATACTTTGGTCCCGTTCACATAAAATTAATAATAAGCTGACAAATCAGAGACATGTTTTTGTTTTAATTTCGCTTATGAAAATGTTGCCTGTAACAAATGAGTAGAATCTATGTCTTAACTTATTGCCCCTCTTACAAGCAACACCCGGTACTGGTCAGCAGTTTGTGAATCATAAAAATTGGGCAAGTGCGAGTCCGACTCGCGCATGTAGGGTTCCGTACCTATATATATTTATATATATATAATCTAAAACAAGTTTGTTGTATGGGAGCCCCCCTTAAATATTTATTTTATTTTATTTTTAGTATTTGTTGTTATAGCGGCAATAGAAATACATCATCTGTGAAAATTTCAACTGTCTAGCTATCACCGTTCTTGAGATACGGCCTGGTGACAGACGGACGGACGGACGGACAGCGAAGTCTCAGTAATAGGGTCCCGTTTTTACCCTTTGGGTACGGAACCCTAAAAAGTAATTAAAAGTATGTTTCGTTCAGAAGTTTAATCCTTTTAATATCTTCCAGAGCGGCGCAAACACACAAAGTCCCGCGCAAGTCTCTCCGTAACTGGATGAAGCGATGCCACATCAAATCCTCCTTCCCCATGCCTCAGCAACTCAAGCAGTTCGTAGAAAACAGCAAGAAGCAGAAGGACCAAGAGAAATTCGAGTTTCCACCAGAGAAGTTCGAGGAAGTAAAGAGTGGGGAAGAGTTTGAGGAGATGGATTTCGGGAAGCACTTCCTGAGCTTCGCTCCGGCGTCTAGTGAGGATGAGGGAGAGAAGAAGGATGATTCGGCTCTTGATATGACGGTGCATGAGTAGGATAGAATTTCGTTAAAAATTAAAGACGCAGAAGAAGCTTGTGTATTAGAGGCTGCATTTTGGGATATGCAATGACGACGAAATTGACTACTTCTTTGTTTATTGGCTAAAAACGGAAATAATCTCTTTTGACAGCTCGAAGAAGGAAACTTCCTCTTTGTCGAAAATTAAAAAAAATATTTTCATAGGTGACTTCATTCAAAGCGATTTTTTTCCGTCGTCAGATTCCTTGCTACTTAAAGTGTAGTTTTTAAGCTTCTTATATCCTGGTAGTCAAAACATTGCTATGTGACAAAAAAAAATAATTGAGCATTGGCAACTTACTTAATTATTACCCTTACACAACAATTTTACAGATTTTCTTTTGTAAAAAAATATATGCGTATTTTTGACTGCCAAAAATACTGGGATGTCTTATTGGGCAAAGTTGCACTATCATTTGGCAATTTTGCCTACTTTACCGATTGTGCTACGAAATTACTTTGTTGTAAGTGATTTGGTTACAGGATTTCTTGGCAAAGTTGATATTTGTGGGCAAAGTTGCCAATTGATAATGAAGGTGTACAGGTATGCATGGTGTTTCGGCAACAGCGTATATTTTAAGAATTGCTTTCCAATGAATTTGATGAAAATAAAGTGTTTTCTGCTGTCTAAAAATATTCAGACATTGTATTGTCTAAATAAAAAAAAAACGCATGGCCATTTTAGAAAAATTGGATTAATATATAAATCGAGGTGTATACGACCTTTTTAAATTTTTAACTGCCAAAGAGTAAGCAAAGATTTCATTATATTAATTTAAATAAATAAAATGTAGAATGTTATTCCTAATTCCAAAGAAAAATACGTTTTATCCTAACCCCGCAATAAAATACCCAAAGAGTTACTTTTACCCAGTATTGCCAGTAAAGTTACTAAAAAGGGTAACTTTAGTGTATGGGTAAATTTTGAGGCATATTTTTATTTATTCTAATTTTAGTTATTAAACTAAGCGCGCAATTTTATCAATTAAAAATGATGAGTTTATTTGTTAAAATTGTGATTAATCTAATATTAATATTTAAATTTAAATAAATTGGCCTTTGAGAAAAACTTAAAAGAGTGCTGGTTTGGACAACGTCCAGTAACAATGAAAAGACTTAAATGAAATTAGAATAGCGTTAAGGGACTGCCCTGGGTCCGGTTTTAGGGTTATATGAAGAGGCTAAAACCTCCGATAATTTTTACATAATGCTAAAAGAAAAAAGGCCTTTACTTAGATAGCCACGGGCTAAATAAGATAAAATTTCATAAAAAAACACTACTGCTACTTTTTTTGTATCATTTGTATCACCATCAAATTATGGGTGAGATTAACTTACACATGTTTTCTGCTATCTCAAATTAAGTTAAATGAGAGCTTTTGAAAAAATTGCCTTATTAATGTGTGATTGGGAGTATTAAGGCTTCTAATACCGGTATTGTTTGTACGAGAAATATTGTGGTATTGTCTATGTATAAGTATAGATTACCGGTATTGATTCTTACTCATACCTAAATAAGTTTAAGTCGTAAGAGACTATGGACGGCATATTGATTATATTGTCAATTTGTACGTATTTGTAATAAGGGACGTATTCCTTATATTTGTACTGAAAGTACGACAAACCACTTAAAAGTGCCTAGAATTTAAGACCACTATTTGTCTTATACGACTTAATATTTATTCATTGTGGACTTATGATATAATTATAAACTTGTCAAAAATATTATAACCCTAAAATCGACCACTACAGTGTTTTCAAAATAACGAACGGCTTAAAAATATAATAAAATGTAATTTATTTGTTATCAAATAATGTACTTAATAATATTATTTCCATTGTGGCTTGAGCATTAGGTTTTTAAATGAGTATTTTTTATTTAAAATACCTGTGTCTTCTATGTACAGCCAAAAACTATCAAATGTTGGCTATTATCTGATACACTGCCATCCGTAGATTAGTCTGTATAACGTAATACATGATTTTGGGATGTCCTTTATATCAGGTAAGTTGTCAATACATTGACATGAAGAGCTGCGTAGAAGAACTGTACTACTTAGTTCAAATGCACTATGGTCCCGTCAAATTATATGAATATAGTTGAAAGACGTGAAATTCCGATTGTGAAGGCAATGGTACTGCAGCCAAAGGATTACAAATATGCTTGCCTGTACTATCCCTAATCTCACATAAATAGAGTGTTGCGCTATGAGTTTGACATCGCTCTTAAAACGTGAGATTAGATATATTTTATAGTATTTTGTTTTATAGACACAAGTTTCATCGATTTCTAATTTCATAGAAATTTCATTTAATCGACAGCATTTTTTTCTGAATCCATATAATCTTTTAGAACGTTATAACACAAACCTAACCTAACATAATCTAAAGGTTGACGTTTCAAGATTTCTGTAAAATGTATGACTTCCGAGGAAAACTTTGTCTATGAAATGGAAATTCTATGAAATTAAGTATTAAGTGAAGTGTATTTCTATAAAAGAAAGGATTCCATATTGTATCGTATCCGTTGGCCGACGTACATTCCTATAAGTATAGTATTGAGGTCGGCAATGTAACATTATAATAGTGTTATACAAAAGTATTAAAAATCATAATATTTTCTTCGGTTTCCGCGATTTTTACACATTGAAATAAAACTATTTAAACGGATTATATCGCTTATATTAATTATTTGAGCCTTCCTGACGTCAACCTTTGACCAGGGATTGTTACCGGTATTCATTCAAATTCAAATATTTTTATTATTTCAGGTTTTATTTCAAACGCTACTAAATTGAATTTAGGTATTGAAATATGTAATTATAGCGAAATACCGAAATCGAATACCGGTATTTTGTATGGAGCCGAATACCGGTATCCGATCCCTGCCTTTGACAACGGTAACTGAAAAGTTACCTAAACTTCAGGGGGGCTCAAATAATGAATATACGCGTTATAATCCGTAAAAATCGGTTTATTTAAAAATTCAATTATCTAATTTTAATTTTAACGATCTTGCTTGATGTGACTGTAGTGCAAATTTATGTTCCTAATTTCCATGTAGTTATATTAAATAGGATGCCTTAATTTTGTTTCTGTATACTGTTTTACTTGGACGTATTTATATTTGCAATAATTTGATTGAATGCTTAAATTATAGATGTTGTATATAAGCACAGCAAATATTTGAAACTAATACGAGTTATAGGTCATTCAATAGAGTTACTCATTAATATGATCTCTTAAGATGCAATTCTTAGTTATCTATTTTTGTTCAATTAAGCTTTTTTTTTAGTTAAAATGCTTGACCCGATTTAGTATTTTTTTTTATTTCAAGGGAAGTCATCTACTTTAATTGACTGTTACAACTTTACATGCAACCTTGAGATGTCAAATTACATTCAAATTGATAATATATAAAAAAAAGATTCGCCTTCAAAAATAAACTGAAAATCCAAGAATAATCCGTTCATGTACGGTTCCCTATCATAAGATCCTTCTTGGTGACATTAGGTCCACCTCAGAACCTCCTTCTTTTTTGAAGTCGCTTAAAAAGTGAACGTTCCTGACTTTGCTTCTGTATTATTAATTTGTTTGTTTTTATTCGGAAAGTGATGCGTTTACGTGTGTTTCTGGTCATTTACATGTTTTTTCCGCAAATGAAATGTTTTATTGCAAATATAAAACCGTCTCGAATCCAAGAAGTGCCTACTAGTGTATAACTAAATATACATAATATATAGTATGTAAGTGCTACTGTAGATATACATATACTATTATTGTATACTGAACTTATTATTACACGTGGATCGTTTTGTTTTTGAAGTGAAATTATTTGTTGCCGGATTTTAATAAAATACATATGTATGAAAAATAATGGTTTTTGCTTCGGCGAATATATACTTCCCCCAATTTTATTTTAGGTTCTTTTTTTGAGGGTTCAGCAACATCTTGACTGGTTTTTAGTTATTTCGTTTGATTATTTTATTACTATTCATTCTAAAACTAGGTTATCACCAATGAAATAACTGTCAAATACCCGTAGATCCACAAAATTACCGTTGTTTTATGCAGTGAACGTACGGTTTATACGCTTGCTTCAATTGGGAAAATTAAATTATCCAAAGGTATTTTTTTCCGATATGTACGTTAATTATTTGGGTTCTGTATGACCAATTATAACAAGCCAATTGCTAATTTTTAAGTGCTCACAGTGACTTTTTTTTTGGTTCTGAAGGTATACAACATTACCTAGGTCTTGTGCTTGGCAAATAAAAAAAATAACTGTCAATGTCACGACTACTTTTTTATTTTACTTACTAATTCCTTGTAGACCAAGGTACTATTGTAAACCTTCAGAATTAAAAAAAAAACATCAGTTGGAGGACTTCAAAAGTACAAATAATTATACCTACCATGTACAAATAAACAAATTGTAGATACTAAATCCAATTTACTTATACTATCGGGAAAAATGTAATATGAATAGTTTACTTTTGTTTTGTTTGACAAACATTTCATCGAATTTTCATTTCATATAAACACCAGTTCATTGAAAGCATTTTTTTCTGAAACCACAAAACATTTTAGAATGCTATTACACAAACCTAACCTAACTTAATCTATAGGTTGAAATTTTCAAGATTTCTGAACAAGGTATGATTCCGGAGAAAAAAAATCTATGAAATGTTTGATGAAGTGAAATGTTTGTCTATAAAATAAGAGGATACCTCTGAAAAACTTAATGATATCATCCCAATTATACCGATATACTTATACCGGTAGGTATACTTAACAACAAGACCGGCTGCGATTCATTTATTTTCTGGCAATAAATCATTCATATTTAAAACTTGTCGATTCTCGTCCAAATTACAATTATGACATAGTTTTATATGAAAACAATTTAATATACAAATATGTCATAATTGATGTAATTATTTCAAAGTGTCATCGATTGTATTAAATGTTGTAAGCAGTATTCATTTTCTGTTGTAAGTGTTGCTACTTGTCCTTGTATTAGGGAATGCAAGACCGGCAATTAACCGGTAATCCGGTAATTACCATACAAAAAATTAACCGGTTTAAATTCCCTACCTTATATTGAACGTATCTACCTTTTTCGCGTACGATTGAGTTTTTGTTATGTTTTTCGCTTATTCGGGATTGTACTTAAAAACAATTAGGCCATCTGGGTAGGTATCGGAAGTAAATAATTACACATTAAATTGACACCGAATGATCAAGTAATTAATTATATTCCTGAATCAAGGTTTTTAACTAACTTTTTAATTATTGTATTAAGCGGTATTGTATTGTGTCAGGATCGGCCCAATGTTCTTTTATTTACTTATTTCTTTGTTATATTGAAAAAAAATGGAATTTGGATACACCACTATACGAAAAAAAAAAAGAACATGAAAATATTTTGATTAATTTGTCGGATTGTACATTGTTGGATACAATTTTCCAAACCCCACCTCTAAGACTAAAGAGTTTGACTTCCGAACCTATCTGGATAACTTAAATCTTAATTCTACTTTACCGACCGGTATTTACTTGTATCGTTAAAACAAGTGTTTATGATGAGGAGACATATTGTTAGAAAATATATACATTTAATTTAGTTTCCTATTAATTCGAAAGTATATGAAATTCACAGCGTAAAGTTGATGCCGTCCGACCAAAAAGAGTAGAAATTAAAAAGTGGCAATACTGTATGTAGTGTCGTCCCCGTGTTCTTATATTGATTAGGAAGGGAGGACACTACAATATTGCCACTTTTTAATTTCTACTCTTTTTGGTCGGACTGTAACTGTACTTACATCAAATTGAATTTCATGTGGTTACAAAGTTTTAATATTTACCTGTGAATTATACTGGCGTTTTGTTATTTCTGTGTTTTAAATAAAATTGCAATATGTCCGCCCGTTTATTGAATATTTGTAGTAAATACAGGCAAATGGAATAATAATGTCTATTTTTAGTTTACTGATCAGTTGTAAGACTTGCTTAGTGACAAGTTGACAACCATAAGTCACAAAAATTTGTGCCAGTACTCTTTAAAACCTCGTATCTAGTTTGTACATTGATACTGAGATACGAGCTTTGTTTTAAGTAGTTATTTGTTACTTAGTGAATTTGGTAAACTATATTTAATATCTTAAAGTAGTAAAGTAAAATAAAAATGGACCTTGTTATTCAGCCTGCCTGTGAAATATTTGTATAATTATATACTATCTATTATATTGAAATGATTGTACCAGTTTTGCTATATTACGGGAGTTATGAAATAAACTTATATAAAATAAAAATATATTTAATTTTTTGTCATACATACAGTCCGGCAAGAGTGTGTAGAAATTTAAACGTGGCAATAATGGAGGATCGTCCCGTTTTTTTAGGGCACCTACAATTGGTTAGAAAAGGACGACACTTCAGTAATGCCACTTTTTAATTTCTACTCCTTTATGTTGAAAGAAACTTTATAATCACAGTCATAATCGATTCTTTATTACCCCCCATCCTTTATCAAGTAATTTTTGATATATTAGTCCTTTGCACTGTTCGTAGCAGGTAATCTAGAGATGTGTTTAAGCAGCAATGTTAAGAGGCCTTATTCCTTTTTAGGGTTCCGTACCCAAAGGGTAAAACGGGACCCTATTACTGAGACTTCGCTGTCCGTCCGTCCGTCCGTCTGTCACCAGGCTGTATCTCAAGAACGGTGATAGCTAGACAGTTGAAATTTTCACAGATGATGTATTTCTATTGCGGCTATAACAACAAATACTAAAAACAAAATAAAATAAATATTTAAGGGGGGCTTCCATACAACAAACTTGTTATAGATTATGGTACGGAACCCTGAATGCGCGAGTCGGACTCGCACTTGCTCATTTTTTTTTCATATTATTATTTATTTATTATTATTTATTATTTATTTACAAACAAAATTTATACAGCATTACAGTTATTACCAATACACTGTACAATTTATAAACATTCAAAAGAATATAAATAAAACTTAAAAGTCAGGAAATCCCACAATCATCCATCGCCTCACAATACCTCAGGAGCATTCGACACACATCCGTCCATCGACTCGCAAACAAATCAATCTCTGGTACAGATGACAGCAGCGCGTTTAGAAGTTTGAGAGCAAAAACGATGGGGGAATTTCTGTGTGCTACTGTGCGTGTTAGCGGGACAGCGAGGAGATTACAGTTTCGGGGTCTGAGAGCAATTTTGGGAACAAATGGAACAACAAGTCTGACAGTCTGTTCTACCAGTTCGGGGCAATCTGAGTGGCCACGCAAAGTATTGCAAGTCGTTAAAAGCAGCTTGTGGTTACGTCTCACTTGAAGAGAGTTAAATCCTAGTGTACCCAGTAAAAACTTTGTTGGATACATGAATGGGTATTGATGGAACAACTTCTTGTATAGAAATCTGAGGAACGCTTTTTGTACTTTTTCAAGTAGCAAGATATAAGTACTTTCAAACGGATTCCAAACAATGCAAGCAACCTCAAGCTTACTTCGGACGAGAGCCATATAGAGGATTTTGATTGCTCTCGAATCGTCAAAGTCACGTGCATTTCTCATTATAAATCCGAGCCTTTTGTAACAATCTGTAGCAAGTGTCTTAATGTGATCATGAAAAGTAAGACGCGTGTCGAAAAGAACACCAAGATCTTTTACAGTTGTTACTCTAGCTATGACTTCAGATCCGAGCAAGTATTGAGCATGTAGCGGCTTTAAAGAACGGCTATAGGACATAACAAAACATTTGGAAACATTAAAGTGTAGTTTGTTTATGATGCTCCAACGTAACACAGAGTTTATGTCCTCTTGCAGTGCCTCACAGTCCGCTAGACGCTCTACTTTATAAATAAGTTTCAGATCGTCCGCATAAAGAAGGCATCTGGCATGCTTTAGCACAGACTCTAAGTCGTTGATCATGATCCCAAATAAAATTGGACCGAGAATAGAGCCTTGACTAACACCAGAACGAGTTGGGTAATCCGATGATATGAAACAACCATGCTTCACATATTGTTTCCTATCTCGCATGTAACTTGCGAACAATTTTAGAAGTCGCGGTGAGAAGCCCACATAACACAGCTTACTCAATAGCACATCGTTGTCTACTTGATCAAAGGCTTTTTTGAAATCGAAGTAGAGAACGTCGACTTGTATACCCCTATCGAGGTGTTTAGAGATTATACTCGAGACGGTCAAAAGGTTGGTATCAATTGACCGCCTCGACCTAAAGCCATGCTGTGAGTCACATAGATTTGGCCGTAATTGCGGCGAAATCAACTTTTGCAGGACCGATTCAAAGAGCTTTGCTAAGGAAGAAAGTATAGCTATGGGTCTGTAGTTATCTATGTTTACTGTGTCATTGGATTTTGGAATGGGGGTAACTCGACTGAGCTTCCATCCTTTAGGATACTTGCCAGTCGAAAGGGATAAGTTAAATATGTGATGTATAGGCAAGAGAAAGGAATCGATACACCCTTTGATCACATAAGCGGGGACTTTGTCAGGCCCAACCGAACTCTGAGCCTTCAGACGTCTAATGGCTGATTTCACATCTTCTAAAGTTATAGAGGCTATGTGCACGAAATTCGCAGAACGTGACTTGTCGTCGCTATTAGCCGTGCTATCGTCCAGCAAGGGGGCATTAGGTAAAAAAACGCTCGAGAAGTATTTGGCGAAAGCCTCTGCTGCTTCGGCGCCCTCGTATTCTTGCCCGTCATGACGTAGCCGGGTTTCAAATCCACCCTTTGATTTAAGATCGGCTATATGCTTCCAAAATGCACGGGGATTTGAGCTAATGTTGGCTTGCAAATCCTTGACGTAGTCATCATAAGCTTTGCTGAGACGTTTCTTTATATCAGTGCGTAATTTTGAAAACTCTTGGTAAACCAATGCGTTTTTTGTACTTTTCCATTCCCGGTGGAGATTGGCTTTACGCGTGATGTCTTTAATAATGTCACTGCTAAACCAAACAGGATACCGTCTACATCGATTTTTAGAGCGTTTTTTCCTAGGAATAGCCAAGTCGAATGTGTCATAAACAATGCTGTAAAAAATATCAACAGCATTATCGACATCTTTTGCATTAAGCACATCAAGCGAAGACTCATTAGATATGAGCTCATATAAAAGATCGTAATTGCCTCGTGCAAAGTTCCAGTCGTGTTGCGGTTCTACATTGCTTGGATCGATGAAGCCTGCGGTACGATCATGCCCGCGTTCAGGGCAGACGACTAAATCTAACGGTGGGTGGTATGCATCACGGTTTGGTACTAGCCCACCTCCTGTAATTTCCTTAATGTCCGTTAGCAAAACGCGCCCTGTCACAAGTACCACATCTAGCTTACCTCCAAACATATTCTCTACGTCATTCATCTCAGTCAGGCCACAAACAGTTAAAAAGTAACAATAATAATATAGGATATTCTGAGAAGTATAAAGTGGATTTAGATTTAGATCACCTAAGATAATAACATTGTCATTTAATGACTCGATTACTGATTCGACTTTCTGAAACCACTGCATGTAAACCTGGTCGCTAGCTCTAGGGTGAACATAAACTACACAAATATGAAATTGAGTGTCTGCTACTTTTAGTGAAACCCAGAGATCTTCGCCTTGGGGGGTCTCCAACTCCTGGCGTCGTCTTATAATGATGCCTGGGCGACAGGCTAGCAGCACACCTCCACCACGAGCTCCCGTTGCGCGGTCACGGCGTAATAAACTCCAGTTATTACCCACGATTTCAGAATCACCGACGGAATCCGTTAGAAAAGTTTCAGTAACTGCGATAATATCACTATTCGAGTCGAAGAAGTTCTGCCTGAAGTATTGAAGTTTCGTGTTAAGTCCTCGTACATTCTGATAAATTATATTCATGGTTGATTGAGTTTTACCGAGCGAAGGTTGTTTAGCGACATGCTCAAGCTTATTGTCCTTTACGCTCCGAGGTTCTACGAAATAACCATTCCTTTATTCTCGCGTTGCAAGGCCACACGTCAGGAGATAAGCATTTACCAAAATATGCAGCTGGTACTCCGATTTTATAGGATTTATAGTCTCCTTTAGGCTTAAGCTCTTCTACGGTACAAGATCCATCAATGCATATACTTTGTAGGTATTCACGTATCTCTTCAGCTCCGGATAACATGTTCCATAGATGTAGATGTTTACGGTGTTCCACTGCCTTAAGAGATGTCTTTTCAGGTCCAGCGGTGCCACGCACAGAAGTAAATCGCTTAGAGTTCCTACTTTGCACAGTCTTCCATTCGTGATCGTCTGAGGAAGCTCCTGCAGTTGGCATTATGACAAATATTGATAATTTTAACCAACTTTTTCAACGAAAAAAAAAAACAACTTAATGATTTATGCCTTTGGGTCCTACGATAGGATTCCCTGCCTGGTCTTGACCCAGTAGGGTTTAAAGTACAATGTACTAATTTATTATCAGCATAAATTACAGTCAGCAGCAAAGAAATATGACCTGAAATACTTCAGCGTGAAATGGAAATCAAGGTTTTATATACTTTTATAATTCGGAAACCATGCATTTTAGCTCACTCTTTCCCTATATTTTGTCTACTTACGTAAATTTAAAATTTAAAACACTCCCGAAACAAGTAGCTGGTCATCATGAGACCCTCATTCAATGAGTGACATAGAAAATGCTACTAAAACTAAATTTGGAATTCTTAGCTTCAATATTGGCTGAGATCTTGTCACTTGTTCCAATTAAAGCTGAATATCTTGGAAACTACTGGTCTCATTTTCACCAAACATAGCTAAGAAACATCTCAAAGGACAAGTCTTTCGATAAAAAAAAAACTGCACCCAAATTGGTCCATCCGCTTGGGAGCTAAGTATGCTGCCACAGACAGACACACATGTTAAACTTATAACACCCCTCTTTTTTCCTTAAGAATGTTCGGTGGTTAAAAATAATACCTACTGTTAAACTAATAAGGATTGAAAATGATGTTCATCAGTGATCGTTAATTGCAAGTTAAAATAATGTTTTATTATGAATACTAGAGGATGAAAAAGAATATAAAAACACTTAAAACAACCCGTAATTTTAGAATTTACATTCTTAATTATATTTGTAATTTTGGTGCTACTTTTCCTCGCCCCACCCTGTAGGAAGCCAGGAAAAGCCGCCCATTTCTTTCAGCTCTCCTCTAACAGCACTAATGGGCACTTTTCCTGGCTTTTTGCAGGTGTTCGGACATCCACGGAAATTGTGACCCGGCACTTCATCGACATGGACCACGGGATACCGCTGAACATCCACGCCAGGCCCCGGATAGTCGGACGGAGACCCAATGCGATCGTGAATATAGAAACTGACGTTTTTCAAGAGAAAAGTTACAAGCAGTATTCCTCTCAGCATCTCCGGGACGCCCTGATAGCTGTCAAGAAAGGTTACAGTGTATACGCCGCTTCGAACAAGTATGGAGTGCCGAGGAAGACTTTAAGGAATTGGATGGAGAAGTATGATATAAAAAGCCAGTTTTCTAAAGGTAGACGTGGGGCTAGGTCGACGCAGATTTTAGATCCACTTGATTTAATGACGGAGACGCGTTCGGAAAGGTACGACGAAGCTTTGTAAATGGTATTCAGAGAGCCTGTTCCCTATTCAAGGATATATAAAAAGCTTATAATAACGTATTTTTTGTGTCGATCAAAGGTCAATTTTGTGTCGATTAACTATAGTTGTTTCGATACTGAATGTGAAGTATTTGACTGTATAGGTATAGTTGAAATTTTTTAAAACGTCCGAATGGTGATAAAAAGCTTATCTTGTAAACATGACCCCGAGAGCCATTGTCCGAGGCCAAATGGAAACATGTAACAAAAACAACGCAAACAAATTTGTATTGTCTTTTCTAAGTCTCAAGGTTGAAATTGGAATAGCATAGGTCTTGGGAAGCGGGACTCGGGTAATTTTTCAACCCTTTTTCGACTTTTATGGCTTTAGCGACTTTTATCTTATTCCAATGAGTTATGATATTGCAATTTCAACCTTGCGACCTAGAAATGACGTTTAAAACCAGAAAATATTTGTTTGCGTTCTTTTGTAGCCTTCTTCCATTTGTCCCAAAGCGATTTCTACACAGGAGTAAATCAATCGCTTTGTGTGGTCAAGTTTACATGAGGAGCTTTCAAGTGGAATTCGGACATAAAAAAAATCAACTATATTTCTTTACACAAAACTTCAATCTTGCATTAAGTATTCTTGTGAATTTGGGTGACAAGTCTTAATCCGAATTGCAAATGCAAAACGAATAGGTATATTTATTTTAACTACCTAACGCAATGCAAAGACATTTAGTCTAATGTAATTGTGATCGACTTGCTTATTAATAATAAGCTCCGGGTCGGATATTTCCGGTATTTCCTATCAATCTTGATGGTTAATGCAAATTAAATGCGGCCTATCGGGACGCTTGCGCAGTGCACGTCTATAACATAAATATCGATAACTTAGTCTTTACCGGTATCAAGTCAACATATACCGGTAGTTTGAATATTGATGTATAAAAAGCTATTGGTGTAAAAACGCTAATACATTTTAAAAGATTAGCAAAAATAACTCTGTTCAAAATTATATAAATATATCGATCTAAGTAAATAGGTACTTAATCTTGCCAAAAATAGAAATATTATTGTGAAGTACTTATATTTAAAACGTAGGTATATGAAGAGTATAAAACACTGTAGACGTAAGTTAATTTTGAATGAACTTTAATGTTAATGGGGTGAATTGGGATATGAGGTGAAATCTTTCTTGAGGTGATAATTATGTTCCATTGGCCCCACTTGCCTGCTGAATACGCTGATATTTACGAGTATTATGAGCTGCATTTTCATAATGTACTTTCCAAGCATGAAAAAATCATATTCTGCAATTTACAAAACAAATGTTTTCGCATATGACCATATAACTAGGTTTAAGACATTTGGTAGCATACCGTGGTTCTAAAATCCATGGAGTAATTGTAATTTTATTCAAAGATAAGTCTTAAATATATGGTGATATATTAAATACCATGATTTATGCCTTTTTATCGTTACTAAACTCATTTTAATTGAGCGTAGGTAATTAATTTTAGTACTTAGTATAAAGTATGTTATTAAATCCACCATAAAGAGACTTTTTCAACAAATGGCTCAAAACATATCTTTACCGCCGTAATATCCAGATGGAGAAAATTAAAGAGTCTTTACGGTGACTCATTTTTTTTTATTTAAATGAGTTTAGTAATGATGTAATAGCATAAATCATGGCATCTAATATATCGCCATATATTTTTAGACTTCGAGTTTGACTTAAAAAAAAATAGAATCAGTGACTCCATCGATTTTAGAACCACGATACTTATGCTATCAAATGTCCTATCCCTATATACTTATATCACATTTGAGGGTATGAGCCTCTCCTAATGCTCGTTGAATGTCAATATACTACTCAAATTTCCCGACGCCATTTTGAAACGAACGTTTTAAAGGCATGTTCAGTTCACTTCTACGGATTTAAACCAGACAAAGACTTTTACTAAATATGTATTTACAGGGACAAAATATATAGGAGCCAAAGTTAATGTAATATATTATAAGATTCTATATTAATACTAATATTGATACGTGTAAGTAGTATTAGGTTGACAAGTTATTTAAGAAAAAAACTTTGTTTTTGGATCGAGACACATTTATAATAGGTACCGTCGATTTAAATATGATTTAAGGTTTTACAACTAACCGTATTCCCTGTTGCCACACCGGATCTAAAACTTTATATAATAGGTAATAAAAAACACGCCAGTAACAAATTCTATATATAAACTCAAGTTAAGATGTCAAATCTTGATTTTCATTGGCAAACACATAATTTTAACAAAAAATAAAAATAAATATGATAAATATGGTGAATAAATTTGATGCCACTAAACCTTAATGTCACTAAATTATACTAATTCGAAATGGCTGTTTTAAACTTTGCCGATTGTTTTTAGAATGAAACGGAGTAATAACACTTCCAAAGATAAATATATCATTTGAATACCCGTAAACCTGTTCAATGTTGGTATTCAATTTCTGTATTTAACGTACTTTGACCCATGCCTTAAACTTTTATTAGCTGAATATTATTCTAAAAAATAAACTACAAATTTGAAAACAGTTCCATAAAAGTACTATCAAAATTTAAACCCGATGTCCCTGATTTTAATAAAGGTATTCATGATAAGAGAGGGTTTCAATTACGGTGGGTAAAGTAGTATCAAATGAGCAAAGTTGGTGGTTGTAAAAGATCCGCTAGATGGCGACAAATTAAATCAATGTAATTAAATAACCAAATAGACCTTTTAGCGCTATAATAACTGTTTGGATCGTGCACGAACTAGGTGGCAGCACTGTTAATGTCAGTTTCAAGTATTGTCAAGTAAAAGGTTCGAATTGGCGGTACCAGATGGCAGCACCTATGTTTTGCGTGTTCCCTATCTTTGGATGTGTCATTGAAGGATTCAATGTATTAGTCATATTATGTACTTAAAATATTTGTCTAGTCTAATCTAAGGTTAAGTATTTAGGACTGAATTAAGGTGTCATTACGCCATATTTTCCTATACCAGTTACACCACTGATAGCAGCTATATTCTTATTATTTATTGTATTTAAGTTTGTTGATAAATTTTTCTTTTATTTAAAGCGAAAAATAAAATTCAATCGTATAATTACTTTTTAAGCTTCACTATGTATTTTATTTTCAAATTTTAATTCACTTTTTATTCAAATTCAGAGGTAAAATTTACCATAAATTGGCCTACATTTTCTAGATCCGATGGGGAGGTAATAGCAAAATCTCTAAGTGAGCATTTCTCAAAAAGTTTGTGCACAATTAAGACAGAAAATTAAAGTCAAATATAATTTTCCTATTTTGTTACCATTTTTTATTGTGATTTCCAAGACATTGGTATCAGATTCTGTATAATTAAAAAAGTATAAGCATAACAGAACCTTAATTACCGCACATAACCATAACATTGATATAAAATTACTAAAATAATTGGTAACAAAATAGGAAAATTATATTGGGCTTTAAGAGGCCTTATTCCTTTGAAAATGCTGATTGTTTTTGACATTTTTCTCTATGATCAAACATGTTATTTAACATATTATTGATGTTACTTCCTAGAACAGGGCTAATAGGATTTATTGGTATATATTTCAAACCCACAGTTTGAATTTTTCATTGATAATTTTTGTTTCAAAAACTACTCGAAATTGACAAAATTCACGCGGAAATTTAGTTTTTTTAACTTATTTTCGACTGCACGCAATAAAAGCATGAAATAGCTACGTTACTACCTAGAACTCGGGGAAAAGTATTATTTACTTCAAAAAGTTGGTTGAAATTATCAATATATTTGTTATAATATGAAAAAAATAAATTTTAAAAGGAATAAGGCCTCTTAATTTTCTGTCTTAATTGTGTACAAACTTTTTGAGAAATGCTCAAGTATAAAAAATATTTTGAAAACAAACGATTTTCAGTTAGGAAATGTTGGCTAAGTATATTAACCTTCATTTTAGTTATCTAAAAAGTCTAATAAAAATTTGAAAACCAAAGAAAGACACGAACCATTTTCACTAGTTTTTAGATTTGAGTACTCCTTAAAGGTGTATTTAGGCTAATAGTTTACTGGTAGAGACCAGGCATTTGTCTATGTGTACTTATGTGTGTTGTGCAATAATAATAAAAAATAAATAGTCTTATTAAAACTTTAGGGAGACATCTTTAATAATTATTATAAACGGGTTAAAACTCGAGTAAATAACCTAAATTAAAAATTGAAAACACCCCAACACAATTAAGTAGCTGTTCATCATGGGACCGTCATTCAATGAGTGATATAGAAAATGCCACTAAAACTGACCATAACTACAAAATTTGGAATTCTTAGCTTCAATGTTGGCTGAGATCTTGTCACTTGTTCCAATCAAAGCTGAATATCTTGGAAACTATAACTACAAACATAGCTAAGAACCATCTCGACGGACAAGACAAGTCCTTCGATTAAAAAAAAACGCACTTAAATTGGTCCATCCGTTTGGGAGCTACGATGCCACATACAGAGATACACATGTTAAACTTATAACATCAGTATTTTTTTGTCGGGGGTTAATAATTACCATCAGGCGAAGTAGAGCCACTATGTTGTGAAGTAGAGCCACTATGTTGTACAGTTTAAAAAAAATATGCGGAGCACCGACAACCCAGTGATTTGGTGACATGTGCGGTTAGCTGTCCCTGATAAAGAGCTCCATACGAGTTCGAAACATGTCGGGCTGTTCTGGAAAATTTGAGTTTTAAACCGTTTGTAATAATGAAATTATTATATATTTTCGCTTTAAATAAAATGCTATTGTTTAAACTGAATTAATTTTTATCTAAATTTATTCTATGGTATATCAAATTTTCTGGCTCTTTAATTTTATAGCTGATCTTTTTTAAACAGATGAAATATAATTCTGACTTGAAATATTACGCTATGTGCTACCGAACGAGACACATTGGCAGTTTTTTTGGTAATGTTGTCAGTATGTCAATTCACATTTTTTTTAATAATAATAATTATATTAATTCTTTTAATTTGTAGATGAATAAAAAGTGGTAAGGTGCTCTATAATTACCTAACTTTATTGTTTTTGTGTTGTATCTATAAATTTCCGTATTATTCTTAATTGCTCAAACAACTAATACTTGGTACGCCTTTGTATTTCTAACCTTTTTCATTTTACAACAAAATGTATGGTAATATGCTAATTTGTCAATATATGATATGAAATCTATTTCAATATTTCAGCCCATTTTCAATTTTCATTGAAATGTACGCTGCCCGTGTGACTGTAACCAATTTATTTACCAAATATTAAGTTCCTAGAAGACCAAATAGAGAATCATCCAAAGGAATCGAACATAATATTATTTGTTGATTAGTTTTTAATAATTTGTTATCCGTCAAAATAGATTTTAATTTTATTTTTAGTATTATTTTGTATTTTTATTCGATATAGGTATAAATGCATTCAAGAATTGAGTGAGAAAGCTCAAATCTCTAATACAAGAATAGTCTGTTACAGAATAATTGATTTTCAACTATAAAGCCATTTAAAATTACATAAAAGTAGCTGCGCCCGTATTCGGGATTAAAAGTAACCTATGTGTTAATCCAGGGTATCAGCTGCCTCCATACGGAATTGGTCCAGCCGTTCGAGCGTGAAGAAGTAACGAACATACAAACACACTTACAAAATTTATTATATTAGTGTGATGTTCTTAGTTTTCTCACTGGATCTTACATTACCGAAATAGTATTTTATATATTTTTACACATAATTTGTAACAGTTTACGTAAAGACAGGAATATGGCTATTCCTCAGTTATTTGTCTTTTTAACTGATCACCTAATAAAAAGGTATCTTTTTCTACAAATAAACGGAACATTTTAGAACTTGAAACTCGAATTGAGTAAATTATAAGAGCTCATATAAAATAAAAATAAACTAGAATAAAGTTAACCGTATTTACGTCACTTTTGTATAATTATTTATAAAAATTAAAAAAGTTTGCTATCGTTTTTAGGGTTCCGTAGCCAAATGGCAAAAAACGGAACCCTTATAGATTCGTCATGTCTGTCTGTCTGTCTGTCTGTCTGTCCGTCTGTCCGTCTGTCCGTCCGTATGTCACAGCCATTTTTTTCCGAAACTATAAGAGCTATACTGTTGAAACTTGGTAGGTAGATGTATTCTGTGAACCGCATTAAGATTTTGATGCAAAAATAAAAAAATAATAATAAATATTGGGGGCTCCCCATACTTAGAACTGAAACACAAAATTTTTTTTTTTCATCAAACACATACGTGTGGGGTATCTATGGATAGGTCTTCAAAAATGATATCGAGGTTTCTAAAACATTTTTTTTCTAAACCGAATAGTTTGCGTGACAGACGCTTCCAAAGTGGAAAAAAGTTGGTCCCCCCCCCTCTAACTTCTAAAATAAGAAGATGAAAAATCTAAAAAAAACATATGATGTACATTACTATAAAAACTACCAACGAAAATTGTTTTGAACGAGATCTAGTTAGTAGTTTTTTTTAAATACCTATTAATACCTAACTTTGCACCTAATTTATATGGGGCGCTATACATACCAGGTGCAAACTTAACTTAACCACTTAGGGATGGAAAGTGTTTGTACGGAACCCTCGGTGCGCGAGTCCGACTTGCACTTGGCCGGTTTTTTTTACTCTAGCGACATCTGTGTTTCTTTCGTAGCTCGGGATATTATCTCGTGTATAAATGTTCGGAGATAACGTAAATTATGTTATAGACTTAATTATTTATAAACGATGTATTTATTATAGGATATATGCCAGCCTAGAGTAAGGGGTGGTTGTAACCGGGATAATAAAATGTTTTTGTCGTCTACGCCATCTTTTATTTATTTCATCCCATTTTTTAGCGCACTAAGAAACGATATTAAATTATAGTACACTACCTATTATAAGTGTTGTTCTTACAGAATACTATACACACAGTCGAGTCATCTTTTGTCTGAATATTTAGTACCATCTATGGAGACAGTAATAGCATAGAGTAAGGAGTGTTTGATGTATGGTAATAGTAGTTTATCTACCCAAATATCATAAACCATCCATGATGCGTTCAAGAACCGCACATTATGACCAACATAAAAATAAACTGTTTTGTTAGAACAAATTTCTTATCTGTGAAAATGTTATTATTGCTAATTAATAACATCGATTTCGATAATATTATATCATTCAAATTTCGAACATCTCTGAAAACCAAAGAAATTTGGTTTGACCTCTATTCCAATATCAGTCGAGATGACGTTTAGTTCGAAATGAATTGTCAATTTGCAGACAAATTGACAAATGTCGCACGCAAGTAAGATATCGAACGATATGGTAGTTCGGGCCCACTCTAGTTTGTCTCTGAATTAAAAAAAAACTATGACAGCTGCCAGAAAAGAAAAGAAAAGTTTTCATTGCCGCCATTACCGGTTAGAATTTGTTTTAATGCATAAAATTGATCGATTTTTTTAATATAAACCATGAAATGAGTTATCAAGATGATATAGATATTTCGGCGACGCCTCCTGATATCCGTAACAAAGCACGTAATGTCATTAATTACTTATTACCACCTAAGTCAAAGAAACAGTAGGTATGGTGGTCATAATATGCGGCTCCTGAATGCATCATGGAGGCTTATGATATGTGAGTAGATAAAGTAGTGTATGTAACTATACATAATTAGGCATTAAACACTCGTGTGATGTTATTATGACACTCGCCTTCGGCTCGTGTCATAAACCCACACTCGTGATTAATGCCCTTCATTATGTACAGTCACATAAACTACTATTAGCTGGCGCGTTTCTCGGACAAAGGCTCAGTATTGCTGTGCAGCGGGGAAACGCCGCCAGCATCTTGGGATCATTTCCGCCAATGACCGACCTTGGCTAGAGTTAGGTTAGTGTAGATTTTAGGTTTTTAAATAGTTTTACCACTTAATTCGAATGTTTTTTTTTAATAAAGTTTTTTAGCTTATTTCTAAAATATTATGCAACTGTTGCATAATGAGATTTCTTAAAGCACGAGTGGGATTTATGAAACGAGCCGAAGGCGAGTAATTGAACAATATAGACGTAGATAATAATCTTCAATTGCTCAAAGGTTAACTGGAAGAGATCCCTAATAGGGATAAGTTCGCCTTAGTACATATTTCATTTGTTATCAATGTATTTATAACCAGTTGTTGTGTACAATAAAGCGTTTACATACATACATACATAATAATGAATTATTTTATTTATGTTTACGATGCGGTAGGCGCAGTGGTATAACCGATGCCTACTGAGCTGACGGTCCTGGGTTAGAATCCCGGCAAGGGCCAATAAATATGTGATGAACTCTCGAACATTTCTTATTGGGACATGGATGTCATCTATATCTTGTATGTATCTATTTAAGTATTTATTTTTTATTTATTTAGTGCCCACATCGCAAATCCATTAGAGCTTACTACTCTACTAGAGTAGGAAACTCTAGATCGATAGAGTGGGACTAGATGGACTTGTGTAAGGTTGTTTAATATTTACTTATTTAACTATGCGAGAGATTAAGAGAAATAATTAATAATTTAACTAGTCTTTTCGGACAGACTGTAAGTGATGGGGGCAGGTAGAATACGTATTGTTAACTTCATGAAATAAATAAATGATGAAGAACATTTTTATTTCGGTTTCGGTAGAGTAATGCGACATCAGTATTTCTATGCATATTTTGATGAAAATAAATTAAGAATACACTTTTTTATTGAAACGAAACTTTTATCGAAACTGAAAAACATAAATGTACCTACTGAATGTCATTATTGTCGCCGAATTATAAAATGTTCATGCCCGCGAAGTGTCGACTTACAAGCTGTAAGGTGTAGTATAGGTAAGTCGGTATCGTAGAAAAATTGGATGTCAAGAAAGATGTATAATACCCCCGACATGCGTTGCTGGTCGCCTTGAGACAAGTGACCCAAAAACGCTACTAAATTTGAACATAACCTCAAAATTTGGAATTCTTAGCATTAGCCGAGATCCTGTCACTTGTTACAATCAAAGTTGAATATCTAAGAAACGGCTACGGTTATTTTCAACGAACATAGCTAAGAACCATCTCAATAGACAAGGCTTTCGATAAATATGTCCATCTGTTTGGATGTTACTTATGCCACAGACAGAAACACAAATGCACAGATACCCAGATACAATAGATACACATGGTAAACTTCTAACACGCCTCTTTTTTCATCGGGGGTTAAAGCATCTGCTGTAGACTTTGGCTAGATTTCACTTAAAAAATATAGACTTTCAATTTAATGCCCTTCTGGTAAACAGTCAGCATCTAAAGTGGAGCTGACAATTTTAGAATGCAATTTGATATACGCCTGTAGTAAAATAGTCAGCTAGGTTCTTTTGATGCTGTCCATGACGGGTGTGTAATGTTTTGCATAACAACAATTTGCGAATTTTCATTTTGCATAAAACGAATTGCATAATTTCAACCTGCATAAGTGATCATATAGCATAAAAACAAAATGCATACAAACGAATTGCATAATTTCGAAAATTATAATAGTTTAATTGCATAATAGACTAATAGCATAATAGTCACTTTGTATACTATACCATTGTCATATCATACTTTTTTTCATAATAACTTAAAGCATAAATGTTGCCTAAATAAATACATCCAAAAAATATAATATTTTTTTCTTATTCATTCTTCCCCATTGCCGAGCCAAATTAGGACCTTTTAAGGGTCATAAAAAAAACCCTAACCTACCTATCTCTGGGAGCAGTTTCGTTTTTAGGGTTATAAAAAAAAATAACCCTAACCTACCTATCTCTTGGAGCAGTTTCATTTTTAGGGTCATAAAAAAAATAACCCTAACCTACCTATTTCTCGGAGCAGTTTCGTTTTCAGGGCACAAAACCCTAACCTACCTATCTCTGGGAGCAGTTTCGTTTTAAGGGTCATAAAAAAAACCCTAACCTACCTATCTCTTGGAGCAGTTTCCTTTTTAGGGTAAAAAAACCCTAACCTACCTATCTCTTGGAGCAGTTTCGCTTTTAGGGTAAAAAAAACCATAACCTACCAATTTCAGTGCTCACAACAACTTTTTATTCAGGACTTATTTGATAGGTATGATATTTATGCAACTTGATAATTATTTTAAGTGTTTTTATGAGTTTTCATAATTATTCTGAATGAATGTTATACCAAGTGACATTATGACTTATGAACATTATAACGAATGTTATTATGATTATTAATGGTTATGATGTTTAAATATTATGCTTGACAAAATTATGAATTTTGTTTTTATGCAATGTGTTTATTATGCATTTTGAAAGTAGTGTTTAAGTGTCTAAGTGATTTTAGTTATAAGATTTTCCGCTAGATGGCGCTGATCCCTCCACGGCGAATCGTACATCACGCTATCGTTGTGTTTTCGTAATTTGCCTTAAGGGAGAGATGTCATTTTTGTAAATGTGTATTTTTGTTTGGAATAAAGTAATTAGTTGTGAATTTGAATCCGACTTTACTTTGAGAACCGAGTACACCCTTGTACATGGTCCATTCGAACCGAACGTTTTTGAGGCAGTGCAAGTAGCTCAGCGTAGAGCTTAGAGCTATCCTCCGCATGGCGCCCGTAGTGACAGTGGATCGCTGTCCATAGGGCGGCGAAGGTATTTTTTGGAAGCAGCAGCTGCTCGTGGCGCCATCTATCGTCGAGAAACGGCAACAGCGAAAGCAGCGCCATCTGTTGGCAAGTAGCGGCACTAACACAAATAGTGTGAGTGGAGAGGAGATTGCAGCAGCTAAGAGGAGATCAGCGGAGATACGAGCTTCTACGTCACAAGTGTTTAGTTGTGTGAGTGAGGTGGTGTGCAAACTGTGAGTACTTTAAAATATTTTTTTGCGCGAATTTCAACTTTAATAGGAAGATCAAATTTTGGAACAATTTGTGAAATTTAACATCAAGTTTGAACCTTATGATGAAGCAGTGCTGAACTTAGAATATTTTCTTTAACTTTTGAATTAATTTAATATTAACTTTGAATTGTACTAACATAGCATTAGGACTTAGAATTGTAAGTAAAAAAACGAAGGTACGGGGAACCTTTCGACGCATAAGACCACAAACGCGAAATACCAACCCGAGGATTTTTGGCGTTTTGCGGATTTATAAAAATGATAACGCTAAATACCAACTACGTACAATACCACAAACGCAAAACACCAACCGGACGTTTTGTGGTGTTTTGAGCCTTTATTATTTTTTTGGTGTGGATACACACCTAGGTATTATTATTTATTTTGTATTTATTTAAAAAGTCTAAATATGGTATTACTATTATTTTTGTTTCTTGTCTCATAGAGTCTCGGGCGCATACGTCCCGGTCTTTTGAAAGGCTTGCTTGGGGATATGGATCCAACACGTAGAGGCCCCTTGGAGAAATTGGCTGTGGCTGTAGCCCTGCTGGGACCCATTCCTGATCATATCAATAAGATGATATATTCATGAACAGGTCCCAGCAGGTGATTGAACTATTGCATTAATATGGAAAAGAAAAAACCGGGCTATTAAAATGGAGTATGGGTGGACTCTTTCTTAGGCCTATTGCAATAGTAACATGTCACCCGCCGTAACCATCAGTGCGACTGTTACCTATGGCGGGCGGTGAGGCCGGTGACTCGCCCTTCACTAGGTGGGCCCCGTAATGCCGTCGTAAAGACGGCCGGAAGCAACACAAGCGTGAGGGCTCTGGGGTGCCGAGAGATGTGCCGCGCTTTCTCCGAAGTTACACGCGGCGTGATGCCCTTTAACACTTCCACCCCTGGAGCATATAGCTCTAACGCTCCTCTCTGGACGGCCAATGAAGGCAAGCCAGACCTGAGAGTCCTACACGTCCTCTTGGGTTTCCACTCCGGCCGATGAAGGCACACCGGAGACGAGGACCCTGACCGACTCTCTAGAGATCTCGGGTCCATGGGGTCGTCACCGACAGCTCGCCACAAGTTGCCCTGCGGGCTTATTATTATTATAGTACTTTTTTTTTATATATATATGATATTTAGCGTGATTGGTATTTTGCTTAAATTCATGTTGGCGTTATGCGTAGTTGGTGTTTTGCGTAGTTGGTATTTTGCTAAAGTGGTTTTTTGCGTAGAGTTGGTATTTCGCGTTTGTGGTCTTATGCGTCGAAAGGACGGGGAATCCATGTCCGATTTTGCCCAGAAGTTTATAAGTTACAAACACTTGTAATATTTTTCAATAATTGGCTTCTAAATTTTCTAAGTCCAAAAGACTTGTAATTTTTTCGGCATTTGACTTCTGAATTTTCTAAGTCCAAAAGACTTGTAAATTTTTCGGCATTTGACTTCTGATTTTTCTAAGTCTAAGACTTGCTATTTTTTCGGCTTTTGTGTTGGATACAAATTGCATAAATTTAAAATATTTGTTTTTTGCTTTAATATTTGTCTAGTTCCAAAAGTGTTTATTATTGTGTCTTGAGTCGAAAATGGAGTCGTTAATTAATTTTCAAGATGACTTATCGAAACGACTTTTTAAAGCAAGGCAAAACTTTAAGAAGTCACCTAAGGAACGTATAACAAGGGCTTATATCGAGACTAGGTTAGAATCATTGGAACAATTGTGGGCCGAATTTAGACAAGGACACAAGGAGCTCATGCAAGGTATTGATCCAAATCTATTGAAACAGCATAAATATGTTACTGAGGAAGTCTTTGACGCTGCTGAGGAAGAGTTTACTACTTATAAATGTGAATTAAAGGTTTATTTAGAGATTTTTCTTAAAAAAGAGTCTTCAACACAGGTTAGTGAAAATGATGGACGTGTAAATGTAAAATCAAGTTTAGTTAAGCTACCAAAGATAAGCGTTCCCGTATTTTCTGGTAAATATACTGAGTGGACTACGTTTAAGGATTTATTTGTATCCATGATCGATAAAAACGAGTCCTTGGATAGTGTGCAAAAATTACAGTACCTTAAGGGTTACCTGTCTGGGGAAGCTGAGCAATTAATTCGGCACATACCAGTTACAGAGGCGAACTATGCAAAGTGTTGGCAAACGTTACGCGAACGTTATAGCAATAAAAAGTACCTCTCGCATTGTATTTTGAAACGTTTGCTTAGTCAACGGAATGCATCTACTGAGTCGGCAAGTTTCCTGAAGGAGTTAATGGACACTTCTTCAGACTGTTTAAGTGCGTTAAGTAACTTGGGTATCAATGTTTCGACTTGGGATATAATTGTAATCCATTTGCTTTCATTGAAACTAGATCCCGAATCCCGGAAACAGTGGGAGCTCAATGTAACAATGAATGGCACTTCAGAGGACTTGCCGACCTTTGATCAGTTTAAAAAATTCCTTACAGGCAGATATCGCGCGTTAGAGTTTATAGAACCAAAGGGTGTAAGCAGACCAAATACAGCTCATGTGAGACCAGCACCAGTGAGTCATACCAAAGTTTTGCACACTGCAAATGTATCCAAAATTAATTGTGAATATTGTAATGAAGACCACAAGCTGTGTTTCTGTAGAAAGTTCGCAAATTTAAATTTTGAAAAAAGGCATGAGTTTGTTTCAAATAACCGGATTTGTTATAATTGTCTAGGGGGTAATCACGGGGTACGATTTTGCCAGAAGACCACAACTTGTAGGATTTGCAAAAAGAAGCACCATTCACTACTTCACCCGGGTAGTGCTTCCAGTTCAACTGCTAATTCAGGGAAATCAGTTCAAACAGTGGAAGAGGTTGCGGGTGATGTTGGCGAAACGAGTAATGTGTCAGGTAGTCCTAACATAGCATCTCATATGGCATGCAGTAATGTAAGTACGCAGGTGCTATTGGCCACGGCTTTAATCAATGCCAAGGGTAAAACAGGGTATCAGGTGATTCGGGCGTTGTTGGATCAGGGTTCTCAGGCTTCATTTGTGACTGAAGATACGGTGCAAAGACTAGGTTTGAAGAGAATTCCTATAAAAAATGTTATTTCAGGACTAGGCGGTGACAAGTCAACAGTTTCAAAGTACATGGTGTCACTGAAAATAAGATCAAGAACTGAACCAAATGTTGAAATGGATTTGAGGGCGTATGTGCTAACCAGTATCACTACGTATTTGCCCGGAAAGAGGGTACGTTTGGAAGACTGGGTTGATCTGCAGGAGTTGTGCTTGGCGGATCCAGCGTACGATGTACCAAATAAAATAGACGTTCTACTAGGTGCAGAGGTCTACTGCCAGATATTAAAGGAAGGTATGCGCAGGGGCCCCACGGGGTCTCCAGTCGCTCAGTGCACCACTCTTGGGTGGATCCTGTCTGGAGCAGTATGCTCGGAGAGAGTTCAAAATAGTATCACTGTGTTACATGCACACGTAATCGAGGATGAGATACTGAAACGTTTTTGGGAATTAGAATCCGAGCCAGTGATAAGGTCAAAAATGTTAACACAGGAAGAACAAAGATGCGAGGAGATTTTCGCGGCCACAACATGTCGTACTGAAGAAGGGAGATACGTGGTGAAGTTGCCGTTCCGAGAGGAAGAGCCTCCTTGCAAAACTGGGGAGTCGCGGGAAATTGCAGTGAAGAGGTTAGAAAACCTGGAACGAAAGTTTATAAAAAATGCTGTACTAAAGGATAGATATAAGGATGTAATAAATGAGTACATACAGCTAGGTCACATGGCATTGATACCAAAACCAGATATGAAAAGAGATCAGGCGGTGTATTTACCACACCATGCAGTAATTCGAGAGGACAAGTCTACCACGAAGGTCAGGGTGGTATTTGATGCGTCGTGCAAGAATAAAGAAGGCGTATCGCTAAATGAAACCCTAATGGTTGGACCAACGTTGCAGCCAGAGCTACGCCACTTGATTATGAACTGGAGAAAGTACCCGGTCTGTCTAATAAGCGATATAGTCAAGATGTACAGAATGGTAAAGGTTGCAGATGAAGACACCGACTTCCAGCGAATTGTGTGGAGAGAAGACCCGCAAAGAGAGATAAGCGATTACAGACTACTGACAGTAACATTCGGTACGGCGTCTGCTCCATACTTGGCTGTTAAGGCACTTAATCAAGTAGCTATAGATCACAAAGACGAATATCCGTTAGCAGCCAGTAAAGTGGCAAAAGAATTCTATATGGACGACTTAATGACTGGGGGACAAACAACTGAAGAAGCGTGGCAATTATATATAGAAATGAAGCAACTTTTAAGCAAGGGAGGTTTTATTTTGCAGAAATGGTCAAGTAATGATGAGTTATTAATAAAACAAATAAACGAAGATGATAACAATGAAAGTGGGAAAGAGATAAAGGAATTAGAAATGAAGGACAATACAACAGTTAAAATTCTAGGGCTAACATGGAACCGACAAGAGGATGAGTTTAGATATTCAGTTAAGCTGCCTGATTTATCTCCTCCGGTGACCAAAAGGAAAATAATTTCAGACATCTCGCGGCTGTTTGATCCATTAGGGTGGATCGCACCTTGCGTCATCAAGGCTAAGGTATTCATTCAGTCCTTATGGACTTCGGGAGTAGGATGGGATGAAGAACCCCCCACTAAACTCCTAGAGGAATGGTACAACTACCGCGAAGAGTTGGCTCAGCTAAATAGCTTTCGCATTCCCAGATGGCTGAATACAAAGGACGACAACGTAAGAATGGAACTACACGGTTTTTCAGACGCCTCTAAGGTGGCCTACGCAGGAGTGGTTTACCTTAGGGTAATAAGCGCCTCAGATGTCGTTCATGTGGGCCTAGTTGCGGCTAAGACAAGAGTTTCACCTATAAAACAAATAAGTATACCCCGACTGGAGTTATGTGGAGCAGTTCTGTTGGCTAAACTGCTTATAGAGGTGGCTGATGTTTTAGAGATTCCGAAGGACAACATCAAAGCATGGACCGATTCAACAGTCGTATTGGCTTGGTTGAACAAACATCCCAGCAGCTGGAAAACGTTTGTGGCAAACAGGGTGTCCGAGATATTGACAACGTTAGACTCGTCACATTGGTTTCATGTGCCTACGAAGAGCAACCCGGCTGATTGTGCTTCCAGGGGTTTACAGCCAGCAGAAATAGCTAATCACAGTCTGTGGAAATTTGGACCGGAATTCTTAAGTGCCAAAGATATAATCTATAGTAAATTAAAAAATAATGAAACTACAGACGAGCAAGTCAAAGCTTTGCATATAAAAGTTGACGAGAAATTGTCGTGTTTAGATAAATACTCAAGGCTTAACAAATTAATCAGAGTCGTAGCCATATGTAGACGGTTTATTACAAAGCGAGACCCACGCAGTCTTTATCAAGGTAGATCATACTTGAGCGCGTGGGAATTGGATGACGCCTTAACTGTTTGTATAAAGTTAGCTCAAAGAGAAGAGTTTAGAAAAGAATTAGCAGAAGTTGAAGAAAAAGGCTCTATACAAACGAAAACATCAAGATTATTGAATCTTACCCCATTCATAGACGAAAAGGGAGTGCTCAGGGTGGGTGGTAGAATATCACAATCATGCGAGAGCGAAAATATAAAACACCCGATTATATTGCCCAACAAATCGCACCTTTCAAGGTTAATCGTAAGTGAAGCGCATGAAAAAACGCTTCATGGAGACCTTCAACTGATGACAAATTATATTAGATCGGCATATTATATCCCAAGAGTAAAAGATTTAGTCAAAAATCATGTGAGCAAATGTGTAAAATGTATCAGACACAAGGCAAAGGTGAGAACGCAGTTGATGGGATCCTTACCTTCCGTCAGAGTCACGCCTGCTAGAGCGTTCAGTCGCAGTGGTGTGGACTATGCTGGACCTATTGGGCTGCGCACCTCAAAGGGAAGAGGACATAAAGCACACAAGGGATATATATGTTTGTTTGTTTGCATGGTGACGAAGGCAGTACACCTAGAGGTCGCGAGTGATTTATCCTCTAGAGGATTCTTGGAAGCCTTTAAACGGTTTGTAGCTCGACGTGGTCATTGTTTGGAGCTTTTTAGCGACAATGGAACCAACTTTGTGGGAGCTTCCAAGGAACTGCGTGAGTTGTTCCACGCAGAACAATCGAGTGTGCTGCAAGAGATACGAGAGAGCTTAGCGACAGTTGGAACCAACTGGACTTTCATACCTGCGCGCGCTCCCAACTTTGGTGGATTATGGGAGGCAGGTGTAAAATCTACCAAATATCACATAAAACGTGTTATTGGAGACGCTACACTTACCTTCGAAGAAATGTCCACCTTGCTCAGTCAGATAGAGGCGTGTCTTAATTCACGTCCAATTTCAGTGATTAACAATGATCCTGAGGAGCCTAACCCTTTAACGCCGGGACATTTTTTGATAGGTGAACCTTTAATTACAGTTCCTGAAACAAGTTACGAGACATCTACCCTCAGTACTTTAAAACGGTGGCAACTAACCCAGCGAATGCTTCAAGGTTTCTGGCGTAGATGGTCAGCCGAGTATTTGACGCATTGCTTGCATCGCTACAAGTGGGCTTTCAAATCACCGGAACCTGAAGTTGGAGATGTGGTATTAGTAAAGGAGGACGATTTGCCTCCTACAAAGTGGCTTTTTGGCAGAATCGTACAAAAATATCCGGGACAAGATGGTTTGACTAGAGTAGTTTCACTGAAATGTAAGGGATCTTTGATAAAAAGGCCAACATCTAAACTGTGCATCCTGCCCGTAAGCGAATAATGTACGTCTAATTATCGTACAATTTCTGTTTACAAATGTATATTAGTATTTAAAGTTAATTGTAGTACCAATAATGTGACTCACTGAGGACATCCTGATATTCTAGCATTCGCTCAAGTTTCATAGTTGTCGAAGGTTAATTAGGTCATGGTGGGCGGATGCGATGAAGGACAGTTTGTCCTTGGTGGGCGGTATGTTTAAGTGTCTAAGTGATTTTAGTTATAAGATTTTCCGCTAGATGGCGCTGATCCCTCCACGGCGAATCGTACATCACGCTATCGTTGTGTTTTCGTAATTTGCCTTAAGGGAGAGATGTCATTTTTGTAAATGTGTATTTTTGTTTGGAATAAAGTAATTAGTTGTGAATTTGAATCCGACTTTACTTTGAGAACCGAGTACACCCTTGTACAAGTAGTTAAACCAAATATGCTAAAAGTTTTTATGCAAATTGAACCGCACCCGTCCATGACATGTGTCTACAAACACATCACATCAGCTGTTCAATACTCCTAAGTCGAAGGAGAGACCTTTCCTCCTTGTGGGCATTCTATCACTGCACCGCTCCTCGCCAGCAGGGCGTTCATCTCCATAACTTACAGCCTAAATAGTTGCATACAGTAAAGATCCAAAAGAATTTATGGAAAAGGAGCTCATTTCTTAAATTCCGAGGTTAGCCCGGGGGACAGTACGGAGTTCTCCAAAAAAGGAGTGTATTTTCAAAGCCTCAAAGAGCCGCCAACACGCAAGCGAATCCTCTGGAGTTGCAAGGCTGCGCGGTAACCACAACTTACCATCCGGCGGGCCGTATACTTGTTTGCTACCTCTGTGATATAAAAATATTGATGATTCAAGTATGTATGTAAACAATAAACATTTTACTGTACAGTCGCCATCAGATGCATCCCAGCATATAGGGCGTTCATAAATATCTGAACACTACTCTTTTTGACTTAGAGTTACATTACATGTTCAGATATTTATGAACGCCTTATATGCTGCGATATATTTGATAGCGACTGTACACAAAAACAAGAAATATATTTTAATAGAATAAGCCTATAAAAAGCGAACTTATCCTTTTAAGGGATCCCTTCCAGTTAAACTTTGAGTAAATGTGTGCTAAAAATAAATGTAATTATGGTAGACAAACCAAGCAACATGTACAGTCGCCATCAGATATATCGCAGCATATAAGGCGTTCATAAATATGTGAACATGTACTGTAACGCCCAGTCAATAAGAGTCGTGTTCAGATATTTATGAATACCTTACATGCTACGGTATGTCTGATGGCGACTGTACAATACGAAGGAAGATAACTTTACAATAATACACATGGAAATGCAAAAACCAAAAGAGAGAGAGATGTAAACAGCCTGAAAAAGTGAGTGGTTTACATAAGTTTTACTGTCATGATTTTGTCATCAGATTTCCCGATCGCTAACGTGCAATGCCAGTACGATTCTCCCGACGAGCGACCCGACCACAACACGGACCACACGTACGACACGAGGGACGAGCCGCCAGCGTTTATCATACACCAGGTCAGACCTGTGAGTAGACTGTATAGTTTCCTGTTCAATTTACTAGTAAGTAGTTATAGATTTATGAAACACTAGCTTTTGCCCGCGACTACGTCCGCGTGGAACTTGGAAGTATGGAAGCAACCTCGTACAACACGATAGATATCCCTATCCACCTAATCACATTAATTAATAAAAGGGATTATTAAAAGCGCCTAAGCAAATGTTAGAGCAATTGTGCTTTTGGTCTAATAATTACATTTCCTACAGGGTCATCAATGTCATCATGAATTACTTACTCACTTTTCAATCTTTTTAGGGATAATTTCCAGGATGAAAACTATCCTGTCCTTCCTCGGATCTTAAACTATCTCCATGCCAAATTTCATCAAAATCGATTCAGCGGTTTAAGCGTGAAGAGGTAATAGACAGACACGCTTTCGCATTTATAATATTAGTATGGATAGTATGGATGTAATGTTTCACATCGAAAACTACCGTGAATCTTAGACATATTAAAATACATTAACATTAACTCACGTCGCAAGTGTTTGATTGGCCGTCGCCACGACTGGTCGGCTCTCCTGATGATGAATCGCGTACCGATTTGAAACATGTCGAGCGATATTCGACTTTTACGACATGAGTAAAGCTGTTTATGTATTTTAACATGTAATGTCTCATTATTTTTAATGTGGGTTCACCAGATGTTTTTCTTTATATTGTAACATTGATACAAAGATCAAACCACAAAGAAAAATCGAAATGCGTAATCTGGCGGAAGTGACTGGGAATCGAACCCGGATTACCGGTTTAAAGTGTTGATTTTTCCACCTAAACGCCAAATAACTTTTAGATATTTTCCTTTTGCTTTCTGCGTCGATCTTTGCATTGTTTATTTGAAAGGCTTTACACCTTAGCACATTACGCATTTAAATTTTTCTTTGTGCGTTGATCTTTGTATCATTGGTTTACTAGTAGTTGCCACCAGGAGGCCATCAGTCAGCATAGGTGACTTCACCACGCTAAAACGCTAGCTCAGATTGTGTCTATTTCTTTTTTTGTTATTTCGACTTCAACTAGTGCCTTACCCGATAGTGATATTTTTCTATAGACAAATGTTAAGTCGAATGCTACGTTTCGTTGAATTTTTATTTCATAGACCATTTTTTCCCCTTGAAATCATAAATTGTTCATAAATCTTGAATATAAGAATTATGTTAGGTTAAGTTTGTTTTATCATCATCATAAACTTAAAAACTACGCTCTTGTAGGTGGAGCAACCTTCTCCTTGACAATCCGGTACGACTCGACGTTCACGTTCTTTGTTTAATAACAATCCAAAATATTATAGTCCTCCTTGTCGTATCCGACAACGGCGACTCTTACACTCTCCGTTCATGTGCGCGAATGACGAATGTGACTTGCAAAGCCAAACTTGGTCTTGAATGTCCGGTCGCACTGTGCGCAATAAAGTTGCCCTTGTGTGTCAAAAGTGTAAGTGTAGGCAGGTTTGGGTCGAGTACTACACTGAGAAAAAAGTGATTTAATCAAGTCGACTTTTTGCTTGATTAGAAAAAATGTGATTGAATTAATTATTTAATTGATCATATACACAAGGTATACTTTATAACTACAACAAAGTTAAATTGATCGAAAGGTTTAATTAAGTAACAATGTTTCATTTGATCAACTTCTTAATTGACTTTTAATTTAATCATTTACTTTACTCATCGAAACATGGAGTTATTTGAATCTAGTAAGTCAGTTTATTAACGGTATCATTGAACTTAATCACACAAATTAACTTGAATCATTAATTCAATTAAAAGCAATTAATTGCATTAAACATAAACGAGATTGAATTAAATAATCAACTTATTTCAATTAATCATGCGCTTAATAAAATTAAACAATGTACTTGACTAAAGTTATCAAGTTAATTATTGAACTTAATCACACGAATCAAGTAAAATCATAAATTCAATTAAATGCAATTAATTACCTCAAACAGGCAGGAGATTAAATTAAATAATCAACTTATTTCAATTAAGCAATGTATTTGACTAAAATTATTAAGTCAATTATGAAATTGTTTGAATCTATTAAGTCAGTTTATTAATGGTATCATTGAACTTAAACACACGAATTAAGTTAAAACATTAATTCAATTAAAAGCAATTAATTGCATCAAACGTAAACGTGATTGAATTAAATAATCAACTTATTTCAACTAATCATGCGTGTTTGTTGTTATTTAATAGTTAGTTGTCTTAATTGTCTGATAGATGGCGCTGTACCGTAGAGCGTGAATTGTACATCGCGCCAACGTTTGTTTACCATAAAATGCATAAGTACTGTAAATTATTATTGTTATTTTGTCGATATGTGTGGAGTGCATACTCGTATAGTCCAAAGAATTAAACATACGTTGAATGAATTGTTATCAATCTCGGTGTTTAATTCTATCCCTTCGAGACCAGAGTGCATTTTTTACATGGTCCTTACGAACGGGATTAGCCCTACTGTGGCTTTTTTGGTACATTACATACATTTCATAAAGTAGACTTGATTAATTGAATCGTGCACTATATATATTTCATAAAATACACTTGATTGATTTAATCGTGCACTATTATAAATTCCATAAAGGAGACTTGATTTATTTAATCGTGCACTATATACATTTCATAAAGTAGACTTGATTAATTGAATCGTGCACATATATATTTCATAAAAGAAACTTGATTGATTTAATCGTGCACTATATAAATTCCATAAAGGAGACTTGATTTATTTAATCATGCACTATATACATTTCATAAAGTAGACTTGATTAATTGAATCGTGCACTATATATATTTCATAAAGTAGACTTGATTGATTTAATCATTTTACTTGATTTCATCAAACATTTTCTTTAATTGTATCTGTAAAGACGTTGATGGGTTTTATTAAGGATTTCTTGATTATAGTAGTCAACAAACATGATTTTTATATTTAAGTCATGACTGGATTTACAAAGTTACTTTATTACCTTTTTCAATCATTTCAACTTGATTGCTGCAATCAGCTAACTTTATCTGCTCCCTATACATTAAGTTACTTTGTTAAAACAATCAAAATTTTGATAAATGTAATCAAATTTTTTTGTCAGTGTAGAATACAATTCCAGAGAAACATGCTTTCGATGAAATGAAAAATATGAAAGTTTGTCTGTAAAAGAAAGCTAAACTATGTAACGACCTTATTTTCCTGTTTGACAGCCAGTGCAGCTCCATTCTGCGCCGGCGCCGTTCGTGGAGGTGTCGCCGAGCCCCAACCCGCAGGGCTTCGCCGCCGTCAACGTCATACACGTGGGAGAGAACAACCGGGTACAATATCTACACTGACAACTCTTCACTATAATAGAAGTATCCACACAGTAAAAACGTTAATACCCTCTAACCGGGCAATAAGTGTTGTTCTTTTTAGATACCTCGACTAGATTCAATTAGCATCTTATTCGTCATGTAATCATGTTCTCATTATTAATTCATTTTACCTAAATCCCTCGCATACCTATTTGGACCACAAAGACATACACCTATAATGGCATGCTATGTCATAAAATGATCTCTCGTTATTAACATGTAACTTTCACAATATTGTGAATGATTTTGACTTGAGTTTGTTTTCCACAGCAGCCACAACAGCAGCAGAACCAGACTGAGTACATAAACATTAACAAACGCATCCGACGCAGTGAGGTGGTGCTGCGACAGGCGGCAGATTGTGTTAGCAGAGGACTCACCTTCCAGACTGTGTCGCATCAGTTCAACATACCTATATCTACCATCCGGTACGACATCAATCAACCATACAGTCAACCAATTTGATTCCTAGGCCATTTCGTACCTTGTCACAGTGAACGTCAATATGAAAGCCGCCTGAAATCTCATATCATTGTTATTGTGACAAGGTTCTATAGTGGCCTAGAAATCAAATTGGTTCAGTGTACATGTTACCACTCATCATCATCATCGTATCAGCCACTGCTGGACAAAGGCCTCCTCAAAGTTCTTCATAACAATCGGTCTTGCGAAGCCCTCTTCCAATTTCTGCCCGCGATCCTAACCAGGTCGTCGGTCCACCTTGTTGGGTCCGCGGTCGCCACTTTCTGCCCCAACGGACATCGGTTCTGCGAGCAATGCAGTCTATGTATTTTAACGACTTGTAGTTCTATTTTACATACAGCACCGTGAGTCATTGTTCGTCATGATGATGAATCGGGAACCGATTCGAAACGTCGAGCAATATTCGACTTAAATTACGTGAGTAAATCCGTTTCATATAAATAAATAAATAAATATCAGACAACCTCACACAAATCAATCTAGTCCCAAATTAAGCTCAAGAAGGCTTGTGTTATGGGTACTAGACGACGATATACATACTTATATAGATTAATATATACTTAAATACATCGAACAACCATAACCCAAACACAAATATTCGAGTTCACCACACAGATATTTGCCCTGGCCAGGATTCGAACCCGGGACCGCCGGCTTAGTAGGCAAGTGCTTACAAACTGAGCCAACCGCGTCGTCATATGTATTGTAATATGACTTTTATTTCTGTTTTCAGTTTCTTTATGGCAAGAAAAGGCATCCTGCCACAGAGAAGACGCGGTCGCAGCACGGTGGTGAGTAATGATAATGATTGAAAGGTTAATAGTTTAATAGATGAGTAGAATAGATAGACCTTTAACGCAGCTAACGGACATACATTCTGCTGTGCTAAGGTAAAAGGCGACCTTTTGTTATGGAGCTCCATACAAAAAGGTCGCCTTTTAGCACGACAGCATTACGATTGATATATTTGGCAACCTAGATGACTGCTGACTATTCGATGCTGACTGTACAGCTCTTAGTAAAAGACAAGTCAACTCTCTAAAGTTACGCTGTCCCAATTACCCACTTAATCTGTGTCAAAACCATGGTATAATAAAATAATGTACGGCACTCCGGCTAGTGAGACTTTCTACGTCACTGACTAGTTGCTGCTTTATGGTAACAACATAATTATAAGGAAGAAAATGTTTGACGCCAGTTGTAAAAAAAAATATAATGATGTATTTATGCATTACGATTGTCATGTTCTTTGACTAAGTTTTATTTCGTCGTAATCATTGATTTAAAACACTCACGAATTTATGATATTCGTAAAGGAAATCGGGGAGTATTATAATACACCACTGGCAACAGAAACGGATCGACAGATCCAACCAAGCGTGATGACATATTAAAATATATATAGTTTTCTATGTAAAAAAGCGTGATGACGTCAAAAGTCTCGTCTGCACTCCCGAGTGCCATATCTTAATTTCTTAAACTATGGTTGAATCCTCATTTCTTCACAGCCACCGCGGCCTTGCTCCAGCCCCGAGCCGCCTTATCACATGCAGCACTACAAACTACCCGATATGGTCGCGTTGAGGGACAGCGAGCCCGACTCCAACGAGTAACGAGATCAAACTACAGATGGCGCTGTTCTCAATACGCGTCAATAGAGCAACGTTAGTTAATGGTGGCAGCTAACAGATGGCGCCGTTATCAATACATCGCGTCGACAGTTTGAGATGAGTTTTCGACAATGCAAATTTAATACATAAACTTGCTTATAAATAATTTAAATAAGTTTATAAGACCGATGTTCTGTTGATGATGATTTTTATTACTCGTCGTATTTTCGATTCGGGATCGCAAAAGCTCGTAAAACTTGCGTTGCACGCAGACACCAGACAGACAACAGGTTACGTTTTCTCAACAAATAAAACTCAGTGTGAATACTTATAAAGGATCTAAAATCTGATTTTTAACTCGCTGGAGGAAACTGAAATTTATATTTAAAATGCCCAGTACAATACAAGATACTGAAGTTAGGCCTATTTTACTGAATATTCTAATTTATTTATTTTATCCTACGATAGGGTTATATATTAAGTTTGAGACGCATTAGCCATATATAGCCAATACTCTTATTATATATCAATTTATTACTTCGGCTATTTAAAAACATGATAGATCATATTTACAAATACACATTAATGATAATATTAATTCATCCCTGGTCATTATTTTTCTGATATGAAGTTTCACAAACACATTTAAAGATGACACTACTAAAAATAAAGAAAGACAGTGGCGATCGTCGTAAACAGATGGCGCTTTTGTCAATATGGGTAAGTTATAAAGAGAAGTGATAAAAATTAATAAAAATCTAAATTGTACATTGTATTGTACATATAATTAATATCTTAGAAGTATTGCTGCTGCCTAGTATTTTGAAGTAGGGTTAGACTCAAAAGTTGATTAACTAATAGATATAGGAAACTTGTTATTAAATTCAGTATTGAAATAGAGAGTGAAACAGAAGATTAAGTTAACATTATTAGATGATTCAAGGATAGAGTCAGACATTAAAATACTTACATATGAAACGGGTTTACCTTCGTCGTTAGCCAAATATAGCTCGACATGCTTCGAATCGATTTGCGATTCTTAACCCTGAGCTGCGTGTGTATTTAATATGTCTGAGACTCATAGTAGTTTTCTAGGTAAAATAGAGCCGGATAGACAATGTTTACTTAGTTACTTGCTAAAAGTATTATTGTACAAGAATGAACACTAGGGATTGTATTTCAAAAAAGTCAGCAAGTTTTAGATGTGGATATAATTACGTTAGTGACATGAAGACATAAGCTTTCTTTGTTTATATCAATTGTAAATAGTAAAATTGGGGGTAACTTGGTAAAAGTAGAAAACCTGCATGCCGTCATTCGTGAAACTGTATGCTATATATATAAATGCATTAATAGCAATCTGTAGTATATGTGAATATGGAATCTCAGATCGTATAACTGTAGTATTCTTTAAGGACGCCTGTATTATTAATATAAGACATACATTTAGTGTATAGTGCCTGTTTCAAAACAATACAATCCTAGTATTATAGGCGCTGGAAGCTTATATAGTACACTAGAGACGCAATTTTGAAATAATTGATCAGAAAAGTTAATTTAATTGTATGTGCCTAGAGTGTCGACTACTGTCTTATTTGGCAAGAATTGAAACTGAAAACAAAGATAATACGTCGCTTATTTCATTCGAATGACTTGAAGGGAGAAGGATATCGTCTCTCGCGTGATTCTAGATAAGATTCATTAATTTTAGTTCTTCAACGGCTGTTTGGCAATCTCTAGTATAGTATATAAGCTCTTTGGTTTGATGGGTTGCCATGGAAATGCCTGAATTACTGGACTTAACTTTTTAATGACTGGAAGCCAGGGAATAGTTTTGATCCAACTCTGGGTTTCGTTTACAAAGTACAATAGAAATGTTAAACCGCAGAAAAATAGTATTTTTACACAATATTTTGATAGCGACCATGAATAGTGTTAAGTAGATCCATAAATTATTTTAATATCGGATAAATATTATGTTATTTAAAGCATTTCGAAGTACGTAGTACGTCCGCATTTTTTGTTATCGTTCTGACTTTTAGATGTATTTTACCTTTGTCCTGCTGCTAACTTACTGCATAGGAATGCAGTGTATTTGTGAATCATAATTTCTTAAATGAGACGATCAATTGTAATTTTCGTCCTGCATTAAATAACAGATGCCGTATAAATCCGTCATCTTAAGTTTCTATTCTGTTTATGAAGTATAAAGCGTAAAGTACCAAGGATAATAAGCTTATAGTCTGATATTTTCTGAGAAAAATACATACCATTGGGAAATAATGGCATCACCGTACTTGGTGTTTTGTGCAAATGTCGTATTGAAGAAGCCGACGATGGACAAATCAACTTTTTTAATCGAAACTTTTAACTGTCTCCGGCATTACTTAAAATGTCTCTGAAGTTACCGATAAATCGGGCTTCTGTATCTCTAGCACAACTGTGACACGCGACTCTTTCTCAAGCGAGAATTATTACCTATCTCGTTCTTCGCAGTACGGTGGGAGAGTGACGGGCGATACTATATCGCGCGACAAGTCGCGGAGCCTAGTTGTGCTAGGCGGGCTGGTACGCATATTTTCTTTTTAAGTTGAATAGTTGGAACATTGAACGTTTTAACCCCTCGTATGCGATGTCAAAAATTTGCCAATCAAATTGAAATTAACTGATATTTTAACGTGAGGTTCAAATGTCCCGCACGGATCCGTGTCTGCATACGAAGGATTAATTTAACGTAAACCATTAAACATAGAGAAACCATTATCTACAGGTGAAATTTTACAACGATGTTTAAAAGTTATGGACAGCTTTATGTCGGTCAAAAAGTTAATTCGCTCAGTAACGCGTAACGCCCTCTATTGATGCAGTGTCAGGAACTTTCTTAGACTTCGACAATATATAAACTTTATATTCCCTGGTATTTTTCTAGATATTGTTACACATATAATTAAAATTGATCGTCTGTATTTAACAACTTGTTTAGTTACGTTTTCTTGTTTAAGTACCATTTAGGCACTTGTTGGGCGAGCAATGTAATGTAATGTTCCTAGAACTTTAATTTATAAGGCAGCTGTTGTTTTCAACGAGAAACAGTATTATTTTTAAATGAACAAATTACGTTTAGTTATTATATTTGTTTTTATGTTACCAGAACTCGTGTGAGAAGGTATTATTGTTACTTTAGCTAGATTGAGTGCAGAACACGAAATATTTTATTATTGTGCAAATTGTAAAAACTAACTAACTATTTTGGCTCAGTGACCGAAACAGGATCTTAGCCTCCGAAACGAGAGCACGCCACTTGTCCTGATCCTGCCCAGTTTCTAAAACTAAATGTGTATTTTACAAGATATTTCAAGAGTGACAATAGGAAACAATAGTGATGTATTTAGAATAGCAGTTAATAAATAATACTCTAGTTGAATGTGAGATACTTAGCAAATGTCGATTCCTTGAACGAACCTAATACATGTTTTCTTATGCTGTAATATTTGTTTATGACAGACATTTATCGTTAGATAAAGAACATAATGTTTCGTAACAATAATAAAATATTTGTGATGTAAAAGAATAATTAGAAATGACGAATAAACCTCAAAATGTACCTTTTCTATATAAGAGATTCAGTCATACCGTTTTGACAGTTTGAACATCCCATTGCAAAGTGAAATTATGAAATGTGAGGTTGTTTTGAGGTTGAGGAGTTAAGACAATGAAGAATATAAAACTTTACACCAGGCAAATTATGCCGAAATAGAATGGATCTACGAGTTCTGGTATAGGGTATATTAGCAATTGAGCCGCTGTGGCTTTTATTTGTGCCATCTCAAATCTGCACGAAACGAGCGAGCCTAAACCGAACATACGAGTATATGTAGCTATACTGAAAAGTAACGTTTTTAATAGAATATTTTTATCGATCCTGTTTTAATGTGGAAATACCACATTTTTATAAACATTGACCTTTGAAACATTGATCCACTGCAATGTAAGCAGGATCACATTGCGTTTTTCCTTTCATAATTTACCTTTGTGTCAATATTTATAAATACTGAAAAGTATTTTTTCAATAATTTGCATATTGTACATTAAATGCTGGTATGGACATGCCACGACTTCGGCGAGCGGCGGCCATAGTAGTGAGCGAGACAGCGCGCTCGTACCTTCCGCTCCCACCTATGACCGCCGCTCGCTGGTGTCGGTACTCATAAACAGATGGCGCTGAAATCAATATCATTGGTATCGACGTATACCCGCCCTACCGCTGTAGACGTGTGGGTAAATTAAATATCCAAACTATCCAAAGTAAGATAGTACATTACTGCAGATGCCGGGAAAGGGCTTGCCAGGTGAGGAGGCCTAGACGTGATACGAAGCCGGCAATCGCTTTTCACGGCTAGGCATTTTGCTTTCTCAAACATATGCAATGATATAAAAAAAATACGCGAATTAAAAATATATAATTCAGCTTTTTATCTTGTTTATGAAAATAGATGCCATGTTTAAAAAAATACTTCGTGGCCTAGGCCTTCAATTTTTTATGAAATTCCTCAACAGTTCTCTCGAGTTGTTCCGCCCGCAACGTGATACTTCGAAGCCTGTTATAACGCACGTTATGAAGATATTTCATTGCTTGTTTGAAAAAAAAATACATATTATTCTCTATTAACCCCAAAGCGATCGTGTAAAGGATTAATATATTAAACAACATATTATTAAAAAATATTTATTGGTTATTTATAAAATAAAACTTATACTTAACATAGTTAACTTTAATTAAATAAATAATCTTACTCCGGACTGTCAAATATTGTCATTGATACAAAGATTGAACAATGCACATTGCACCTTTGTATGGCAGGGCCAGACTCTAGTTCAAATCAATAAGAACAGATAATATATTTTGATCATTCTTTACATCAATAATATGTAACAAATCAGCATAATATTCCATCTATAAGTCATGGTAAAAACGTTATGATTTACATAAATAAGTTATAGCTTTGTCTGGATTTTACAACACATCTCTCTTCTTCCAATAGGACTAATTATACATCCGAAATTGACATTAAAGTTCGACATTCCTACGGAGCGCTGAAAACGCTCTATACAAATGGCCACGATCTCTTGACGTCATCTTCGAATGAAAGTACCAAAATCTATAAGGAAATACAATACGACTAATTTGTCATTTTGTACGCGAAAAAGTGCGTTTAAGTATATGGTTGTTATATAATGATCGTTTTGTTGAATTATGAGGATTCCAAAAACAGTTTCAAATCTTCTATACGGGTGTACAGATTTATCCTACAATAATAGGCATTTTGAAATTCTGTTAGACAGAAATATAGACCAAATACCAAGCTACATTGCGTTTAATTTTCACGGGAATTGCACGAAGAGGTACCACTTGAAAGCACTTTGAAAATAGTAAATTGGCTGGCCATTAAAGTTTGCGTACCTAGGTAGGTACCTTCCATTATTATTAAAGTAAGTACTTTACATTTTTGTATGTTTTTTTTTCATGACATAGTGAGCTAGTTTATGCATATCCCCAATATGAAAAAAACATTGGTAAATGAATTCACGAAAGTACTTACTGTGAACCAAAAGGTTGTTTGAAATTATGTTTTTTTTTCGGTTTACAAAGTTTGCTCGTTTCGTGCTAACGTTTATAAATAGATCTATGAAGATTCTCAAATGCTAAACCGATTACGATGTAGTTCTGATAGAATAGACGTGAGAGTGTGTAGATACGGTTGTAATAAAAGTATTTTTGTGTATACGTGTTTTATTGCTGCGTCACCCGAGCTGTAATACCTACATCAGTAGCGTACGGACAGTTGGTAGCATTATGGGCAGAGGGCAATGGAGTCGCCTAGGTATATTTTATGATTGAAAATGATAAAATGATAAAACATGAGACTTCTTATTCTGGTGGATCATTCATATTGTTTTATTATT